>OX422201.1:5387626-5790126 GCA_949130485.1 Agelas oroides | reverse complement strand
TCCCATCCTTCCCTTACACTGTAGACCTGAAGTTGTCTCTGTTGAGTGGCTAGAAGCCTGCCTCAAGCAGGGAAGACAAGTGGATACCAAAGACTATACCTTATCAAGGGACACATAATGATATTATGAATGATTGATCATATCAAGAAGAAAGTTATCAGTCACTGTGACTTTGAAAAAATTGGATGTGGGGGGCAATGCTGTCCAACATAACATGGCTCCTTATTTTGCCACACACTTGTAAATGCTAAAGCCCAGGAACAAAGTGATAGCTAATCTGCATGGGAAAGGTAACAAACACTTCATCAGTAGCTTCACCCGCTGTTTGCACAAGTTAGCAACTCTAGCAACTTATTTTGCTCACCAAACTATTTCTTCAGGCTTTATGATATTTAACACACAGGTACTTTAACACAAAATTATGTTATCGCTTGGACCAAGTATCTGCACATCGGACCATTATTCCATGTACGGACCTGGTCCGGCGGACCAATTTTCCAGGAGTTGTGGTTTCCCGGAGACCAAGATTTTCGTGACAGTACGAGGCAGACATGTTCTCCCTTCTCACCTTACAGGATGATGCTTTGCTTTCAAAGGTAGGCATTAGTGTACTGATCAGCCTTTCAGCAAACTCAGAGATTAGTTGTTGGTTTGTGCCAAATAATGCTGCTAGCTTCTGAGCAGTTGAGAGGGCATTGGCAGCCAGAGGAGAAGGGAGCTTGAAGCTTTCATCTGCAAGAACCTATTCCACTGCCTGTAGTTGCTAGGTCGGCATGTACAGATATCTGGCACTTTGTCAGTAATATTTGTATGAATTTATCTGCTTTAGGTGTAAGAGATGCGCTTCGGAGCATAGAATCTTCAAGTCCAGTTTCCGAGATTTCTTCACATGCCGCCCTGCTAAATACACTGCGCTACCCATACAACACAACATAACACTGAAGAAACACTTTCCTTGCCTTATATTTGGCACAAGGATAAGCAATCTGCCTTCGAAATACGGCAAGGCCTCGAGCATCGCCAGTGAGTTTGGGGACACACAGTTTGTGCAGCTTCTGCAATAAATAATTTGTGTACTATAATGCTTATGTAAACAATTGGCCCTTGTATGCATTTCACAGGTTTCGAACTGTAACTGTAAGCAGACACAACATCCGCCAAAACAATGACAGAGAGGTGTAAGGTGGTGTGAATTATTGCTCGTTGCCAATCCCGTTTCCTCCTCTATTAGGCCACTCCAAGGGGTACTTCTCCATGTAACCGGTCACTACATTACATCCATGTAACCGGTCACTACATTACATCATTGTGATGTAACCAATCAGTACATAAGTACATTACATCATTATCTACAATTGTAGCAACTGCTGTCCCCACTGTCACAGTAGTCACCACTGTCACGGTAGTCACAACTGTCACCACTGTCACAGTAGTCACTACTGTCCCACTGTCACGGTAGTCACAACTGTCACCACTGTCACAGTAGTCACTACTGTCACTATTGTCAGAGTAGTCACTACTGTCACCACTGTCACAGTAGTCACCACTGTCACCACTGTCACGGCAGTCACCACTGTTCCCACTGTCACTACTGTCACCACTGTCACAGTAGTCACTACTGTCACCTCTGTCACAGTAGTCACTACTGTCACTACTGTCACTACTGTCACCACTGTCACGGTAGTCACTACTGTCACCACTGTCGCGGTAGTCACTACTGTCACCACTGTCACCACTGTCACAGTAGTCACTACTGTCCCACTGTCACAGTAGTCACAACTGTCACCACTGTCACGGTAGTCACTACTGTCACTATTGTCACGGTAGTCACTACTGTCACCACTGTCACGGTAGTCACTACTGTCCCCACTGTCACGGTAGTCACTACTGTCCCCACTGTCACGGTAGTCACTACTGTCCCCACTGTCACAGTAGTCACTACTGTCACCACTGTCACAGTGGTCACTACTGTCACCACTGTCACGGTAGTCACTACTGTCACCACTGTCACAGTGGTCACTACTGTCACCACTGTCACGGTAGTCACTACTGTCACCACTGTCACAGTAGTCACTACTGTCACCACTGTCACAGTAGTCACCACTGTCACAGGAGTCACAACTGTCACCACTGTCACAGTAGTCACTACTGTCACTATTGTCAGAGTAGTCACTACTGTCACCACTGTCACAGTAGTCACCACTGTCACAGTAGTCACTACTGTCACCTCTGTCACAGTAGTCACTACTGTCACTACTGTCACTACTGTCACCACTGTCACGGTAGTCACTACTGTCACCACTGTCGCGGTAGTCACTACTGTCACCACTGTCACGGTAGTCACAACTGTCACCACTGTCACAGTAGTCACTACTGTCCCACTGTCACAGTAGTCACAACTGTCACCACTGTCACGGTAGTCACTACTGTCACTATTGTCACGGTAGTCACTACTGTCACCACTGTCACGGTAGTCACTACTGTCCCCACTGTCACGGTAGTCACTACTGTCCCCACTGTCACGGTAGTCACTACTGTCCCCACTGTCACAGTAGTCACTACTGTCACCACTGTCACAGTGGTCACTACTGTCACCACTGTCACGTTAGTCACTACTGTCACCACTGTCACAGTGGTCACTACTGTCACCACTGTCACGGTAGTCACTACTGTCCCCACTGTCACGGTAGTCACTACTGTCACAACTGTCACCACTGTCACAGTAGTCACTACTGTCACCACTGTCACAGTAGTCACTACTGTCACCACTGTCACAACTGTCACCACTGTCCCCACTGTCACAGTAGTCACTACTGTCACCTCTGTCACAGTAGTCACTACTGTCACTACTGTCACCACTGTCACCTCTGTCACAGTAGTCACTACTGTCACTACTGTCACCACTGTCACCACTGTCACGGCAGTCACAACTGTCACCACTGTCACGGTAGTGACAACTGTCACCACTACTGTCACCTCTGTCACAGTAGTCACCACTGTCCCCACTGTCACGGTAGTCACAACTGTCACCAGTCACTACTTGTCCCCACTGTCACAGTAGTCACCACTGTCCCCACTGTCACGGTAGTCACTACTGTCACCACTGTCACGGTAGTCACTACTGTCCCCACTGTCACGGTAGTCACTACTGTCACCACTGTCACGGTAGTCACTACTGTCACCACTGTCACAGTAGTCACTACTGTCCCCACTGTCACAGTAGTCACTATACTGTCCCCACTGTCACAGTAGTCACTACTGTCACACTGTCACTGTAGTCACTACTCTCAACACAAACTACAGTAACACAGTCACTAGTGTTTCAGTCGCTGTTGTCACAGACAGACTGCATGTTTTAAGCAATCAAGACTCTATGTAAGTGTCTGCATTGTCAATGGCAGTGGATTGTTTGGATCAATGTCTTTGCTCCATGATGGTAGGGATGTGTTCTGTCATGTTCTGCGCTTACTTGGTGGGATTGGAAATTGCTTTGTCTTCCTTCTTCGTGTTCGGCTCTTCTTCCGACTCGTGCTTTGGTTTGTCCTCAGCCTTGCCTTTCTGCTGTCAATCTCTTTCTCCATCTCATATGTCTGTTTTTCCTCTTTTGTTCTTCCTCCATTTGCTTTTGTTCCATATTGTCGTCTCCCTTCTCTTCCTTTTCAAACTTTTGTCCATCTGACGTGCTGCTAGTGTTTAGCTTCCCCACTTCCCATTCTGCTCGCTAAATACACTACAGGGGCTTGCTTGTTCCGCCCTTTCTGTAGTAGGCCACGGGTTGGGAGTTCAAAGGGACCGAAACCCGTCCGTGGTCATGCGATGACCGGAAAGGGTACTCCCCTGAAGACCAGTGCTTTTTTTGAGCATATCTCCCAAAAAACAATAACTCACTTTGCCACAACTGCCCCACCCATTTGAGCCATAAATGCCCCACCCATTTAAGCCTTGAATACCCCATTCATTTAAGCCATAAATGCCCCATCCCCATATCCCATCATGTTTTAACTTCACAGTTTATGTATGTGTGGAAATTTTCACATAATGAACATCGATGTGCCAGCGGGGTTGGTGCTCCTCCACTCGGCACACAACCTCTGAAATTGTGACAGCTATAGCAGTTAAAGAGTGGTTAGAAAACCCTGCAGACTACCAAGGATTCCTTACAATAGATGATGAAAGCAACGGTGAAGCACCATTAGTAATACATGAAGCACCTAAGTTTCTTCAGCCAGGATATTTTCATGGTCCATTGGCAAATACAAGGGTTACAGCCATCAGTAATGTTTTAAATATTTCAATCATCATCTTCTCATCTGCACTACATCATCCTATTATATACATTTTGCCCAGAAAGTGTACAGTCAGCGCACCACTTTATGCTGCTTTTAATCAGCATGGTGAAGGGCATTACGATGCTATCACTTTTCAGAACACTCCACTTCCAGTAGTACAGCATCTCAATGTTGTGATGGTTCATTTGAACCCCACTACCACTGTGGAGTTAATGATAAGAAAGGTAAAGAACATTGCACAAAGATGAGAAAATACCACATGCATACGATGTCCATGTCTACAAGCCAATCAACGCTGTACAGACTCTTGCCAGTGTAGGGGATGTGCTAATCCCTGCGGTGTTAGAGCAGTTGCAAGCAATGCAAACAAGTCACGTGAAAGAAGAAAACATGCCTGGCAGAACCACAAAAGTAAGTCACTGAAGAGTTCACCATTTGCTAAAGACCAGAAAGAAGATGTACGTTCAGGAAGTCAAACGGAACTGGAGTGCTGGAGTCCAGTGGTGACAGTGGTGACTACTGTGACAGTGGGGACACTGGTGACTACAGTGACAGTGGTGACTACTGTGACAGTGGTGACAGTGGTGACTATTGTGACAGTGGGGACACTGGTGACTACAGTGACAGTGGTGACTACTGTGACAGTGGTGACAGTGGTGACTACTGTGACAGTGGGGACACTGGTGACTACAGTGACAGTGGTGACTACTGTGACAGTGGTGACAGTAGTGACTACTGTGACAGTGGGGACAGTAGTGACTACTGTGACAGTGGTGACAGTTGTGACCACTGTGACAGTGGTGATTACTATGACAGTGGTGACAGTAGTGACTACTGTGACAGTGGGGACAGTAGTGACTACTGTGACAGTGGTGACTACTGTGACAGTGGTGACAGTTGTGACTACTGTGACAGTGGTGACAGTAGTGACAGTGGGGACAGTGGTGACTACCGTGACAGTGGTGACAGTGGTGACAGTTGTGACTACTGTGACAGTGGTGACTACTGTGACAGTGGTGACAGTTGTGACTACTGTGACAGTGGTGACTACCGTGACAGTGGTGACAGTTGTGACTCCTGTGACAGTGGTGACTACTGTGACAGTGGTGACAGTTGTGACTACTGTGACAGTGGTGACTACTGTGACAGTGGTGACAGTTGTGACTACTGTGACAGTGGTGACAGTTGTGACTACTGTGACAGTGGTGACTACTGTGACAGTGGTGACAGTGGTGACTACTGTGACAGTCAGGACAGTAGTGACCACTGTGACAGTGGTGACAGTAGTGACTACTGTGACAGTGGGGACAGTAGTGACTACTGTGACAGTGGTGACTACTGTGACAGTGGTGACAGTTGTGACTACTGTGACAGTGGTGACTACTGTGACAGTGGTGACAGTGGTGACTACTGTGACAGTGGTGACAGTTGTGACTACTGTGACAGTGGTGACAGTGGTGACTACTGTGACAGTCAGGACAGTAGTGACCACTGTGACAGTGGTGACAGTAGTGACTACTGTGACAGTGGGGACAGTAGTGACTACTGTGACAGTGGTGACTACTGTGACAGTGGTGACAGTTGTGACTACTGTGACAGTGGTGACAGTGGTGACTACTGTGACAGTCAGGACAGTAGTGACCACTGTGACAGTGGTGACAGTAGTGACTACTGTGACAGTGGGGACAGTAGTGACTACTGTGACAGTGGTGACTACTGTGACAGTGGTGACAGTTGTGACTACTGTGACAGTGGTGACAGTGGTGACTACTGTGACAGTCAGGACAGCAGTGACCACTGTGACAGTGGTGACAGTTATGACCACTGTGACAGTGGTGACATTTGTGATTACTATGACAGTGGTGACAGTAGTGACTACTGTGACAGTGGAGACAGTAGTGACTACTGTGACAGTGGTGACTACTGTGACAGTGGTGACAGTTGTGACTACTGTGACAGTCAGGACAGTAGTGACAGTGGGGACAGTGGTGACTACCGTGACAGTGGTGACAGTGGTGACAGTTGTGACAGTAGTGACAGTGGTGACAGTAGTGACAGTGGGGACAGTGGTGACTACCGTGACAGTGGTGACAGTGGTGACAGTTGTGACTACTGTGACAGTGGTGACTACTGTGACAGTGGTGACAGTTGTGACTACTGTGACAGTGGTGACTACTGTGACAGTGGTGACAGTTGTGACTCCTGTGACAGTGGTGACTACTGTGACAGTGGTGACAGTTGTGACTACTGTGACAGTGGTGACAGTTGTGACTACTGTGACAGTGGTGACTACTGTGACAGTGGTGACAGTGGTGACTACTGTGACAGTCAGGACAGTAGTGACCACTGTGACAGTGGTGACAGTAGTGACTACTGTGACAGTGGGGACAGTAGTGACTACTGTGACAGTGGTGACTACTGTGACAGTGGTGACAGTTGTGACTACTGTGACAGTGGTGACAGTTGTGACTACTGTGACAGTGGTGACTACTGTGACAGTGGTGACAGTGGTGACTACTGTGACAGTGGTGACAGTTGTGACTACTGTGACAGTGGTGACAGTGGTGACTACTGTGACAGTCAGGACAGTAGTGACCACTGTGACAGTGGTGACAGTAGTGACTACTGTGACAGTGGGGACAGTAGTGACTACTGTGACAGTGGTGACTACTGTGACAGTGGTGACAGTTGTGACTACTGTGACAGTGGTGACAGTGGTGACTACTGTGACAGTCAGGACAGTAGTGACCACTGTGACAGTGGTGACAGTTGTGACCACTGTGACAGTGGTGACATTTGTGATTACTATGACAGTGGTGACAGTAGTGACTACTGTGACAGTGGTGACTACTGTGACAGTGGTGACAGTTGTGACTACTGTGACAGTGGTGACAGTAGTGACAGTGGGGACAGTGGTGACTACCGTGACAGTGGTGACAGTGGTGACAGTTGTGACTACTGTGACAGTGGTGACTACTGTGACAGTGGTGACGGTAGTGACTACCGTGACAGTGGTGACAGTGGTGACTACCGTGACAGTGGTGACAGTGGTGACTACCGTGACAGTGGGGACAGTGGTGACTACCGTGACAGTGGGGACAGTGGTGACTACTGTGACAGTGGGGACAGTGGTGACTGCTGTGACAGTGGGGACAGTAGTGACTACTGTGACAGTGGTGACTACTGTGACAGTGGTGACAGTTGTGACTACTGTGACAGTGGTGACAGTAGTGACAGTGGGGACAGTGGTGACTACCGTGACAGTGGTGATAGTGGTGACAGTTGTGACTACTGTGACAGTGGTGACTACTGTGACAGTGGTGACAGTAGTGACTACCGTGACAGTGGTGACAGTGGTGACTACTGTGACAGTGGTGACAGTGGTGACTACCGTGACAGTGGGGACAGTGGTGACTACCGTGACAGTGGGGACAGTGGTGACTACTGTGACAGTGGGGACAGTGGTGACTGCTGTGACAGTGGGGACAGTAGTGACTACTGTGACAGTGGTGACTACTGTGACAGTGGTGACAGTTGTGACTACTGTGACAGTGGTGACAGTAGTGACAGTGGGGACAGTGGTGACTACCGTGACAGTGGTGACAGTGGTGACAGTTGTGACTACTGTGACAGTGGTGACTACTGTGACAGTGGTGACAGTAGTGACTACCGTGACAGTGGTGACAGTGGTGACTACTGTGACAGTGGTGACAGTGGTGACTACCGTGACAGTGGGGACAGTGGTGACTACCGTGACAGTGGGGACAGTGGTGACTACTGTGACAGTGGGGACAGTGGTGACTGCTGTGACAGTGGGGACAGCGGTGACAGTTGTGACTACTGTGACAGTGGGGACAGTTGTGACTACTGTGACAGTGGTGACAGTTGTGACTACTGTGACAGTGGTGACAGTAGTGACTACCGTGACAGTGGTGACAGTAGTGACTACCGTGACAGTGGGGACAGTAGTGCCTACCGTGACAGTGGGGACAGTGGTGACTACCGTGACAGTGGTGACAGTAGTGACTACCGTGACAGTGGGGACAGTGGTGACCACTGTGACAGTGGGGACAGTAGTGACTACCGTGACAGTGGTGACAGTTGTGACTACTGTGACAGTGGGGACAGTAGTGACTACTGTGACAGTGGGGACAGTAGTGACTACCGTGACAGTGGTGACAGTTGTGACTACTGTGACAGTGGGGACAGTAGTGACTACCGTGACAGTGGGGACAGTAGTGACTACCGTGACAGTGGGGACAGTAGTGACTACTGTGACAGTGGTGACAGTAGTGACAGTAGTGACAGCAGTTGCAGATAATGATGTATTGTACTGATGTACTGATGGGTTACATCACAATGATGTAATGTAGTGACCGGTTACATGGAGAAACAACCCTACAACTTCCAAGTTGTAGTCTGGTTTATGGTCAGACACTTTCCCCAAATACATGCGGGCGGGCGGTATTTATAGGCATTATAGCCCTTTAATAGCTATCCCACAAGGTATCTTCACATATACCACCAAACACACAGCAAAACCGCTATAAAAATGTAAGCCTCACCACAGGGTACATTCAGAAACTCACCTGTCCAAAATTGGAGGTCAGTATGATACCATAGATTGTAAACCTACGTTACGTAGCGCATGCGCAGAACATAATCCGGTCTCAAAATAGGATGCGGGCGGCGGACCAGAAACCACTTGGTCTTGGAGTGGCCTTATCTATAGCTGCGTTTGGGAACCGGCTTAAGCGCTACGTGTAAACGCAGCTTATGGTTTGTTTCAGTGAAGTTAACATTCATCTGCAAATTATCACTCTCTATGCAATTGAGACACAGAATGCTTACATCACTGCTGGCTCTCTTTCTCCTAACAGCTGCCAGTAGCATCTCTGCTACTGGTCCTTGTACAGATTTGCTCCCTCCGATTGTCATTGAAGGAGGAGAGTGTCCAGATTCTATAGGTGGTGAAACCGTGGTAAATGAGATCGAACAGAATGTCTCTACTTTGCTTCAAGAGGTGGTACTCTGCATGCTACCAGGCCGTACTCCTGAAAACACAGCTAGCTCCTGTTCTGAGCTTTCAAAGCAAGAGCCAGACATCCCCTCAGGGAACTACTGGATCCTCAACTCCACACAGTCACCAGTCCAAGTGTTCTGTGAAATGGGTGATGTGTTTCCAGCTAGTCTCAATGTCACCGGAGGCTGGGTGAGGGTAGCAAACTTGAACATGACTGACCCTGACCAGCAATGCCCAGAGGACTTACAGTTGTCATACACAAACCAGCCTATACGACTGTGTGGAAGGAGCACTGACTATGGCTGTGATTCAGTCATGTTCACTACTTATGGAGTTCGGTACCAACAAGTGTGTGGGAGAGTGAGGGGTTACCAGTTTAATTCACCAGGTGCATTTGAAATTATTTCTTGTCCGTCCTGCACGATTGATGGACCCTATGTTGATGGGGTTAGCATAACTCATGGCAGTCCAAGGAAGCACATCTGGACGTATGCAGCTGGAGCACATGAAGACCAACCTGGAATATACACCTGTCCATGCACTGGTAGTGGAACATCTCCTCTTGCCTTTGTTGGCTCTGACTACTACTGCGAGTCAGGACTTGACCGTGGTTCATGGACTTCTATTCTCTACTCTAATGACCCACTGTGGGATGGACAAGACTGTGGTGGACTCGAGCGTACATGCTGTGACTCCCCAAACCTTCCCTGGTTCTGCAAGGAGCTTCCTCAGCCTACAACTGACAACTTAGAATTCCGCATCTGTGCAGACCAGGATCGACAGGATGAGGATACTCCCGTTGACCTCGTTCAACTCTACATACAATGAACCATCTTCTTAAAATGTGCATAGCTAGTATCTCCCATGGTTTTTAGAAGAACAATTAATTTTTAGTTTGTTTTTCAGTGTGCTATATGTAGCTAGTTCACACAATTATCATACTTTCGAAGCCAAGAGTAGCTTGTATTCATGCATGTGGAACTATACTGTAGTTAGTTCATCACTGTTTTGTGATGATCTACACAACTTGTTATTAGTGCCGAGGCGTGCATAACATCTTGGCCTGCCTTTTTTTCAGGGAGATGTGGTTCATTGATTGTTCATGTAACAATTGAAAATCAATCTTGGTCTCAAATGTTACCATACAGACAGATCCTTCATCAAATATACAATGTTGATCTGTGCATGTACTGAGTATGCAGACAAAGCCCAATTAAAGGTATATAGTTCTTACCATGCAGAGATATGTGACCATACATGCGTGAAGCTATGGTACACAAGAAACTTTGTTGCCCTATAACAACACAGACTGGGATGGATTGATTGATTTATTTTTTTTACTACTCTCCACTACTATTAGCTTTGTGCTGAACACACTACCATTGTAAACATTGGTCACCCTCATTCCCAGGCTCCTCTCCAGAAACCTGAGAATGAGGCCAGGCATTGGTAGCACTCTACATGTAGTAGGAGTCACATTATAATAATTATAACACATTACCTAATCATTTCAGTAATATGATTTGCACAAAATTGAAAGAGTAAAAGAAACTACAGCTTATCAAAACTGATGAAAAGATTGAAAGAACACAAAACATAGAACATGGCTGTCTAATAAAAGTTCCTCCTTTTGTATCAAAAGTCAGATGGATTGATTCCTAAGCAGAGAAACTGAGGTGGCAGTTTGTGTGAGTGATATAAAAACCATGCCACTGTAAAAAGGTTTAGGTTACTTCAACCATACTTTGGTCACCTCAGTTGCATTCCTTTTGTGTGCACGACACGTAAAGTTCAAGGAATGTGACAATTTGAGAGAGTGTAGTTGAGAAGCTTCTCCCTTTTTGTTAAATCAGCAAGCTCCTCAATGGACTTTCAAGAAAACTCCTATTTGGTAGCATTCCTTGGCCATACTGATGCAACTGAGATAACCTAAAAGTGTGGTTGAAGTAGCTAACCCAAGTGTTTTTGCAGTGCAGCTGCACTCCCCATTATAATTTAATAATTCCGGACCTATTATTTTGAATTTCATGACAACAATATTATTATATCACTCACATGACAGTCATGTGACATGAACCTGGGCATGTTGCCATTGAAGTTGCTCAATGATGCTCACGAGTTCTTGGCAGCTCTGCTCAAACAGTTTACTTTTGTCTCCTTCCTTGCTAGCACTCCCCTCCAATGTGTCTTCGTCCTGCTGAAGGCTGGTGGTGCCTGCCGAGGCCAGGGAGAGCTCGAGCCATCATGTGTTGATATGGAAGCTAGGGCTCAGCCAATTGTTCCAAAAAATTTACCTATTCCAGATTTCTACATCATTTTCCCTATTATTCCAGCCTTGTATACTATACTCACCACTCTAATGTGGAACCTACATGTGAGAACCATAGTGGGCTAACTCACCAAAGGGCCACTAAGCTTCCTGTGTTATTCCAACCATACCTGCTACAGTTCATGTATATGACATTCAATACCTGACAGTTCCATGTATATCTGCTATAGGATGTGTACCTAACATTTCTAGGTATGATACCTGACATTTGTTGATAGTAGCTGACTTTTTGTGGCAGGTAAGATACCCAAACTTTATTTTTGACTGTAGCTGACATTTTGCAGCATGTACCCAGTAAGGTACCTGACATTGATTGTAACTGGCATTTCATGGTATTGTACCTAGGTAAGATACACATGTACCTATCATTTCCATGTATGTTGTTATTTTTTCCTAGCAGAAATTTCTTGTAGCTAATTGAATCCTCTTGTCTTTGGTTAGACCGCTCTGATTCCGAGGCCTCCATATATAGTTGCACGTACCTTAGTGTTATCAGACCGTTGTTCACTTTCAGAACTTACAGTTGTCATACACAAACCAACCTATACGACTGTGTGGAAGGAGCACTGACTATGGCTGTGATTCAGTCATGTTCCCTACTTATGGAGTTCAGTATCGACAAGTGTGTGGGAGAGTGAGGGGTTACCAGGTTGCAACGCCAGGGGCATTTCAAGTTAGTTGTGGTTCGTCTTGCACTATTGATGATATTTATGTTGATGGTGTTAGCATAACTCGTGGAGCCAGTCCAAGGAAACACATCTGGACGTATGCAGCCGGAGTATATGAAGACGCACAAGGACAATTCCCATCATCCACCTGCCCGTGCACTGGCAGTGGGGCATCTCCTCCTGCTTTTGTGGGCTCGGACTACTACTGCGAGTCAGGACTTGACAATCCTCCATGGCAGCTATCTCTTCTCTACCCTAATGACCCACTGTGGGATGGACAAGACTGTGGTGGACTTGAACGTACATGCTGTGATTCCCCAAACCTCCCCTGGTTCTGCAAGAAGCTTCCTCAGCCTACGACTGACAACTTGGAGTTCCGCATCTGTGCAGACCAAGATCGACAGGATGAGGATCCCCCGTTGACCTCATTCAACTCTACATACAATGAACCATAACAATGCTTCTTAAAATGTAGCTACATAGTATCCCCCATGGTTTTTAGAAGAACAATTAATTTTAGTTCGTCTTTTGTTTGTTTTTGGTGCTACATGTAGCTAGCTATAGCTCATATTCAACTTTCATAGCCAACAGGAGCTTGAATATGCCTGTGGAACTATACTGTAGTAAATTGATCATTTTGTAGTTATTGGTGATCTGCACAACATACTGTTATTAGTGCTGAGACATGCATAACATCTAGACCAGGGAGATGTGGTTCGTTGATTGTTTATAACTAACTTCAATTTTGACCTCAAATGTTACCGCACAAATGATTCATCATCGTTGAGTGTAGCATATATACCTGAGCAGAATACAATGTTGATTATACATAACTTGTATACCAAGTACGTAGGCAAAGCCAAAAGCAGTCCTTATACTAGAGGTAGCTCGCTATATGACCATACGTGCGTGAAGCTATGATGTATTACTATGAGAACCTTTGCTGCCCTGTGACCACACAGCCTGAGATTCTTTTTGATCACTGTCACTACTAGGCTTAGACTTACAGCTTTGTGTTATACACACACACCACCATTGTAGGCATTGGTCAGCCTCATTCCCAGGCTCCTCTCCAGAAACCTGGGAATGAGGCCAGGCATTGGTGGCAGGGTTCACATTATAAGGGTATAATATAATACATTACCTAATAATTTCAGCGAGATAATTATGATTTGCACAAAATTGAAAGAGTGAAAGAAGCTATGGTATATCAAAACTGATTAAAAGATTGAAAGAACACAAAACATAGAACATGGCTGTCTAATAAAAGCTCCTCCTTTTGTATCAAAAGTCAGATGGATTGATTCCTAAGCAGAGAAACTGAGGTGGCAGTTTGTGTGAGTGATATAAAAACCAGCTGCACTCCCCATTATAATCGTTATCTAATAATTCCAGACTATTTGAATTTCATGACAACAATACCATTATATCACCCATGGTGATCACATGACAGTCATGTGACATGAACCTGGGCATGTTGCCATTGAAGTTCCTCAATGATGCTCACGAGTTCTTGGCAGCTCTGCTCAAACAGTTTACTTTTGTCTCCTTCCTTGCTAGCACTCCCCTCCAACGAGTCTTCATCCTGCTGAAGGCTGGTGGTACCTGCCGAGGCCAGGGAGGTTGGAGAGCTCGAGCCATCACGTGTTGATATAGAAGCACTACCATCATCACCACCTGTACGTAATGTGTGATACCAACAATATAAGCTTGCTCTCCGGCCTAGGATCCCTCCTTTGAAAAGAAGGACCCTCTCCTTCTTTTGGGTGAGGCAAACTACCAGTAGAAACAGCACTACTAAAATATTACTAAGTGTGACCAGCAATGGTGTCTTAGTTAGATACAATTGAAAATCACTTTGAACTCTCAGGAACACCTTGTTTAGAGAGGTGCTTCCTAATTAGAGTGGCATCATGCAATAGCCAAGTGAACTTGTGCTTGAGCTTTTGACACCTTTTCTGATGGTCTCTCACTTGCCATAAAGTCTGTGCTGTGATGTGTTAAACAGTAGGTTGGTACAGCAAAAATATAGCCTCGTTCGTTCCCAGGCCTCCCCTGTTTTTCGTTCTTCGGTTTACATTCAGTATTACACGGAAGCGAAATGCAAACCAAAGAACAACAAACGGGGGAGGCCTGGGAACGAGGCTAGCAAAAATGTACCATGGTTGCTGTCATTTGTGTTCCTTGTGTAAGTCTTGCACACAGGCACAAGAACACTTCCAACTGGAGGTCACCCCCTCCCCCAAACTAATTAGACAAACAAAAGGTGCCTCTTTGGAGCAAAGAACAAATCTAAGCCTTAGGGGTGCCTTCATTGGAGAGGTGCTCCAAATATGGTATCATTACCAGGATCTCACTGTTAGGCAAGGTTGATAAATTCTAGCATAGTAAAAAAACTGGTGTACTTTGAACTGAGTGTAAGTTCCAATTCACCCCGTCCACTCAGAATGTAATTTGTAAACTAGTGAGATGATTCATCATCATGGGTCGAGCCTGAGCAAGCAGCAAACTGCTGATTTACTACTTTGTCATGGCACACAGCAGGATTTGTCACTGTCTACTGTTTAAGATAATAGGAGCATAATACATGCCACGCCTACTTACCACCGAGGTATTTTTTGACGAGCACATTCTTCCCTTGAGAGTACTGGGAGAAGATAACCTGTGCGTGAAGGTCAGGGTCCAGTGGGTCTCGCCAGTCGCCAATTGTGATCCCCCGATGACACTGGCTACAACCAGGCTCTGTGTGTGTGTGTGTGTACGTGCGTGTGTACGTGTGTGTGTGTGTACGTGCGTGCATGCATGCATGTGTGTGTGTGCATACAGTACATATGTAACCATGGCTACACATACATGTACATTATACAATCTACTCATTTGTGCACACACACACACACACAGCACCAACTTGCGTACCCTGGCTGACAGCGGTTCTACACACACGCACACACACACACAGCACCAACTTGTGTACCCTGGCTGACAGCGGTTCTACACACACACACACACACACATAGCACCAACTTGCGTACCCTGGCTGACAGCGGTTCTACATGCACACACACACAGCACCAACTTGCGTACCCTGGCTGACAGCGGTTCTACACACACACACACACACACACACAGCACCAACTTGCGTACCCTGGCTGACAGTGGTTCTACATGCACACACACACACACATAGCACCAACTTGTGTACCCTGGCTGACAGTGGTTCTACACACATGCACACACACACACACAGCACCAACTTGTGTACCCTGGCTGGCAGTGGTTCTACACACATGCACACACACACACACAGCACCAACTTGCGTACCCTGGCTGACAGTGGTTCTACATGCACACACACACACACAGCACTAACTTGCATACCCTGGCTGGCAGTGGTTCTACACACATGCACACACACACACACACACAGCACTAACTTGTGTACCCTGGCTGACAGCGGTTCTACACACACACACACACACACACACAGCACCAACTTGTGTACCCTGGCTGACAGCGGTTCTACACACACGCACACACACACACACAGCACCAACTTGCGTACCCTGGCTGACAGCGGTTCTACACACACGCACACACACACACACAGCACCAACTTGTGTACCCTGGCTGACAGCGGTTCTACACACACACACACACACACACACATAGCACCAACTTGCGTACCCTGGCTGGCAGTGGTTCTACATGCACACACACACAGCACCAACTTGTGTACCCTTGCTGACAGCGGTTCTACATGCACACACACACACACAGCACTAACTTGCATACCCTGGCTGGCAGTGGTTCTACATGCATGCACACACACAGCACCAACTTGCGTACCCTGGCTGACAGCGGTTCTACATGCACACACACACACACACACAGCACTAACTTGCATACCCTGGCTGGCAGTGGTTCTACATGCATGCACACACACAGCACCAACTTGCGTACCCTGGCTGGCAGTGGTTCTACATGCACACACACACACAGCACCAACTTGCATACCCTGGCTGGCAGCGGTTCTACACACACGCACACACACACACACAGCACCAACTTGTGTACCCTGGCTGACAGCGGTTCTACACACACACACACACACACACACATAGCACCAACTTGCGTACCCTGGCTGGCAGTGGTTCTACATGCACACACACACAGCACCAACTTGTGTACCCTGGCTGACAGCGGTTCTACACACACACACACACACACACACATAGCACCAACTTGCGTACCCTGGCTGGCAGTGGTTCTACATGCACACACACACAGCACCAACTTGCATACCCTGGCTGGCAGTGGTTCTACATGCACACACACACACACACACACACACACACAGCACTAACTTGCATACCCTGGCTGGCAGTGGTTCTACATGCATGCACACACACAGCACCAACTTGCGTACCCTGGCTGACAGCGGTTCTACATGCACACACACACACACACACAGCACCAACTTGCATACCCTGGCTGGCAGTGGTTCTACATGCACACACACACACACAGCACTAACTTGCATACCCTGGCTGGCAGTGGTTCTACACACACACACACACACACAGCACCAACTTGCGTACCCTGGCTGGCAGTGGTTCTACATGCACACACACACACAGCACCAACTTGCATACCCTGGCTGGCAGCGGTTCTACACACACACACACACATAGCACCAACTTGCATACCCTGGCTGGCAGTGGTTCTACATGCACACACACACACAGCACCAACTTGTGTACCCTGGCTGACAGTGGTTCTACATGCACACACACACACACACACACACAGCAACAACTTGCATACCCTGGCTGGCAGTGGTTCTACAGCAGCTCCATTTTGTCTTCTTGTAGGTGCCGGGGTGGTAGACAGGACTCATGTCTCTGTTTGTGAGACACGCCTTTCTGATAGCCGACACCCACTGGTTCTGTTCATTTACATCCTAGAGAGGAAGGGAGGGGAAGGGAGGGGAAGGGAGGGGAAGGGAGGGGAAGGGAGGGGAAGGGAGGGGAAGGGAGAGGAAGTGTACATCAGTGATATTTCAGGCTAGCAGAATTCTTCACACACACACACACACACACTCACACACTCACAGATGCCTGAAGGTACAGTGAGATCGTGGTGGACTGTGTAGGGACAACCACCACTTGGAACATGTGCTTGCGGTGAAATGCACCCTCGTCCAACTTCTCTACAACCTTGATCGATTGAACTTGGTAGCTCTTTGCCTCCTGTGGAGCAGGGTGAGTATGGAGGTAATCAAGTGTACGTGTCTTTCACATTCACCCATCACACTCCTTTCCCACTACTCCTTTCCCACTACACCTTTCCCCCTCTAACCCCGCATCCTTTTCACTCTCCCCACTTCTTCTCCATCTTCCCTTTTCCTCCCCCTTCTCTCTTGCCTCCTCCCTTCCCCCTCCACTCTCTCCCCTCCTTCCTCTTTCTTTCTCACTCCTCCTTTCCATACCCCCCTCTCCCCTCCCCCTCCCCCTTTCCCCTCCCACCCTCCCCCCTCCCCCCACACCCACACTCAGCCGCACTCACATCTGTCTTTTTCTCATTCTGCCGGTAAGTGAGTGCAGTGTTGCTCAACTCAAAGTATCTCTTGCGGTACTGTAGGTTTCCAGCTATCCCCCCAGACTTGTTACTCCTCTTCCATAGCCAGCCCTTGCACAGGATGAGGTGATGGATATACCCACCATCTTCCGCCCTAACCTCCCCAGCAACTGCAGAAACCAAGGAGCATTAATTAGAATGTGTGACCTCAAGAAGCAGAGGTTCCTCATGACCAGAGGAGGTCGGACACGGTTGAACTTTACTAACTAAAATGGCTGAGGTCACGCTAATTGATCTTGGATATTGCAAGGTAGAAAGCTTTTTATTTTTTTCTAGGACTTGCCCCAGCCTTGAATCTTGATTTGAAAACTGGGCCCCCCTCAGTAAAAGCTAGTCTGTTGAGATACGAAAAAGCAATTAGTGTGACCTCAGCCATTTTAATTAGTAAAGTTCAACCGTGTCCGACCTCCTCTGCCTCATGACATGCAACTGAGTGAGATCTACCACAAAAAGGAGTGAAATAGGGGTCTCCAAGAGTGAGACATGCAATTGAAAAAAAGTAGGACTGTTACTATATAACAGCTCAGTTAATATATTAATATTCAAGTTGCACTCCTACTGACATAGGGTTGCAGAAATACAACAATGACATAAGCTACTTCTGGCTACTATGTGCCCTACTATTATACTCCATAGAAGCCCTTTTAGCTGTCTCCAAAACTGTACGAGTAGGCTCATATTTGAACGCTTTTCCTGTCATCCAGTTTTTGCCTTTTCGAAGGACTGGGCCCTTCCACACTGTCGTCCTCTTTGTGCATGGTTCATTCTACATAGTGCGCACGTGAATAGAGGTCTCGTACCTGTGGGGGCATGGTCAGGGATCGAGTCGTGTGCGCGTGAGTTTTACGCCTTGGTGCGTGTGAGCGTGAGGTGGTGACTAAATGCACGTGTCTCACGCAGAATGAGTGAGAGTTGGCAGCTCTGAAGAAGGTACATACCATACATGTATTTAGAAAGAGAGTTTTTGTTGCATGTACGAATATACCTTAATGCTTACGCTCGATAAAAAATAACTTGCTTTCTGTTTACGCAAGAGCCATGCAATTGGCTAAGAAGCCATCACTTTGAGTAAAGTACACATAAGCAACCTGGCAAAGAGGGAGGATATAATGGGCAGTTGGGTGAAAAGTTAAAAGTGAATAAAGCAACACTCATGGCCGGGGGAGGAATACCCAAGCAGAAGAGAGAAGGGATAGGGTTTGAACCACTTGCACTGTTAAAGCTCACCTGTTTTCTGGTCAATCTGCAGTATTTCTTGCACGAATGTCTTCAGTCTCTCTACACTCCTGGGAAGAATCTCTGACATGGGTTTCATGCACGCTTCCTTGGCGTCCATCTCCAGCTGAAGGTTGCCGACACTCTGTAGCACCTGGTGAGTGAATCGAGGAAGAGGAAGGTGGGAGGAGGAGGGGAGAGGGAGAGGACGAGAGGGAGAGGAGAAGTGAGACGGAGGAAGGAGAGGGAGGGAGAGTGATGGGAGGAAGACGGAGGGAGTAGAGAAGTGAAGCAAGGAGGAGGGAGGAGGTGGTAAGGTAAGGGAGAGAGGAGAGAGAAGTACATGTCGGAGTTCTAAAAGAAAGTTTACATAATGCCGATATGATAAGAGCAAGAGTTGAAAGCTTCCAAACATGCGTCACCTTGGCGATAAGCTTGAGAGTCCTTTCGGTTCGTTGATCAGAGTGCTCCTCCCGCAGTGCAAACAGCTTCGGAGACAAAATGGCTGGCACAAAGAACCGCAGGAAGAGGAACCCCGTGACTGCCAAATATGGTACATCCTGGGGCATGGGGGGATCCAGACAATAGACAATGCACATCAGGCGGTGTTAGAAAATGACATTTAATATCTATTTCCAGTTCATTCATTCACCCACTTTCCTTATAGCAAGGATTGTGCACGTGTAGCTAAACAATACATAAAGTGAAAAAAGTGCATAGAATTAACGAGGAGATTATGCTCACAAGTTTGAGGATTACTGTAGATCGGGAAATTTTTTTGGTGTTAAATTTTCGCGGTTCGTTCGATTGATCCGCGACATTTTTTTAACGGTTGACGGTTACAATATGGATGAGCGCCTGGAGCGTTCCTAGCGTTCAGTCTACCCACCAGGTATCGGGAGAGCCAGCTATCGCTGGCAGTAACGCTGTGGCTGTCAGGACTAGACCTTTACCTCCGGAGGTTTGGTCATGCGCGCACGCTTATTCGTTGATCAACGCCGCGTAAATGTTTTTATTCGCGTTTTAAATTTTCGTGGTTGGTCTCAACCGCGAAATTATTTTAACAGCGAAATTTTCCTGATCTACGGTATTCTACTTTTCTATGCTCTAAAATAATCATGCTTCAAGTATGTTTCCAGTATTATGCTTGTATAAAAACAAATAAGTAAAACATTCACAGCTAACATGAGACTGATGAGCCGCTCAGTATGCAATAACACTAAGTGTGACATCCAAGACTACACAAACTGACCATGACATCAATTTTAACGTGCAGTATCAGCAACAAATAATCCTCAGCAAGATTGTGTGGGTCGTGACCATGCAGTACTAACTATTCCCAGAATATTCTCGCATGCTGACTGTATCCAGTTATACTAAAATTGTGACCCCCTCAGTGAAAATCAACCACTTGGCACACTTTGTCAAAAACGAGATTATTACACAGGCAGAGAGTGCGTTTGTTGCTGATCACAACAATACTTTTACCCTTTGGATCGGCCTCACCGTTCCAAAGTTACGTGCATCTAAATACGATCAGTACGCAAGTTTAATTTTGATTGTGACATTTCAAATGCATGTAAATGTATAACTTTCAGCCTGCTGTGTGAAACTGATACCTTATAAGTTTGCATTCTACCTTCTTAAGTTACAAAACAGAAGTCCTATGCATTTACCCGCTACGAGCGCTCAAGCATATCATTTGTGCACACGGCATATTGAACTTTGAACTCCAGTAATGTAAATTCAATGTTTACGTTTTTTCCTCAGGCCTAGCATCCAGCCGGATCAAGTGAAGTTATCCCTCCTCCCCACTAAGCTCCCCGCTGAGCTCCCCGCTGAGCTCTCCTCTGAGCTCCCCTCTGAGCTCCCCTCTGAGCTTCCCTCTGAGCTCCCCTCTGAGCTTCTCTCTGAGCTCCCCTCTGAGCTCCCCTCTGCCTGTCTGTCCATCTGACACTCACCACATGCTCTGGATCCTGAAATCGATCAGCCACCCGCATCCATAGCTGTCTCAAAGCAATCCTGAGCAGATTTGGACACTTGTCCACAGAAGAGAAGACTGCATCCATGATGATTTCAAGGTAGCTGGTTAACACCAGCTGTGAGCTCTCCACTGTCTTCATGGCTGAGTGCGTGCTCAGGTGGCCCCCAGCACGAGCCCTGGGAGGGAGGGAGGAGGTGGAAAGAGAGGAGAAGAGGAAGGAGGAGAGGAAGGAGGGAGGGAGGAGAAAGAAAGAGATGAGAAGAGGAAGGAGGAGAGGAAGGAGGAGAAGAGGAAAGGAGGGGAGGGAGGGAGGGAGGGAAAGAGGGAGGAGGGACAAGGGAGGGAAGGAGGGAGGAGGGAGGGAGGAGGGAGGAGGGAGGAAAGGAGGGAGGAGGGAGGGAAGGACGAAGGGAGGAGAAAGAAAGAGAGGAGAAGAGGAAAGGAGGGGAGGGAGGGAGGGAGGGAGGGGGAAGAGAAGGAGAGGTGAGAGGAGGGAGGGAGAAAGAAAGGGGGGGAGAGAAGGAGAGGTGAGAGGGAGGAAGAAAGGAGCAAAGGCATGTATGAAGATTGCAAGGACCTGTACGTGAAGGTGAGGATGGTTCTTGCTCACTTTGATTGTTGCTTCACTTGCTCTACATCAAGCTCAACGACTTTGTGCTCTGTGCAGATCAGGTCAATGGAGGGTAAGAGAGTCTCATGGAGGTAAGGCAGCGCCACAATCTGTGAGGAGGGCGGGTGTGGGACACAAAACACCACAAAAACAAGTTGTACAACATCAGATATGTCATACACCACCAGTTGGGGATCAATTAGCTAAGAACACACAAGATAGGATTCACTGTCCAATATTCCAGCGTACCTTCATGAACTGGTCAAAGGATTTTGTAGTGAGCGAGTTGCCTCTAAAGAGGGTATGAGGAACGGCTGAGGAAGAGAGAGATGCTAGCGCATAGAACCAAACATATACATGTATCACATGACCAGAGTCACATATACAGTACAGCGACTCTGCTATATACAGGGCAGCCTCATTCCCAGACCCCCACCCTAGCCTCGTTCCCAGACCCCCACCCTAGCCTCATTCCCAGGCCCCTCATTCCCAGGGTCCCACCCTAGCCTTGTTCCCAGGCCCCCACCCTAGCCCTGTTCCTAGGCTCCCATCCTAGTCTCGTTCCCAGGCCCCCACCCTAGCCTCGTTCCCAGGCCCCCACCCTAGCCTTGTTCCCAGGTCCCCACCCTAGCCTCATTCCCAGGCCCCCACCCTAGCCCTGTTCCCAGGCCCCCACCCTAGCCTTGTTCCCAGGTCCCCACCCTAGCCTCATTCCCAGGCCCCCACCCTAGCCTCATTCCTAGGTCTTCCCCGGTTTCAATTTTGATTCCTTGCAAAATCCAAAAATTGAGAAGAAAGGCCTGAGAGAAAACATCACATGAATGATGTCAATGTCTGCTTAGGTAGACAGACAGAGAGGGGGAGGGGCTTGAGTTCATTTCATGGGTGTCTGTCCAAGTGCTGGAGTCCTGAACGTTCCTGAAGCTGAAAACTCAGGAGAAAGAAGCAATGTGACGAAATACGTTCTTTTGGTCAGGAACACTTTCCCCATTTGTCTACCTAGGTAGCTATTGACATCACTCCCATGACAAACCTCCGAGGTGTTCCATTGCGCTACTGTAAATGACAAAAAAAAATGTGGAAGGCCTTGGAACATGGCTCCCCCACCCACTTTTTCTTTAGGTACTGCAAGCAACACAACATTAGCCTCATTCCCAGGTCCCGTCTGATAAATCAGGAACGAGGCTAACACAACATGAGGTTGGGTAAGTGCACTTACTGGTCTGGTGTATCTCCCTCATGTTGAGTGCGTCCAGGAAGGGCAGTACAGAGCCGTGAGAAAGGTAGAAGCGCACCAGTGCATGGCCAAGGGCATTTCTGTCCATTGTCATCACTTCTTCTAACATCACTAGCATTGGGCTGCCTTCAGGCTATGGGGGAGGGAGGGAGGGAGGGAGAAGGAAGAGGAGAAAGATGTGATAAGAGTTACATTATCTATTCAATGCCCACTTCAGTTTACACAAATGAATTGGTACCTGTTTGTCTATACTCCCATTTCGCCTACTCCAATTTCACCTACTCCAATTTCACCTACTTTAGGCCAAAAAGTTGTGTTTCACTTACTCTTTATTTGTGCATCAAAGCTATGTCAAAGTGACATCCTAAAGCTTGTCTTTGTAAAATGATATTCGGGCATCAAACCCATGTCTTGAGTTCATAGACCCTCCATCAGTCTCAGTAATGGGGGAAGAAAGAACTTATCATGGTGATGGCTACTAAATATTGTATTATTATTAGTATAATTAACAGCATGGTTTCGAGTACAATTTGGGATTAATAGCACGAGTGAATGGCTGTTAATTGCACGAGGCGAAGCCGAGTGCAATTATGCCATTCATGAGTGCTATTAATCCCAAATTGCATGAGAAAACATGCTGTTACTTGTTAATCATAAACTTCGCCTAGTTTACAGTATGCTATAATAAGTATGGGTATGTATGTGATGTGGTGGTTTATAGTATACAAGTTTACAGTAAACTGTATAGTTTACACCAAATTGTTGTCACTTACAAGTTACACGTTTACATTATGTTAATATAGTTTACAGCAAATTGTTGTCGCTTACAAGTTACAAGTTTACATTATGTTAATATAGTTTACAGCAAATTGCTACTGACCAATCAGTGAGCGATTACACCTTGCACGGTTTTGTAGTTTTTGTATTTTTTGTCCAATCAGAATCTTTCCTACCTGTGCAATTACAAAAATAATTGCACACTTTTCTATGGGAGTAAATGTATTGACACTAAATAAGTATATGATTATAATGTATATCATTCAAACTAGTTCTTAGAACTGCTAAAAATGTTATTTTTTGTTTATGAGTAGGCGAAACACCATTCTTTGGCCTAAAGTAGGCGAACAGGGAGTAGGCGAACAGGGAATATCCCGAGACAATAATGTAGGAAAGGGACAAGTACAATGTATTAACAACAAACAGGTACTACCGTATTTCCTTGATTACTTCCCGTGGGTACAGACTGTACTTACCCGCGGGTACAATACGAGGGCGGGAACAAAACGAGGGCGGGTTCAATTAACTTCAGCCTAGTCCGGTGTGCGCTCCAGTCGCGTGTGCGCCATCGAAATGCACACGACTGACGTCTTTGTACGGCACAAATACTAGGTACGTACAGTGCAGTACAGTGCGTGAGTACAGACCGGCTAGACAAGCGATCTGAGTCGCCCAAGTTGTCCTCGTTGCCAGCAATGAGTGTGGCTGCGTAACAGTGCGGGAACTATTCAAGGGTGGGGTTAATTTTCAGCTCAAGCGAGCGCTCACGTGCGGGGTTAATTCAAGGGCGTGAAGAAATCAAGGAAATACAGTATACATGTATGTAGCAAGTGACTGAGACGTACACTGGGTTCTCCCTCCACTGTTTTGAGCATTGTTCTCACAAAGCGTGTGTAAAGCTGACTGTCAAGGACTCTCTCTTCATGACATTGCACCTTTAGTCGCAGAGATCCTAGCTCTTTTCTGGAGAGGGAGACAAGGAGAGAACAAAGGAGGGTTGGAGGGAGGGAGGGAGGGAGGGAGGGAGGGAGGGAGGGAGGGAGGGAGGGAGGGAGGGAGGGAGGGAGGGAGGGAGGGAGGGAGGGAGAGAGGGAAGGGAGGGAGAGAGGGAAGAGAGGGAGAGAGGGAAGGGAGGGAAGAGGGAGGGAGGGAGAGAGAGAGAGGGAGGGAGGGAGGGACTGAAATGTGGCATGTATGACATCACTTATGGCTACGAGGCTATCTCTCACTTTTTCTCCTTCTGTTTGGGTTCATGATGCTGCAGCCGATACCACGTCTTGTACCTCTGTCCAACCTGCAGCTCTGACAGGTCAATCTCCACCTGCACACACATTGTAGTCATGGAAACACTGCCACACCCACTGACAGCAAGCATATTCTTAGCTAAGTGGATGAGTAGTACTAACTACTCATAGATTCACACATGCTGGCTGGAACTAGCCTTGTTCCCAGGCCCATCACTTGCAGCGTGGGAAGCGGGAGGGAGCCTGGTATCTTTTCTCACATGAGTGACGTCAAGATATATAGAAAGGATGGTAGAAAGGGTTCAATTGTGTGTGGGTACAGCGGGGCTCAGAACAGAAGACCAAAGGTACCAGGTAACTTATCACATGTAGCTAGTGGGAGGTGACTGTCATACACACATGTACAAAATGTAGCTAGTGGGAGGTGACTGTCATACACACCGTGTTGAGCATGTACCTGGACATAAAACGCTTCCTGTTCGTTCTGTAAACTTTTTTCCATTTTCTGATTGTCATACTCACATGAGAAAAGATACTAGGCCTTACAGTAATGCTGGGGAGGGCACTGGGAAGAAGGCTAAGCTGGGGAGGGCACCGGGAAGAAGGCTAAGCTGGGGAGGGCACCGGGAAGAAGGCTAAGCTGGGGAGGGCACCGGGAAGAAGGCTAAGCTGGGGAGGGCACCGGGAAGAAGGCTAAGCTGGGACATTGTGGTGCTGTACGCCTAGCTGGGTCTAGCAATGGCTGAAAAAGACTGTGGCAATGTTCTGACCTCTCCCATGAACTGGTTCTGCGAGAAGGTATCAAAGTTGTAGACGATGATTTTGATGGAGAGTGGTGGTGCTCCAGCTTCATGGGATGGTTGTGGCATCTTCAGCTCAAATGTCTTTTTCCAGCGAGGAAATCTTGTCTTTGGAATTACCTGTGGGTAGTGCAGGGCATTTTCGAGGAAGGGAGGCCAGAAGGGAGGTGAGAGAGAGGAAGGGAGAGACAGAGGGAGAGAGAAAGGGAGAGAGAGGGGGAGGGAGGGAAGGAGGGAGAAAGAGAAAGTAAGGGGAGTGTGAGAGAGGGAGCTACAATGTAGGAAGGGGGTTGACTTAGTCTTAGCGAACATGCCCAGAATAATGCCACATGTGGCCTGCATTGGAGTTTCATTCCCAGGCTCCCAACCATGCAATAATGGTCTGGGAATGAGTCTAGATGTGGTCCCATCAAACACAGTACCTACACACCAACATACCTGTGTACTAAACTGTTCCTTGCCAAATAAAAGAGTAGCAAAAGGATCCGACTTGCCATCGGCTTTTGCAGCCAAGTCCCTGCGAACAAATACGCAACATACAACCTTGCTACAATACACATAAATTCCTTGGTACATGTTGCACATTTTAGCATGTTACCATAGCAGTGTTAATGGGCCTTGCTTTTAGGTACCATGTTACCGAGCTTTTGGCAGACATACAATTACACCTGTAGATACAGCAGAAAGCCACTTATCCAAACTAACCATTCATTTATCCGAAAATAATATTCGTAGAAATTTTGCTCTGCATTAAATGGAAAGCAATTTGCTTTGCATAGTTTCACTTATCGGAACGTTTCAGTTATTTGAACAGCCTTTGGTCCCTTGGATGAGTGACCTCCCACTGTACTTAGAATCACTAGAGATTTCTCCATGTGTAAGTACACATAATACCAGGTAGCTATGTCACTGTAAATTACTGGAGGTGAGCTATGTCACTGCTGGAGGTGAGCTACATCATGATCAGGTCACTCTTGTACTGGAGGTGAGCTACATCATGGTCAGATCACTCCCGTACTGGAGGTGAGCTACATCATGATCAGATCACTCCCGTACTGGAGGTGAGCTACATCATGGTCAGATCACTCCCGTACTGGAGGTGAGCTACATCATGATCAGATCACTCCCGTACTGGAGGTGAGCTACATCATGGTCAGATCACTCCCGTACTGGAGGTGAGCTACATCATGATCAGATCACTCCCGTACTGGAGGTGAGCTACATCATGATCAGATCACTCCCGTACTGGAGGTGAGCTACATCATGATCAGATCACTCCCGTACTGGAGGTGAGCTACATCATGATCAGATCACTCCCGTACTGGAGGTGAGCTACATCATGATCAGATCACTCCCGTACTGGAGGTGAGCTACATCATGATCAGATCACTCCCGTACTGGAGGTGAGCTACATCATGATCAGATCACTCCCGTACTGGAGGTGAGCTACATCATGATCAGATCACTCCCGTACTGGAGGTGAGCTACATCATGATCAGATCACTCTCATACGTTTGAGACCAATACACTAGATTGCCAATGCAGTCCTCTGATTGGTCGACTCTTGATCAAATATATGGATTGCATTCTACTGTATCTACATGTGTTAGCCACAATCACATTAAAAAGAGTTTGGATGTTTTGAGATGAAATAGAGGAAAGTGAAAAGGTCGGCAGTTGCCAGGAATCAAACCCAGGACACCTGGTTTGAGCTGCCAGTGCTCTGCCACTGAGCTACGACAACTGGACCACCAACCCTCACAATCCTCTATATGTACTGCGCCTCAAAACCAACACTCAAGCAAGAGTTCTAAACACAATCACATACACCACCATTACACCACCATTACATCACCATTACATCACCATTACATCACCATTATATCACCATTACACCACCATTACACCACCATTACATAACCATTACACCACCATTACATCACCATTACATCACCATTACACCACCATTACATAACCATTACACCACCATTACATCACCATTACATCACCATAACATCACCATTATATCACCATTATATCACCATTACACCACCATTACATCACCATTACATCACCATTACATCACCATTACATCACCATTACACACCATACACACCATACACACCATACACACCATACACACACATTGCTGTAACCCACCTTGCCTCCACTATAGTTAATAGTACTTTTGATGCATCGATCTCCTGTGAGAGAAATAGACCAATTTAGTGACGGACAATAGCTGGGTGGGTGCTTGGAATGAGGCTATTATTATCCCACTGATTAAAATAAAGTGCGCACAATGTTGAGGCAACTCTGCCCAAAATTGGAAGAGCCAGTGTCATGTACATATAAACAAAAGCAGCAAATGATCCCCCGCCCTGCTCAAAGTGGTGGGTGTTTCATCACACTGCATACCATCACGTTTGGAATGTCCTTTTGCTGGCAGTCACCAGACACACTGTCCCCGGGGAAATGTCTAGAACTGCCACAGGCCGTCCTATAGAGCTTCTATCGTCACATGATCATCTTAATCCGTATACTCACCTTGGGCCACTATCTTTGTACAGCACGTACAGGTGTACAGTACGTCAATAACCAAGAGCGCATAAGAACGGGCGGCTAATAGAGTAAGAGCGTGCAACTCCCTAAAATTTGAAACCGGTCAGAATTTACCACCAGTACTGAGAATAGTAACATGTACTGTGCATGCTGCATAGACATAAGCCATTGTTGCTAAGCATGTGACCGG
The DNA here is from genome assembly GCA_949130485.1 of Agelas oroides. Classification (NCBI taxonomy): domain Eukaryota; kingdom Metazoa; phylum Porifera; class Demospongiae; order Agelasida; family Agelasidae; genus Agelas; species Agelas oroides. The sequence goes on along the minus strand of OX422201.1, from coordinate 5,761,561 downwards.
GTGTTCTATTTTTTGTACGCTTCAATAATTTTGACCGGACTATGGGCTTCTATTGGAGTTACACGCTCTTACTCAAGCCGCCTGTTCTTATGTGCTCTTGCGATGGCATGTGTGATTACAGGTATGTGTTTATACAGCAGCTTTAACTCACATAGCAGTGGCCGTTTTGTCTAATTCAACACACACTAGAAGCATTATCAGTATCCATTCATCTAGATTGCCATAGAAGCTACTGTCTCCTTGTATATCAACATCAACATGGCGGCGGTTTTCTATTTTTCTTTGTATCCTCAAAGGTGATGATGTCACATAAAAAAGCTCAGAATGTAGTGTACCGCCTCAGGATATCCAGCTACACTGTACCTTAGTCTATCAAAAGTGAGAGTGAGAGACGGTCCGGCTTGATAGGGCTACACTGTACCTTAGTCTATCAAAAGTGAGAGTGAGAGACGGTCTGGCTTGATAGGCTACACTGTACCTTAGTCTATCAAAAGTGAGAGTGAGAGACGGTCCGGCTTGATAGGGCTACACTGTACCTTAGTCTATCAAAAGTGAGAGTGAGAGACACTGTACCTTAGTCTATCAAAAGTGAGAGTGAGAGACGGTCTGGCTTGATAGGCTACACTGTACCTTAGTCTATCAAAAGTGAGAGTGAGAGACGGTCCGGCTTGATAGGCCACACTGTACCTTAGTCTATCAAAAGTGAGAGTGAGAGACGGTCTGGCTTGATAGGCTACACTGTACCTTAGTCTATCAAAAGTGAGAGTGAGAGACGGTCCGGCTTGATAGGGCTACACTGTACCTTAGTCTATCAAAAGTGAGAGTGAGAGACACTGTACCTTAGTCTATCAAAAGTGAGAGTGAGAGACGGTCTGGCTTGATAGGCTACACTGTACCTTAGTCTATCAAAAGTGAGAGTGAGAGACGGTCCGGCTTGATAGGCTACACTGTACCTTAGTCTATCAAAAGTGAGAGTGAGAGACAGTCTGGCTTGATAGGCTACACTGTACCTTAGTCTATCAAAAGTGAGAGTGAGAGACGGTCCGGCTTGATAGGGCTACACTGTACCTTAGTCTATCAAAAGTGAGAGTGAGAGACACTGTACCTTAGTCTATCAAAAGTGAGAGTGAGAGACGGTCTGGCTTGATAGGCTACACTGTACCTTAGTCTATCAAAAGTGAGAGTGAGAGACGGTCTGGCTTGATAGGCTACACTGTACCTTAGTCTATCAAAAGTGAGAGTGAGAGACGGTCTGGCTTGATAGGCTACACTGTACCTTAGTCTATCAAAAGTGAGAGTGAGAGACGGTCCGGCTTGATAGGGCTACACTGTACCTTAGTCTATCAAAAGTGAGAGTGAGAGACACTGTACCTTAGTCTATCAAAAGTGAGAGTGAGAGACGGTCTGGCTTGATAGGCTACACTGTACCTTAGTCTATCAAAAGTGAGAGTGAGAGACGGTCCGGCTTGATAGGCTACACTGTACCTTAGTCTATCAAAAGTGAGAGTGAGAGACAGTCTGGCTTGATAGGCTACACTGTACCTTAGTCTATCAAAAGTGAGAGTGAGAGACGGTCCGGCTTGATAGGGCTACACTGTACCTTAGTCTATCAAAAGTGAGAGTGAGAGACACTGTACCTTAGTCTATCAAAAGTGAGAGTGAGAGACGGTCTGGCTTGATAGGCTACACTGTACCTTAGTCTATCAAAAGTGAGAGTGAGAGACGGTCTGGCTTGATAGGCTACACTGTACCTTAGTCTATCAAAAGTGAGAGTGAGAGACGGTCTGGCTTGATAGGCTACACTGTACCTTAGTCTATCAAAAGTGAGAGTGAGAGACGGTCCGGCTTGATAGACTACACTGTACCTTAGTCTATCAAAAGTGAGAGTGAGAGACGGTCTGGCTTGATAGGCTACACTGTACCTCAGTCTATCAAAAGTGAGGGTGAGAGACGGTCCGGCTTGATAGGGCTACACTGTACCTTAGTCTATCAAAAGTGAGAGTGAGAGACGGTCTGGCTTGATAGGCTACACTGTACCTTAGTCTATCAAAAGTGAGAGTGAGAGACGGTCTGGCTTGATAGGCTACACTGTACCTTAGTCTATCAAAAGTGAGGGTGAGAGACGGTCCGGCTTGATAGACTACACTGTACCTTAGTCTATCAAAAGTGAGAGTGAGAGACGGTCTGGCTTGATAGGCTACACTGTACCTCAGTCTATCAAAAGTGAGGGTGAGAGACGGTCCGGCTTGATAGGACTACACTGTACCTTAGTCTATCAAAAGTGAGAGTGAGAGACGGTCTGGCTTGATAGGCTACACTGTACCTCAGTCTATCAAAAGTGAGAGTGAGAGACGGTCCTGGCTTGATAGGCTACACTGTACCTTAGTCTATCAAAAGTGAGGGTGAGAGACGGTCCGGCTTGATAGACTACACTGTACCTTAGTCTATCAAAAGTGAGAGTGAGAGACGGTCTGGCTTGATAGGCTACACTGTACCTCAGTCTATCAAAAGTGAGAGTGAGAGACGGTCTGGCTTGATAGACTACACTGTACCTTAGTCTATCAAAAGTGAGAGTGAGAGACGGTCTGGCTTGATAGGCTACACTGTACCTTAGTCTATCAAAAGTGAGAGTGAGAGACGGTCTGGCTTGATAGACTACACTGTACCTCAGTCTATCAAAAGTGAGAGTGAGAGACGGTCTGGCTTGATAGGCTACACTGTACCTTAGTCTATCAAAAGTGAGAGTGAGAGACGGTCCGGCTTGATAGGCTACACTGTACCTTAGTCTATCAAAAGTGAGAGTGAGAGACGGTCCGGCTTGATAGGCTACACTGTACCTCAGTCTATCAAAAGTGAGAGTGAGAGACGGTCCGGCTTGATAGACTACACTGTACCTTAGTCTATCAAAAGTGAGAGTGAGAGACGGTCCGGCTTGATAGGCTACACTGTACCTTAGTCTATCAAAAGTGAGAGTGAGAGACGGTCCGGCTTGATAGACTACACTGTACCTTAGTCTATCAAAAGTGAGAGTGAGAGACGGTCCGGCTTGATAGACTACACTGTACCTCAGTCTATCAAAAGTGAGAGTGAGAGACGGTCCGGCTTGATAGACTACACTGTACCTTAGTCTATCAAAAGTGAGAGTGAGAGACGGTCCGGCTTGATAGGGCTACACTGTACCTTAGTCTATCAAAAGTGAGAGTGAGAGACGGTCCGGCTTGATAGGCTACACTGTACCTTAGTCTATCAAAAGTGAGAGTGAGAGACGGTCCGGCTTGATAGGCTACACTGTACCTTAGTCTATCAAAAGTGAGAGTGAGAGACTGTCCGGCTTGATAGGCTACACTGTACCTTAGTCTATCAAAAGTGAGAGTGAGAGACGGTCCGGCTTGATAGGCTACACTGTACCTTAGTCTATCAAAAGTGAGGGTGAGAGACGGTCCGGCTTGATAGACTACACTGTACCTTAGTCTATCAAAAGTGAGAGTGAGAGACAGTCTGGCTTGATAGGCTACACTGTACCTTAGTCTATCAAAAGTGAGAGTGAGAGACGGTCTGGCTTGATAGACTACACTGTACCTTAGTCTATCAAAAGTGAGAGTGAGAGACGGTCTGGCTGTACCTCTGATTCAGTGGCAGGTTCCATGGACATTTCAACCAGCACTTCTCCCTGTACGTCATCGTCCTTGCTAATGGGGGTCAGCTGGATCCACTTGTCAATGCCTGAGACACAAGGATGAAAGAGTTTACTCTGCCTACAAATGTGCAGGTATGTTACTGAATAGTACATACATTAATGATGGGAGCCACACCCACCTTAGTTCACGTGGTGCTATGAATATCATTAACATTTGAATTTTACTTGGAGCACTCTTAGAAACACAGAAGCAACAATGAAGAATCGTGAGCAGCCATTCATGACTTGGCTTGAAATGCAGCAACTATACACAAACGCAAGCGTAGCGTGAGGTTGTTGCAAGGGGTAGATTGTCACTAGCCACCCACTGAGAATTTAACTGGTCGGTGAAAATTATTGTGTTGACAAATGTCTTGTCTCCTGTTTGTAGCTAAAACGTAACATAATTAGCGAAAACTTCTCAGATTCCAAATGCTATAAGTTGGTGGACAGAGTTTCGAAGGAAATCTGGCTAAGCTTTACTGCAACAATATACAACCAGGCTTAGCGAAGAAAAATATCCATGGCAAAATATTCCATTATGCAGTACCCTGTCGTATCTGCAGTGCATGTCAGCCCATTTTTTTTCATATTGTGGATTCCATATACCTAATAACAACTTCGCTTCCAGCCAAATGTATTCCTTTGAATGGTCGAATCATGACCAAATATGGCACTGGTAGTCCAGCCTCGTATAAGGTGTGCTGTGTTGCTTGTCAGCCACCCTACATACCACTATAGCCTCATTCCCAGGCCATGTTCCACACAGCCTGGGAATGAGGCCATACCAACCCCTTGCCTACCTCTGGGTGATCTGACGATTGATACACGATCCAACATAACTTTACCAAGGGGGATCTTTGACCTGAGTACCAAGAACAACAGAATATCGACTAGCATCACAAAATGGCAGAAGATAGCCCTAGTCATTACACACAGTCCAATGTATAGTCTTGGAATCAGACCCTCAAAAAATTGAAAAGGGAGGTCTGGCCAACATACATGTAGGTGAAAGTGTACACTGTGCCTGAGCACAGGTACACTTCCAACTGGTTTTGCACAAGTGCCGTCTTTATAAACAGCCACATTTTGTCTTGTTGGAGAAGTTGTGAACACTAAAGGATACAACGCTTTTGCAAGCATCTAGCTCAGCAGAAGAATTCAGCAACGACAGCTTGAGCAAACACAAAAATTCCTAACATTCCAAAAGGTAAACTTCAATCCCAGCTGATTCAGGTCCTTTTTTCCATTCTTCAGGAGGACCTGGGAATGGGACTACCTGTGTGTAGCCTATTCCATTACAACATCATCGTAACTTACCCCATTACAACATCGTCGTACACATGGACCGATACATTCTGGAACTCATTGGGGACGTGCAGGGTGTACTCCTCGCCCCAGAAGGGCTCCAGTGTCCTGAATGCTGTCGCTGTCCTGTAGGACAAAGAAACAATATGTCGGATACACGTTTCTCTAAAGTATACTCAATGTGCGTACATGTGAGTGTGTGTTTTCCATTCGTACATACTACACTACAGCACACACTGCTAACCAGGGAAGAGCTAGATTGGACAATACTGCCTTGCTGACACATTGTACCTAGCCTCTGCACCCATGCTCTTTCTCATGGAGGAACAAGCCTCCTAAGTACGAGGCTACTTTGTGTCTAGTGCTAGTAGTCTGACATGCATACATACCTGGCGATGGTTTCATTGTCAATCTTCAGCACACAGTACGTGTCTCTCAGATGAGACCTACAGAAAACGCACATACATGAAAATAGAGGAATGTGAAAAGCCGACAGCTGCTGGGAATTAAACTCATGGTCTCTCAGATGAGACCTACAGAAAACGCACATACATGAAAATAGAGAAACCGACAGCTGCTGGGAATTAAACTCATGGCTCCTGGCTTGAGCTGCCAGTGGTCTACCAGGGTTCGAGTCTTGGCAACAGCCAGCTTTTCTACTTTCGCCTCATAACAAAACCTCTTTATTTTCAGCTGAAGCAAGATGTTCTAAACAATACACACACATGCTTCACATACACTGGCGTAATAGGCATTTCTCATATAGAGCTCTTTCAGCTGGTCCACAAGGTGTCTAGGCAACACCATGCATTCACATATTCAATGCATCCAGACCTTCTCTGCTTAACTTGATTACGTGTAACACAAACAGACCCTCGAGAGAAAAAATGAGGTAGGTCAGCTGGAAAACAAGACCTTCACTATCAAAACAAAGAAAGTTAGGATCAAAGCCGGAGTCTCTGGCTAGAGTTACTGGTTCTTTGACCACCGATTTATGACCACCCCAGGCAACCAACATCCACACCCTACTGTAGCATAGCCAGCTGTCTTTCTGTTGTCGTCAGAACAAACAGTGTATGCTAGGAAATCTGTATCTTCTCAAACTACTGGTTGCCTAGCTACTATCTATCACAACACACAATACCAACACCTTGGGAAAATGGCTTCACTGCAGTACAAGTTTGTTTACAATCAAACATCCTGTGTTCTTGCTGCAGACAGATCAATTCAGGAATGCTTGCAAGTCTCTTAGGGGAAGCAGGAACTAAGATGACTGGGGTCATGGGAAACTGCTTTCCCAACAGGCAAACTGCCTTCCCAACAGGCAAACTTCCTTGGCTTTTGGAAAAGGGTCTAATTAAGCCAAGATCCAAGGCTTGCCTTGTTCCAAGGACATTTTGTATCCTCAGGCAACAGTAACGACCTCAGGCATTTTAATTAGCAGTCAACCATGGCCTACCATCTCTACCAAGTCGTGCTGATCACATTCTTCTCAGCTAAATTACGTCTATGGTTGAATAACCTCCGTGGAGTGGACACATACTTACACTACCTCTCTCTCTGCTAAAGTACGTCTATGGTTGAATAACCTCTGTGGAGTGGACACACGCTTACACTGCCTCTCTCTCTGCTAAAGTACATCTATGGTTGAATAACCTCCATGGAGTGGACACATACTTACACTGCCTCTCTATTGCATGTGTTAAATGATTGTACATCCATATTCAGTGCTTGGACGAGAGTCGTGGAGTAGGCACTCACTCACTACCTCTCTCTTGCATGTGTTGGACGTGTACTACAAAACGTGCATTTAGTACTTGGTTGAGCAACAGCATGTTTATCTGCAGTTCCGGCTGGTTCGGTACTGCATAATTTAGTTGAACCAGCTGGAACTGTGTGCTATATATATTGAGATTCATATAACCATGTATATAGCAGATAAAGGGTTGCCTAGCAACCACACCCACTCTCATGGCAGTATGTGTACTAACTGGTTTTGACACACAGGATATTGAACAATGAAAGTTCAGTGTAAACAATGTCCCAGAAAAAAGGGGCACAAGAAAATGTAGCTCCCCTTTCCTGCTTTCTGCTTCCTTGTTTTCCTGTACCACAAGCAACAGAAAGCTAGGCAGAAGACTACGAATGAGGCAGACTAATGGATTTGGTGCCTTTCAAAATTTGAAACTAGTCAAGACAAAATCCCCCCCCCCCCCCCCCCCCCCCAAAAAAAATAATAAAAATACGTAGATCTACTGTAATTATATTGATGATGAAATGGCCCTGACTTTCCACCTCAATTCAGGACCATACAGGTTGCTAGCCTCGTTCCCAGGACAGTAGGCCAGAGACAAGAGTGGATATTGAGTTTAGTCTTGCAGCTACAGACCGACTTCAGTAACTCAGCCTCATTTCTGCACCATCCCCGGGATATAGGCAAGCTAAAACTTCTGTGACCAACTCACTATATCCAGAATCATTCCATCCTAGAACCCAGCTGTCTGAGCCAGGGCCCACATATTCTATACAATCACAGCTTTCTAAACACTAGTGCAATTACTCCAGTGGTTTAGCTTTGAAAGTTCATAGTGTTGAGGTAACACCCTGGGATGTCAACAACTTTGAAAAAAAGTATCTTTATCCCAGATCCCTCCACAAACCAACACATGACCAAATCCTTTTTTCGGTCTTCACATTATCTGCGTAAATTACCCCACTCCACTATTTATGGCCATACAGACAGTCCTTGTCGGAAGGACTGGAGCCATACAACTCACATCTCTCTGCTTGGCAGCTTCTTGGCCTCGCTGATTTTGACGTAGAGGTTGGTGTACTGAAACACAGGGGACGCCATTGCTGCCTCAGGAGCGCCACTAGTCTGAGAACAATTCTGTACGCTGTCACACAGACTAGACTGTCAGAGCACAGAAGGCTCAATAATAACGCCAGGTATAATTACTAGGAACATCCTCATAACTGCAAGCCATCAAAAACTGGGAAGGCTAGTCGTCGCGTCCCGGCCCCAGACCGACCCCACCCTCTCGCCGGGAGGCGCGCGCAGGCTGGGCGCGAGATCGAGACTAGGGAAGGCCTAGGAATGAGGCTAGCCTTCACCACCATCAGTATTGTAAAACTGGAGACGAGAACAGCCTGGGAATGAGGCTATGGGTACCTTCACGGGAGAAGGCCTAAAATCGGCTCATAACATACTTGAATACAAAAGATATCAAAAGCATTGACAATGTACATGTACACGAGAACAATGATATATGGACAAAATTTGTACGATATTGCTAGTCTGTCCCAAACATTGCTTTGACAGTACTGAGAAACTCCTGCAGGTAATAAAGAAGAAAAATAAAACACAATAGCCTTCTTGACACAACCACAAACAGACTCCAATCTTCTGACAAATTTATCTTGTATAAAATACAAACACACAAGGACACAATATAGTACCTGAACTTTACAGCCAATTTTATCTCCCTCTTCTTCTTCTTCTTCTTCTTCTTCGTCTTCCTCCTCTCCACGTCGCCGCTTAGCTGGAGGCGGTTCAACTTTGTCCTCTAGTCCATTATTAACGATTTCATTTTGTCCCCTCTCTCCCTCCTCCTGCCCCTCTCCATACTCATCCTCATCTTCACCTCCCACACTCAAGTCTACTTTTGGAGCTAACAGTTTTGAGTTCTTCATCTGCAACTTGAAGCTCACGGCACCACTCGAGTTCAGTTTCTGAATGTTGGATTTCTCTTTCAGTTCTTTATCATCTTGTTCACCTTTCTCCTGAAACTGCTGCTTCTTCATCTGGTAGTAGGCATGATATTGGTCCCAGGGGTTCAGAAAACTGAACCGAGAGTCACCACAGTGTTTCTCTAACACGGTCCTCTCAAAGCCATCACTGTTTCTAGCAACATACTCAGCAGTTTTGTCCACAATGGGTTGGAGATCGGGAGGAGGTGGGGTGGGGCCTGTAGTGTTACCAGCAACACTGCTGCTCAAGCTACTGATGTGGTTTGCACTTAAGGCTTGGTAGTAGGATTGAAGGTGGTCGTTATAGGAGGCAGGATTTGCTGTCTGGTAGCCATAAGCTGAATAAGAGAACAAAAAACATATTTTCACACATGCTCGATGCAAACTTGTTCCCAAAGCTCTGAGGAGAGTGAGGAGAGAGCCTGGGAAGAAGGCAAGCTTGCATAAACTTAATGAGTGCAGAACAAACCACTCACCATCATAACATGAAGATGCGTAGTACCCATCTTGGCCTGCGTAGCTATGTAGGTAAGTGAAAAGAAGCAGCAAAAATAAACAGAACCGACAACTTTCAAGACACAATTACTACGTAGCCTAAGTATAGTTTGTTTAACATTACCAGCTAGAAAAAACAACACACAGCCAGGTAAAAACATGCACAAACTTTCAAGTTAGTCAAACCTCAATTTAGCTTACAGCAGCAACGTTACCTGACAGTACAGCCACCGGTCAACTTCAATCAGTGCCCCCAATGCTGGCAATCAGTCAGCAAATGACTGAACAAGCTCCATTTAACAGTTAAATGAATGCCAAACAAAAAGTTTAAAAAAATTCTGCTCCCTATTTTCCTGGAATCAAGCAATAAATAAATCGAGGGGGCAGTTCTGTGATCGAATCTCCACTGCACCTCTGGCTCGACCTGTTGAAAGTCACTCAGTGCAGTACACAATGCAATAAAGAATAGAGCAAATGAAAGCACTCTGCTACCACACAAGGTATATATACGATGTCCTGTAAAGTTGCAGGAGGGACAGAGTGCGTTTTGTGTGCGTTTCGCAATAATCATAAAAGAAATGAGCATGGGATGGTTAGAAAGTGAATGAAAATATGCACCTACATGTTGATATGTAGATGATTAAGCTTACCTTCCATATGAATAAGGGTACTGCTGGGTGTACTGGTAATCACCAGGGGCGTCCTCATTTGCTTCCTGTGCACCCATGTATACAGAATCGCTCTCAAGAGTTGGAGCCGAATTCACAACAAAGGTTCTTGCATGAAACGTGTTACTGCCAGTTCTCATCTCATCCACTGAGCTTGTCTCTCTTTCTCTCTCGTCTCTGCTTGGGGTTGCTGGCTTGGAAGACGCTGGGGTCAAGGATGTTCGAAGTAAAGGGTGGAGCTCAAAGCTCTCTTCATCTGAACTATCTTCATATTCTGCTACTAAACTGGGCTCTTTCTTCTCCCCTCCGCCAGTCCTGTTAGAGGTGCTCGCTTCGTCCTCTTGCTCCTTTACTCCATTCTCAGCATTGCCAGGAGACGCTGACCGTGGTGTGTACACCCCAGTTGAAATAAGATGCAGGAGGTACCTGTAGTACGGATTCAGAGCGTCTCCGTAGTCCAGGAAGGAGAAGAAGGGGTTGAACTTCTGCTTGGCTTTGATGATGATTTCCATCTGTGTGCCATGGCAGCTAATGAACTGGGACGTCCTCTCGATGATAGAGTGAAGCTTGTTTGTAGCAGGCTGCAATAACAACGAAGCAACATGCAGTAACAAGAAAGTTGAGTGAACAGCAAAACAAAATACACAGCCTGCTGTATCCAAGTAGTTCAGCCGTGAAGAAAGCTCCTTTCTCGACTTGTGTGGAGTAAAATTACTGACACTATTATGAAAAAATGGTACTAGCTTGACTTTAATCTGCTAGTGATTAATGGTGATGTATGCAGTGAAGAGCTCCCAGTTAGCCTTTCCTGAAGTAGTGAGAGAGCAAGTCCAAGTGCACCTGGTTAGAAACAAGTCTGCTATGTCACTTCTTGTCTCTTTCTTGCTCACCACTTTGAGCTCTTTCGGTATGACCAGCCCCGGTGGTGGTGTGAATGCGTCCTCTTCCCCTCCGATGTCAACACTGGAAGTGGGAGGGTGTTCGGGAAGCTGTGGGTGGGACATTAGGAGAACAGGGTCCTCAGTGGGAGTGGCTTTGGAGTCGTAGGAGAACCCCACAGCATGGAAGGAGCTGCCATCCATTTCAGCTAGAAGTCTCTTTTGTTTTTCTTCTTCTAAGGATATGAAAATAAACATGGTAAGACAAATGATTACTGTAATGCAGTTTTCAGTGTGAGATTATGCATAAACTTGTGGCATGTTGACTGTTCACAGATACATGTTCCCCTGCACACATGTATATAGATACACACACTCTAACCCCACCATACCACACACACACTCACCCTCCTCTACACGCAGCTCATCACACTCCAATGCAAGATAGCGTTCTTGATCGAGCATCTCCTCAAACTGTTCCTCCTCTTCAGTAAACCGGTAAGGCAAGTTAGACTTTAGTCCAAACTGGCCCTTGTCATCTAGACGATTACGTACATCATACCTGAGTAGGAAGAAACACACCCACAAGGTGAAGAGCTGCATGTGTAAGTTTCTAGGTTAATTCCAATTAATGCCCCCTCCACACACACACACACACACACACACACTCACAAACACACACCTGTCTATCATAAGTGAGCCATCTCCCATCCAAGGAATGAGAAGCTGTCCAGAATCCTCCATCAGTGCCTTGGCGTCGTCCCGGTACAGCTTGCACGCATATCCAAACACCAGAAGTTCCTCCTCCGCTACATTCTCGGAGGGATCACTCCGCTCGTACGGACCCAGTAAGATCGACATCTCGGTCGGCTCCAAATAAAAACAGGTCTCAACAAGTAGTGCTACTCAAGTCAAGAAGAAAATCATAATCATCCTCAAAACAACAAGCCCGAACAAGCCTCCCTCACAAAATTGTAACATCACGTGATGTCACGTGTTGTCATGGTAACCAAAACCTAACGGACGCGGATCCCGGCACCATAGATAATAGAGTCTATTATCTATGCCGGCACACAGTAAACATGGATGCAGATGTAACTGTAACAGTAAATGAAACGGAGCGCTCTCAGCCACACGGAGAAGGGGAGAACACCACCTTTCAACCGGAAAGAACCGATATTGAAGTGAGGGCAGTCCAGATTATTAAATAGTCTTGTCAAGAATCCCAGACCTGACTGAGCGAGGAAGAATAAGGATCTGGTCTAGAGTAGGCCAGATATTGCTAAAGCTGGCCCTTGTTGTTGTGCATAAACTATGCTCATGATGACCTACAGCTAGTCTCATCCCCAGCCCCTCCACACCACGGCTAGTCAACTTGGCATGGTGGAGGACCTGGGGACGAGACTAGCTGTAGGCATGATCATGTGTGTGGCAAGAAGTAAATTTAGGTGTGAATGACATACGTGCATGCACATACTATATAGAGCACTGCTGATACAGTGGAAGGTCGTCCATCTGATAATGGGTCACTAGATGTAGACTCAGAGAACGCCACAAGGTTTGGAACCATCCCTGGTGATGATGAGCCCCTGCAAGATCAGCTCTCCGATGTATCAGACACTGGATGGGACACTGATCTGGAGATTGAAGGTTGCTACTAGTGTTGCATGATGTATCAGACACTGATCTGAAGATTGAAGGTTACTAGCTTGCATGGAGTGGCAGTGGGTGTGGTCATTAATCAGCCTTGTACCCAGGCTTTTCTCCCCACCCACTAAGAGCCTGGGTATGAGGCTAAAAATAGTTCACTTCCAGAGGGCAAGATCTGAATGCAGACCTCTTAAGAGTTGGGGTCTGCATTCAGTGCTGCTGTGTGCAAAGTACAAGCATTCAGTGCCGCTGTGTGCAAAGTACAAGTATTCAGTGCTGCTGTGTGCAAAGTACAAGCAAGGAAGCGCTATGTTGAGCCCTTACCATCAGTGCCGAAAAGAGAAAAGAATTAAGCTGCTTCTCTCAAGTCGGAAGGTGCACTGTACAGCTGCCTCTTGGTCATGTGTTTTGCCTCAAGAAGTAGGATGCTTAATTGACATTTGGAAACCATCTAGACTCCGGCTATTGTCACACATTTTACTGGAGCTACTGGTCAGCTTAGGGTACTAGCTATATACAGCTAGGCGGCCACACTGATGAAGCCAAAACAACTGTATGTACTCAGACACTCACCTTGCATTAGATAAAGCTTGGATCATCTCTCACACCTTATCACTGAATCTTCCATACTTACAGAGGAGAAGGAGGAGTATGATGTGACAGGGACTAAGATCTACCAGGAGTCCTGTAAGACTCTTGGCATCATCCCCGCCTCCTACTTTGTACGAACCCTACAGGCCCAGGACCCACAAATCAACATGAGTCATCATGGAGTGGGACCCAAGGGAGCCAAGGCAATAGCTATAGCACTCACAGTGAGTCTAGTATTCACTCAACCTCAATCTAAGTATGCATAGCGAGAAAATAAAACATTCCTTCCCCCATCCAACACACATTGATTTACAGTCCAACACTGTGGTGACACACTTGGACCTTAGTGACAATGGCTTGGGTATGGAGGGAGGGATGACAGTCACTGACATGCTAAAGGAGAACTGTTACATCACACATCTGGTAAGCACATAATTTGCTAGTCTTGCCATCAAGATCCTTCCATTACGCTGTGCCGATCACTTCCAGTATCTGGCACACAGAGGGATACTGGAAGTGATTGCCACTGCAGAATGAAAAGGGTCTGGCTTGTAAAGCTACTAATTTGCATGTGTTATGCAGCCCTGTGGTCACCCCCTATACATGTAACTGGAATACATGCACTTGGAAGTTTTAGTTATGATACATGTACTTGCTACAGAAATGCTAGGAGAATGTTAGGAGGCTACTTTAGTCCACATTATGTTTATGCATTTTGTAGGACCTATCGGATAATGGAATGGGGTCTGCTGCTGCCTATGCCATTGCTCTCATGGTGGGCAGCAACAGTACTCTCACACACCTTAGCCTCAGAGGTAAGCTGAGCTCCTCAGTAATCAACCACCTACCCTAGTTCCCAGGCCTTCCTGCCTCTGATCACTTGCAATAATGCAAAAGTTTGCATACTGCAAGCAATCAAAAACTTTTGCATACTGCAAGCGATCAAAAACTTTTGCATACTGCAAGCAATCAAAAACTTTTGCATACTGCAAGCAATCAAAACAAAAACTTTTGCATACTGCAAGCAATCAAAACAAAAACTTTTGCATACTGCAAGCAATCAAAAACTTTAGGCGAGAAGGCCTGTGGTTGTCGTTTATTCTGTACCCCCTTATTGATATCCTCATTCCCGCACCTCTCATTATGGAAGTGGTCTGGAAACAAGGCTACTTTGATGGCACCTAGCTTTCATGCTACTCTTCAAGGCTCTTACCCTTATTGATTTGCTATTTATATGCAGGTAATAGGTTTTCTGACAAAGCTGCAGAACCCCTGTGTGAAGTGATAAAGGTATATGCTTACTGAATATCTATGCCTGCATGCCAGGTGCAGTCAGAGTTCAAGCTTTAGCCTTACGCACTGTAAGCAATCACAAACTGGACAGTGGGAAGACCTGGGAATGAGACTAGTGTGCTGTTACCTGCAGTGATATCATACTGGGCCCTACATTTTCTATAACATACGTGACATATAGCCTCGTTCCCAGGCTCTTTTCCGTACTGCAAGCGATGGAAAGCTGGGCGGGGCCTGGGAACGAGGCTATGTGACATATGAGACGTAGGAAAGAGAAGCATTTCTCTCTCTTTCTTGTGCAAGAGTTAACCAGGCCCTCTCTCTCTCTCCGATTTGTCTAACTAATTTTATGCAGAGTAGTTACAAGGTCAAGTTTCTTGACTTGAGTCACAATGAATTTGGCGAGGTAGCCGGAGGGATCCTAGGACCTGCCCTAGGTAGGTACGCATGCAGCAGTATTAACTAAGGGTATAGCACCCAGGATAACAAGTATATTGTCTACTCTGTATATTGTGTGTGCAGCTGACAGTGAAGTGCTAAGGACGCTGGACTTGAGTTGGAACCATATCAGAAGAAAGGGAGCTGTTGCAATAGCAGCAGGACTGAAGGTAATGGCCGGCCACGTGGAAGGAAAATGAGCTCCTATGAAACTGCTGATGCTAAACTGTACTGGCGATGACCAACTTGGTTGAAATGGCTATGTTGTGTGGGTGAATAGAAAACATGGCAACAGATCACAGGTTATAATGTGGAAGTGCAAGTCTGTAGAATGATCATGGTATTTGCTGGCCATTGCAACACCGTAGGTAGGTAGCCAGATTGTGGGTAAGGGCACAAGTATTGCAGTTGCCTGTGGTGCTACACTGAGGGGCCAATCTTCATTTGTGGATTGTGTTTTTCAACCCACTTGCTATATATCTGTGATCTGCCAATCCACCATCTGCAATTTTCATTCATGCGGTGTGTGATAGACAAATTCTAGCCCCAGTCCACATATGTTGTGTCTGAGATCATGGGATTCCTAGTCCCAGTGGTACTCCATAATTGTATGTATTGTCATATCTGTACCAGAACAATCAGACCCTGAAAGTGTTGAACTTAGCTTACAACGGCCTTGCAAATGAGGGAGCTGTGGCCATAGCTGATGCCCTAAAGGTCAACTCTACGCTGGAGGAGCTGGACATTAGGTAGGCAATATTCATTATCTGAACCGTATGGTGTTGTCGATTGCATGATATTAGTCTTGTACATTCCTGCATGCATTAAGTTAGAGGAAATGAGTCTGGGTATGAGGCTAGCTTTAAACCCAGGGTTTCCATTCCAAATTTTCTCTCTCCAAATCTGTGAGACTAAATCCAGAAAGGAAAGCTTGAGTTTGAGGCTTAGCACACTATGTATTGGGTACGGATTGCCTTCATGTCTAGCCTCGTACCCAGGCTCTCGGGTACGAGGCTACTTCATGTCAGAATGTGACACTGTGGTGCTCATGTTTTACTACTGTAGTAACAATCGGATCTCTCCAAATGGTGCCACTATCATTGCCAAAGTTCTGCCTGCCAATGAAAGCCTCCAGATTTTAAAGGTATACAGCGATGCACAATTTTTCTCCACATTAGAGTCTCGTACTCAGAGCGAAAACCACAGAAAACCCCTGTGGTTTTCTGTCTGGTCATGCGACTACTTATTCTTCATGGAGGACAATTTAATAAAGTGAGACCTGTCTATATGGTTGCCATGGAACCAGCACTATATTGGTCTTTATAGCTGAGTGGTCGCTTTATATAGGTCACACTGTGCAGGATTAGTGCAACTGGAACCAGGAGTGGTAGCCATAATAAAGAGGTGGCTGCCTATGACAGTGACCACTATGGACAGGTTTCACTGTGTATCTGCTATGTACTTCCTCCCCAGATTGGCAAGAACCCCATACAGCCACCTGGGGTCTTTGCTCTGTTGAATGCCGTGAAGGGCAGCTCAAACAATGCCTTGCAGTGCTTGGACTTTGATGGGATTACCATCACCCTGGACATAGCTAAGCTGCTCAAGGAAATGGGGGAGAGCCACGCCCACTTGAGGGTGTCCCACGGAGGCACTGGGGGGTACAAGGAACCTAAACCCCTGTTGGAGCCTGTCCAGAAACTGGCAAAGTATTGCAAGGAGAACAAAGTTCAATTGATAGACTTGTTTCGTTCTTTTGACAAGGAACAGAGCCAGGTACTCCCAGAAGAGGAGTTCAGAAATGCACTCAAGGTAAACTGCTAACTTAATAAAGAAATAAACTGCATACAATACACATGACACGCTCATTTCTAACTCAGAATTTTATACATTAATGAAAAACACTACGCGTCACTTTGAGAGCTAGACAAACTTGTTTTTTTTTGTGTTTTTTTTCCCAGCATATCAGTGCTCCCTTGATGGAATTTGAGAGACTGAAGCTCATCAAGAAGTTCAAGAAAGAGGGAGAGGAGGAAAACGTCATCATTGACTACAAGTAGGCTCACAGCTAGTGTGTAAAAAGCATGATTGTGACCATCTTGTTCCCCAGGCCTCTGCCCAGTTTTTCATCTGCAAGTGTGGGTGGGGGATGGGGGGTGGGGACCTGGGAGCAAAGCTAGAAGGTTATAAGGCACCCATTACGTAGAAGTAACACCATCATGCGTCCTTGAGCAATATAGTATGTTTGGTTCTGCAGTGCACTAGTGGAAGCAACAACATCAGGAGACGGCTCATAGGACACAATTCATGGTACACTTCTAAATACTGTATCACTTGCATAATGTTCAATATATTATTTTGCACTGCTGATAAAACTTTTATGTTATTGACCATTATGATCAGATAATGTTGAGATGATTTGTATCATGAATGAGTAATGCTTATATACCCTGACCGCCAAACCGCCAAATTTAATTCCCCCGTCAAATTTTCCGGCTATACGGTAATTATTGATTGTTGTACTACAATTCAGTATTGGTCATACAGTGGAAGCCCTGAAATATGGTAAATCAGGACACTTGACCGAGTCCCAGGTTAATATAAAATTGTTTTTAATGCACTCACACTAATCAGGACAAATTTTTTGGGGACACCTCACTAATCAGGACAAATATTTTGGGGACACCTCACTAATCAGGACAAATATTTTGGGGACACCTCACTAATTAGGAAAAATATTTTGGGGACACCTCACCAATCAGGACAAATATTTTGGGGACACCTCAAAACTTTTTATGGTCCGAAGGGTGTCCATAATGGAGAGGTTTTACTGTAGTGTCATGTAAAGGAAATAAAGCTGTGTCTTGCTATTCAGAGCAGAGTTGATGGAACCATGCCTCCCCTTGGGATTCAGCATCTTGGGGGAGATTTTACTTGTGAAGGAAATGTTTGGGAGCAATGTGTATCTAATCTGTGTGCATATTTGTTGGCACTAATTTAATGTCTCATTCAGGCACAAGCCTGGGAAGTGGCACTAGCTCAAACCTTTCACAGTCTCCCTTATAGTAGATTTACGGCAGTAGCTCGTCCCCCCTTTCATTTCCTTTTTCTTGTGAGCTTCCAACTAACATTTACTGTAAAGCCTTTAGCTAAGGTAGTAAACATTTGAGATACTATGTTTTCAATTGAAATTGCCTCCATGATGCAAGACAAAATAATCAATTGCTGAATTTTAAGCAATGGGCATCCTGTCTAAGTACCCAATCTGTGAAAATGGTATGCTAGACAAGTTAACATACATGGCGCTGGTGTCAAGTGGGAAGCCACGTTTGGCTATTCATGGCTAAAATGTAAAGCATGCCTTGCATTGCCATTGGGCTTTTCGGCTGGTGACATCCTCATATTCAGACTCTCAAGCTCAGGTCTTCCAACAGTAGCTATAAGGTAAAACTGTAGCACTAAATAAACTCTCAGGTCATCTGTGTGCATCTGAGGTGCAGTTTATAGGAGCTATTCTGAAGTAAAGATGTAACCCTATTGGTCAATATTTTATACACCAGTATATTCACAAATGCCACTTAAGCGATCAGATTTGAGCTTTGAAATGCACTTTGGTACTGCAATAACCATCACACCACAAACACAAGTGAGACATAAAATTGCATTGTTGGAGTTACAGCTATAATATCATGACTGTACATGATGGGTATAAAGTCACAGCTATAATATCATGACTGTACATGATAGGTATATAGTCACAATATCGAAGAACTACCATCTCAATAGAATGGTGTCCCCTGTTTCTATAGAATAAAATGACAGCTGCTTCAGGTCATCAGACAGCTCTATCTCACATTCACCCTGAGAACATGCAGAGAACAGTAGATTATATATGTAAAGAACACAACATTACACAGCAGTAACCAGAGGGCTGTATACCAATGGTTAGTCAAGTAATATAGTGCAAGTGGGAGGGCAGTGTGGAACGGAGGTTCTCTGTGACCAACTTGAATCTGATGTTGTATATTATACTGAATCCCCCAAACCTCCTGTGTGTGAAACCCCAACTATACAAAGAGCCTGCAGGTGGTTTGGGAAAATCCATTTGGAATGACTGGTAATTGCACCAGAATTGCAATAATGTGACTACCAATGTAATGAGAACGATCCAGTAGTAAACACTCGGACCAAAAAAAAAGATATATTTTACCATAAACACAGCCTAGGAACAAGGCTATCTGATCCCCTCAGTTAGCCACTTAGTAAAGGGGAACACATAATTGGTCATATACTTTTCCTGGGATGCTGTATTCTATTAGTCTTGTTCCCAGGTCTGCATGTTATCTGGTGAATACATCACATTCAAGCAATGCAGACTTTGAGACTCATCCATTCTACAAAGATCGAGCCACTTGACTCCAGCTGGACAAGCTCATATGACAGTTAAAAGGAGAATCCTGTGCAGAAGGATCATGAGGAGCTTCCTTCCTACGTAGCTAATTGTTGCTCAGTGTGTACATGTACACAGCTAAAAACAGAATCCATCCACCTAACTGGCCAGTGTTTGGGTAGTCAATAGCTAGGTATTGAGCCAGGTATGTGTGTGTGCATACTCACTCTCTTGTCAACATAGGAGAGCTTTTGGTCAGACGAATTGACCTTGTACATCCTTTGTAGCAGTCCTTTTAGTTTCTGGATTGTCATGGTGCCTGGGAGCTTCTTGGCCAGCTGTTTTTGTTCTGGGTGGTCTGGACACTTGATGGTCACAGCTAAACATTCAACAGAAATAGCACCAACTATAACAACACATACCTCACCTTCTACAGATAAAGGATTCAGTTAACTTAATGCCAACTTACCAATCAGTTGATCTTTGAGAGAGGAAGCAGGGGACTGCTGAGCTACCATAGCCTCTTCTGGCAGCCCATGAACTGCAAAGAAAAGTTCAAAGATTGGATTGTTGACTTAATATCATGCAAGATGCCCCAGCATGACTCATCGACCATCCATGCATTCTTGGATACTGCAAGCAATCAAAAACTGGACAGTGGAAGGGCCTGGTTTTGTACTAGGGCAAAGCTGCGCTAAGTGTGTAGAAGCAGCCAAGTAAGGCTGACCTCAATACCTTCAGCAAGATGAGCATATCTTGGATGAAGTGCTGAGAATTGCTTCCTGCTTGCTACGTCAACCTGTGAACTGACCCACTTGGTAGCATACTGCTTCAGGTAGTAACGCTCCGCTAACTGTCGCTCTCGGTCAGTGATCTTATAAAAATAATAATTTGCACAGAGAAGAAATAATTGTGAGGGAAAAAAAAAAAAAAAAAAGGCTGGAGTTGAATGAGGTTGAAAGAATATTCACCATGTACTCACAGGACTGTTGTTAAGGAAGGTCAGATGTCCAATTCTGGCAATCACTAGTTGCCTTGCAGTAAAAGCAGGTTCACCTACAGTTGAAAAAGGCAAGGAGCAGATGATCAACAATACATACTGTAACAAGCCAAAAGTTCTGTGTGGATTCTTTACCTTGAAGTAAAGGGTTGCCTTTAAACTTGAGCTCCACAAGGGAGGGGAAAGTGTCAAGAACATTCAGGGAGCTCCACTGGGGTGGAAAATAGACATGAAACATATCCAGTAACCTCAAATGCGAAGTAGCTCTGTACACTGAATCATATTCATACATATTTGGTGTAGTCACATTTAAGCCCATAATAGGTGATGATGAGGCTGTAAATAAACTGAATGACAATTTCTATAGCCATAGGCGGCCTTGAGGTATACCGGTACTATGTCTGGTGTAGGCAGCTTGAGGTATACCGGTACTATGTCTGGTGTAGTAACTGTGTCCGAGGTAGCTGTTACAGAACTTGCAATGAAGATGAAAGGAGCTATGGCCGGACTATTGATACAATATGACACATAGGAGACACACACACAAGTACATTGCCTAGATGGTTGGCTTATGGTGAATCATTCTTAGTCCATTATTGGGGCGAGCGTGAGCGAGCCCCACACTAGCGAGTTGGCTGGAGGATTCTCGATATGTATGTATGTACGGTACGTACGTGATTCCGTATATCTCTATGATCTATTTAAGCGGCGCCCTGCCCCAGGTCTGGGCATGAGATCAACTGGCATGGGTAAGAGGTCAAGAGCGTATTTCTTGTTGCACGTGGCGCATTAATGAGCTAAACTGTAAAATTATAAGATCAACTGCTACGAGGCCTGGGTGCGAGGCATGGGTAAGAGGTCAAGAGCATATTTCTTGTTGCACGTGGCACATTAATGAGCTAAACTGTAAAACTATGGATAGACAAGAGAGATTGAGGTGAAGAAGAGAATATGAGAGAGCTCGACGCTCTGCAGAAACAGCAGAACAGAAAGAACTTCGCTTGTCAAGGCGCAGGGAAGCTGACAGGGCTAGGCGTGCTGCTACGTAACAGTCAATGCTGTAGTGCATCGCTTGCTCACGCTCGCCCCACAATGTTCTACATTCCCCCTAGTAGAGATAGAGCACAGGTGCTCAACCCCCCTCACTCACATCTGCTATGTGGCTTTGATTGAGAGATAGAGCACAGGTGCTCAACCCCCCTCACTCACATCTGCTATGTGGCTTTGATTGAGAGATAGAGCACAGGTGCTCAATCCCCCTCACTCACATCTGCTATGTGGTTTTGATTGAGAGATAGAGCACAGGTGCTCAATCCCCCTCACTCACATCTGCTATGTGGTTTTGATTGAGAGATAGAGCACAGGTGCTCAACCCCCCTCACTCACATCTGCTATGTGGTTTTGATTGAGAGATAGAGCACAGGTGCTCAATCCCCCTCACTCACATCTGCTATCTGGTTTTGATTGAGAGATAGAGCACAGGTGCTCAATCCCCCTCACTCACATCTGCTATGTGGTTTTGATTGAGAGATAGAGTACAGGTGCTCAACCCCCCTCACTCACATCTGCTATCTGGTTTTGATTGAGAGACAGAGATTCCAGAGCTGGGAAGCCACATGTGGAGCTGTGTGAGCCTGAGGAGTGAGACATGACGTAACAGAGTTGCCATGGCACTTGTGATGCCATTGTTATGATCAAAAGAAATTTCCCAAATTTTTGCATTGGGCTTCTGAGTAGTATTACAGTGAAACCTGTATATAATGGTTACCATGGAAACAGCATTACTTATGTGAACAGCTGGTTGCTACCACTGGATTGGGACCAGGAGTGTCTGTAGTGACCACTACAGACACTATTCACTGTACTGGTGAATAACATTTGCTGACTCGTTTTCTAGATTCTATACATGAGCATCTTGTGGTGTCATTTCACTTAAACAGGCTATGAGGAATCCTCTTATCAGTCCAATGGACACACTTGCATCTGGAAGGAGCACTTGTGTCAGCTTGTTGTCATTCAAAATGAGGGTCTTCAACCTGGAGAAATGATGCATGTTTGTGAGCAAAGATGGCAACATACCAGTACATTAACACAAGTAGAGGTGACTTACAGTGGCAGATGCTGTAATTGCACTATATCTGACCAATCAGAGAGCTGGTTCTCCTCCAGGTTTAGTAGCCGCAGGCCCATAGGGAGGGAAATGTTATCAGGAGGACTGCAGAAAGAAAATGGGGCCCAACTGTGTTAGTACCATCACCATGCACCAAAATTGGTTACAGTCCTCCCTAGAGGAGTACCCTGGTGCTATAATCACTAGAGTCATAATATACACAAAAATAATTTTCCTTACCACAAATTGGTAATTTTGTTCTTACAAGCATGTAATTCTTCTAAGTTTGGCACCAGGTTGAGGATGGAACACACCTGTGATGAAGAAGAGACCCTCACTATGCCTCTAGTCCTTGTAGACAGAAGCACTCTTCCAAATGACCCCACTTTCCTTTCCCCCCTCATCGTCTCACCTGGCTCCATGAAAGGTCCATCTTGTTGATGAAGAGTGTTCTCAGACAGGAGAAGGCTGGGGCAAGTGAGACAGCGTCAGTCGGCAGAGAGAGGCACCGGTTCTCACTGTAAAAGACAAAGTGGGCAATAAAATTATATGATGATCTTCCTCTAGCATCCAACTAGCCTTGTTTCTTGGCCTTCCAACTGTTTTTTGTATTGTTCGGAGCCTTCAAGTGATCAAAAACAAGGTCTAGGGGTGGGAAGGTCTAGAGCAAAGCTAGCATTCAACTGCTTGATAGTGTAAAGTTGAAGGCAGACAGGATGGCCTGGGAATGTGTACATGTCACTTCCTCAGATAGAGCCCATAATCAGTCTGAGCATGCAGTGTGTAAAATAATGTGTTGCCAGAGCTGCTGGTCAGCTCAGTGTCTGCACTGATGAGCCCAGCTAACTGTCTGCAGCTACACTCAGACACACATCCATGTGATGCTGTGACCTGTGATGTTGTGACCTGTGATGCTGTGACCTGTGATGCTGTGACATGTGATGCTGTGACATGATGCTGTGTGACATGTGATGCTGTGACATGTGATGCTGTGACATGTGATGCTGTGACGTGATGCTGTGACATGTGATGCTGTGACATGTGATGCTGTGACATGTGATGCTGTGACCTGTGATGCTGTGACCTGTGATGTTGTGACCTGTGATGTTGTGACCTGTGATGCTGTGACCTGTGATGCTGTGACCTGTGATGTTGTGACCTGTGATGCTGTGACCTGTGATGCTGTGACATGTGATGCTGTGACGTGATGCTGTGTGACATGTGATGCTGTGACATGTGATGCTGTGACATGTGATGCTGTGACATGTGATGCTGTGACCTGTGATGCTGTGACCTGTGATGCTGTGACATGTGATGCTGTGACGTGATGCTGTGACGTGATGCTGTGACATGTGATGCTGTAAGGTTAGATGGCGAACAGTTGTAACTGTCCTATAACAATAGTTGTCACGTCTTCTTCCCAGGAAGTTGACCATGGGACTTAGGACGCAATATCCATCCATTTTAACTCTGCTAAGGTGAGGTGTGCATGATTTTCAATTTTGACTGTAGAAGGTGCACACAGACAGTTTCCACAAACAGGTACGTGACATGAACACCTGACAGCACTCCATCTGAGGTTATGATATGCTATATAAGGTTAAATATTTGTCAATTTTGACTAGCTCTACAGGAGGGGGCAATAAAATATATTATTATGATGTTCCTTAGATAGAGCCCACAATCAGTCTGAGCATGCAGTG
The DNA here is from genome assembly GCA_949130485.1 of Agelas oroides. Taxonomy (NCBI): domain Eukaryota; kingdom Metazoa; phylum Porifera; class Demospongiae; order Agelasida; family Agelasidae; genus Agelas; species Agelas oroides. Next base: position 5,737,611 of record OX422201.1, on the reverse strand, counting down.
TGTAAAATGCATGTGTTGCCAGAGCTGCTGGTCAGCTCAGTGTCTGCACTGATGAGCCCAGCTAACTGTCTGCAGCTACACTCAGACACACATCCATGTGATGCTGTGACATGTGATGCTGTGACATGTGATGCTGTGACCTGTGATGCTGTGACATGCTACAAACGTTAGATGGCGAACAGTTGTGACTGTCCTATAACAATAGTTGTCCCGTCTTCTTCCCAGGAAGTTGACCATGGGAAATAGGACACTATATCCATCCATTTTAACTCTGCTAAGGTGAGGTGTGCATGATTTTCAATTTTGACTGTAGGTGGTGCACACAGACAGTTTCCACAAACAGGTACGTGACAAGAACACCTGACAGCACACTCCATCTGAGGTTATGATATGCTACTGTCATATTAAGTTCAGTTGTGACAGTCCAGTTTTATTACCTAATTCCAGTAAGTGCTGTTATCCTTTAATATGACAGTAGCATATCATAACCTCAGATGGAGTGTGCTGTCAGGTGTTCTTGTCACGTACCTGTTTGTGGAAACTGTTTGTGTGCACCTTCTACAGTCAAAATTGAAAATCATGCACACCTCACCTTAGCAGAGTTAAAATGGATGGATATAGTGTCCTATTTCCCATGGTCAACTTCCTGGGAAGAAGACGGGACAACTATTGTTATAGGACAGTCACAACTGTTCGCCATCTAACGTTTGTAGCATGTCACAGCATCACAGGTCACAGCATCACATGTCACAACATCACATGTCACAGCATCACATGGATGTGTGTCTGAGTGTAGCTGCAGACAGTTAGCTGGGCTCATCAGTGCAGACACTGAGCTGACCAGCAGCTCTGGCAACACATGCATTTTACACACTGCATGCTCAGACTGATTGTGGGCTCTATCTAAGGAACATCATCATAATATATTGCCCCCTCCTGTAAAGCTAGTCAAAATTGACAAATGTTTATGCCATATTAAGTTCAGTTGTGACAGTCCAGTTTTATTATCTAATTCCAGTAAGTGCTGTTATCTTTTAATAAGGATAAACATTTGTCAATTTTGACTAGCTTTACAGGAGGGGGCAATATATTATGATGATGTTCCTTAGATAGAGCCCACAATCAGTCTGAGCATGCAGTGTGTAAAATGCATGTGTTGCCAGAGCTGCTGGTCAGCTCAGTGTCTGCACTGATGAGCCCAGCTAACTGTCTGCAGCTACACTCAGACACACATATACCTGCTGCTTTACAGTTGTGACTGTCCTATCATATTAGCTAGGGGTTGTCACCAGTCTTCCTCCCAGAAAGTTAACCACGGGGAAATAATTTGTCCATTTTATCTCTGTGTAGGTGAAATGTGCATGATTGTCCATTTTGACTCTGCAGAGATACACTCACAAACTTGTGCGTGACAGCTGCACTCATGCACACATACAGCTGCTGTTGTGATGCACTATAGTCATATTAAGTTTAGTTGTGACTGTCCAGTTGTATTATCTACTTGCAGCAAGTGCTGTTATCTTTTCATAAGGTTAAATATTTGTCAGTTTTGGGTAGCTCCATAGGAGGTATAGTCAGGTTTCCCACAAAAGTGCGTGTGTGACAAGGAAGTCCTGAGGATGAAGACTTTGAGGGTGGCTGTGGCTAGAGAAAGCATTTCAACATGCAACACCCATCTTCTTCACACCTTCCTGATTCACTGTCACGATCATCAGTCTGTCATGGCTAAGTGGCTACACCCACTACTAAATACCAACCTGTGTAATTTGTGTAAATACATTTTCAAGAAGAAGAGCTGCTTTGCAAATCATGCAAATCATGCACACATCAAAGCATTGCTATACAGTGCACAACAGTCAATATAATGACCCTGGTCTGGGCAGAGGGAGTCCAACTATGACTGGCCTGCTTCCTATTCTCGTTATCCAACCAAACAAAAGGTAGAAAAAGGTAGTCTGAACTGCCAACATTATCTTGGGGTAAAAATTCTTATTTATATGTATTTTTAAAAATCTATGTGGCTATGAGTTTGTTACAGTATAGTAATGGATGGTCAGATCAGGTTGCAGTGCAGGTAAAAATTCATACCTAAGATTCAATGTCTGCATGTGCTGTAATTGTGAACAAATATCAGCCAACGTCTTCCAATTTGACAGCAGCAAGTTCTGAGACAAATTTAAGTCCCTGATATCTGTGTTGAATGGGAGGAGAAGAGAGAGAGGGTGTGATGGATGGAGGGAGGAAGGGAGAGAGGGAGAAGAGAGAGAGGAGGAAGGGGACACAAATGGGGTAAGTGGGAATCAAAGAATGACAGGCAGTAAATCTATGCATACACAAATGTACACATGAGCACCCACTTGGAGCAACGGCTTCAATCTCGCCTGGTTTTCCAGCAGAGCTAACCAGCATTTCTCTCAAACTCACTTCCATCAGCTGGTCCAACTGGCTGTGTGTGTGTGTGTGTGTGTGTGCGTGCATGTGCATGTGCGTGCACGTGTGCGTGTGAGAGAGAGAGAGATGGGAGTGGAAGAATGGGACAACTGCTAAGCCATACATATACTGTTAATGAGTAGTATAAAAATTAGCCTAATTGCTTGAAACATGCAAATATTAAAATGCGGCTTCAATGCTTTCGTAGAGTGTCAGGTTCATGCAACAATTTTATAAGTGACAGCTCTGGATGCCATATGTACTGTGTGAGTTTAACTCAGCAAATTAATTCAATATAAAAAGCTTGCAATATGCACTGAAAATGAAACTCAGAGTTTTAGAACTTCAATGTTTTCATGGAATATCAGGTTCTTATACTAACTTCCTGAGTCTGAGCTACCTACAGCTATACAATATATGGTACATTCACAACACCCAGAAATATCATGTATGCAACAAGGACTTGCACAAGTTAAGCCCATAGTGGCATGATATCATGTATGGTATACTCATACAAATACTTTTAATAAAGTAAAGAGAAATTAGATGTTATGAGGCAAAAATAGAGTGATGGGCTGGTGGTTGTCCGGTTGTCGTAGCTCAGTGGCAGAGCACTGGCTGCACAAGCCAGGTGTCCTGGGTTCGATTCCCGGTGACTGCCGGCCTTTTCGCTTTCCTCTATTTTCGCCTCATAACATCTAATTTCTCTTTATTCCAACATGAGGCAAGAGTTCTAAGCACTTTTAGTAAGTGTTTTGGGAATAATTGAACCAATAAATAAATTCCAAACCCCCAAACTAACTACAACTAAACTAAAAACATGAACCCCTTACTAAAACAACACTGATATATGAGGTATGATACAGTAAGAGAGGTTTTTAAATACACATACTTCATCAACTGTGTTGCCCTAGAGATTATGTAAAACCCAATTCTACCAGCTTTTGGGATCCTTCTCTCCACCTGCCTGAATGAATTCAGTACTGTCAGTGAGTCTGTAACACATCACTGTACAGCACACAAAATGAACAGCCAACTCCTTTACAACTGGAGGCTGTTAGTACCATTACAAGTATGCAGGCTTTATATTTCCATGGAGTCTCAAGTTTCATTGTCAAAAATTCCTGCATGCTGCAAGCTATTAGGATATATATGGCTTGGCACATGCATCACTCCTATGCATACATACAGACTATACATGCAACCTTACAAGTTAAATCCATCAACACATTCACCTATACATAGCACTGGGTCTTCTTTATGAGATTACCAGATCACGTCAACCCACCACCAGATCAACTCTCATGAGAGCAATTGCCACCAGATCAACTCTCATGAGATCAAATGCCACCAGATCAACTCTCATGAGATCAAATGCCACCAGATCAACTCTCATGAGATCAATTGCCACCAGATCAACTCTCATGAGATCAATTGTCACCAGATCAACTCTCATGAGATCAAATGCCACCAGATCAACTCTCATGAGATCAAATGCTACCAGATCAACCCAAATCAATTTTCATGAAGTCAATCACAATCATACGACTCTCACAAGATCAGTTGCCATCAGAACGACTTGCACGAGATTAACAACCAACTTTCACAAGACCAAACATGAGAGGAGTGTCATAGTATAGTAAGCAGCCCCTCCCTCCTAATTACATAATGCTTAACTCAATTGTTCTGGTACTGTTTGCATTACATATACCATTCAGGAAGGCAAAGAACATCAATCAACATGGACAATATTACGAGTATATGTGACCTTTCACAATATAGGTTTGTTGGCTCAAATCTCCTACATTCTGTGTCAGTTTCTTGTGTGTTCAGGTAAATCCCAGCTAAGTAATTACGCAAATACACCCTGTTTGATATAGACTTGGGTTATGTCGTATCATGTCAAGACTACTTTATGTCATGACATAACGACATACGATATATTGTGGCAGCCCTAATGCTGATGAGTTAGTGTATAGTATGTCTCACTGCACAGAAGCCAAAGTGGCTGCATTCTGCAACTGGTATCTGTTGGTACAATTACAAACATATCAACTTGTTTACAACAGTCCAAATTCCAAATAGCCAGTATCTTGGGCTCTAGACTTGACACTCTAACCATATTGACAAAATGCTGCATGCTATAAGGTACCAAGCCATACACATCCAGTACCAAGCTACTGGATGTGTATGGATTTGCACTTACCACAGCATATACTTTATAGACTATGTAACATTGTCAGCTAAGAATAGTAGAATTCATCAACACCCTTAGTGGTATAAAGGTTCTCTGTTAACTAACTTAAAATCGGAAGACTTCTTGCTGGTGTTTTGACAGAATGCTTTAGTCGTCGTCAGGTCAAAAGTGAAATATTTATGGCATGCGCTACTAGGATACACATCATTGAAGGTCAAAGGTTGGTGAAGATTGTTCCTCCCTCCCTGTTTCCTCATGCAGGAGCCAAGAAAATCTTTAGTGACATCAAATCATTCACATTAACTTTGCCAAAACATCCGATTTGGTAGAAGACGAAGAGCAATATCAGTTACAGTTAACAATAGAGGATATTGTGTGGCTCTCAAAGAGAGATGTTTACCAATTGTGTAATGATTTAGCCCACACATGGGCTTTGTCTCAGTTCAATGTGACAATGCAAGGGTACCTCAACATCCAACTGCACTTACCAAAACACCAGAGGTCATTTATAGAGTAAAGCTGAATGGCCATAATTCGTCAGTAAAAGGTTACTCACAGATAGTCCTTGAAATGATCATTAATATAATGTCATCACAGTTCCATCACGCTTAAAAAAAAAATTGATAGAGCTTGCTATTTAGCCTTGCTATAGCTATTTAGCCTGGGTATGAGGCTACTTGCTATTATCAGCAAGCAAATGTTGCATAACTCCAGCCTTGTTCTAATCCTAACCCTAACCCCCTCCTTAGTGGAGAGAGCTTGGGAACAAGGCTAGTATAACTCACCTGGCATGCAAGTCTATTATGCATTAGCTAGCAGACATGACATCATAATAACATTAGCAAATAAGACTTCAAACTGTCTACCATCACAGCTTCAAGTGTACCACATTCTTCTATTTCAAAAAACAAGATGTACTCTAAACTTGCAGGACATTAACACTAACACACCTAGTTATTCTCACTTTCCAAGTCTAAACCTGTACCTAGACAATTACAGAAACTTCCACTTCCTATGACCCATTCCAACGTCGCTGCAGTCATCTCCATGGCACCATGGCAACTATACAAAGAAATGCTACAGGCAGTTGGCTTTATTTGGCATTCCTTGAAATGTAAACCAACAACAATTCGATTATTGGCACCGTTATGGTTCTATATAAAGCATATACAGAAACTATATACCCTAAGATAGTCTAAAGACTAGCTGTACCTATAGGCAGTGTATGTAGCTCAACAAGAACCTACATTTATAGCTACAGTGACCTGTAAACCACAAATCTTAGCTGCCAAGTTAGACAGGAGGCTGCCAAGTCCTCACAAAGGAAGAATTGTGTCTCTGCCTGACCACCCAGTCCGACACCAGTATAGTGAACTAGCCATGACAACTTTTGACCTCTTGTTTGACCAGCAGTATCATGGAAGAAATATTGCCATCACAGAAGAAGGGAAGATAGCACAGAGAGGAATTAAAAAGTAAGTTATACTATTACAATGGCAAGTGTGTACAGAAAGATAAGAGATTCTGAAATTGCACCATATGAGTGCCCCAGCTAGCTTTATTGCCATGAGCAAACCTCTCTGTCCGTGGTTAGCCAAGAGCCACTACATGGTTCCAGTTAGCCTACATGTACCTCTGTGGAGTGACATGCCCACAGAAAGTCAGTTGTGTTGATGTCAGAGATAACAGTTCCATTAGCCCCTGAACCCCTGCCTTTCATGGTGAATCAGGGAAAGTCTGGTGAACACTGCCATACACAGTGATGTACCTGGATGTCAGGTGGGGGTCTGAACAAGTGGCAGATAATCTGCAACTATATCTTGTAGATCCCAGGAGTGTGCTGAGGTCGTCCAGGTATGTCACTGCATACATGTGTGATGAGTCTACCACTGCTTTAGTGCTGGGGTGGAGGCCTGGGAATGAGGCTAAAGCTATTGCATACGAGCATAGAGCGTAGATGAGGTACATATGCAGTCCTAGACAGCCTCTGTTACTTGATCTATACTCGTGGCTACCTCGCTGTTGGCTGACTAAACATGGGTGTGTCCAGTCATCACATGACTTCCACACAATGAAGACACTAAACAAAAGATGGGCATCATATTCCTCCCTTGAATGTTTTCACCATGTCTCCAAGAAGCACCTTGAAACACAAATTCCTTATCTTTGATGATTCACCAAAGGAATGCAAACTAGATTGTTACGTCACCAGAGTAGACGCCAGTATATAAGCAAGGCATGATGATTGCAGTTCAGTCAGTTTCTTGAGCGCAGTTTGCTATATACTGGTATTGATACCTCTGTAGAGCAGCATATTATAGCTATACTGCAAGCCTACAATATTATAGCAGACAGGCTGTGCACTGCTGCACTGCTGATAAAATACGGTAGTGTTCCAGTTGCTAAAAAAAACTAGCTTGAAATTCTGTTGCATTGCAGAATTGCTGAGAAGTCAGCTTGTGGCATTGAAAGACTCTGCATTTTTGGAGCAGTTAGGAACTAGCTTTGAAGTAATAGCCGGCTGTGACTATTGGAAAATTGTTGTGGTGAGTTGCACCAAGTGGTGAAAACACAGATGGCGTATGAGAATCAGCTGCTGTTTTGCACTGAACACCACAGCAAAGGTGTTGAAATAAGTGACGATAGAAGAAATGCAGACAACCTAAGAAAGTGAGAATATACTGCAGAAGTAAACAGGGTGTGGATATAGAACTTGGCAAAATTTTGTGCTGTGTACTAGTAGCAGACACACCCAAATTTGCACAATAGGTACAACGTGATGAGCTATGTATTGCCTCTTTATTAGATCCAAGCTAGCTGAAGTTACCTAGGAAACCACTGAATAGTTCCCATAGCATTATAAGAATGCTTGTAATGAAGTACGACACCTTCTGTGTTGTGCATTCTCTGTTGTGTGGTAACCAGGTAGGGTAGCAGTCAAATTCTTACCACTACATTAGGATACCATAGCTGTGGTGATACCTCAATGTCATGCCTTCACATTTGAGAAAAGATTTCCAAAATAGCATACATGCAGTTACATGACTGAATTTTATACAGGGGCGGAAAGGATGCACTGGCAGTGACCAACCGGCCGCTGTGGAACAATGAGCTGTTTGAAGTGGAGATTGGAAACTGCAGCAATGGTCAACCAAGGACGAAAGGATCGCTCAGAAAGAAAGGCTCCTTAACAGATCTTAGGTTTAAACCAAAGGAGTACATCCGAGTCGGCATCACAACACACACGTGAGTATCTGCTAATCATGCAGAATGCAATAAAAACAGACCCTGTGACTCAACAAATTAGTTATCATGTCACTGGACCCAGAGGTAGCACAAATAGAGACAGTGTATAATGGAGCACATCATAATAACTTGCATTGGCTTGGAGTTACATATTTGTCACTAAAATTTAGCATAGCAACATTGGGCTTCTAACCAAATTTACACAGGCCAGGTCAACCTCTTTGGCTCATTGAGTTGGCATTAACTACTTAACAATGTTTCCCTGTAATGGTGGCCCCAGAATGTATATTTGGACTATGGAATGGCGACATTCCTTTTATCAAGGTCAGAGAATGAAATTACTGCAAAACTGTTGGTGCAACTGGCAATGCAGTAATGTCTCCTGCAGTTGTAAGGTTGAGTCTAGTCACATTGCAGTGCCTGTTCGGTGGTAGCCGCATATTGTGGTTCCAGCCATTACACCAAATTTCACAGAGGGTGGGCTCTTAGTTTTGCTGCCTCTCACTATTTGAGTTATGCTCTGAAGTAGACTCCACTGATATCCCATTGCCATGGTTCACAGAACTTGCATGGAGGTTTTGTGTTCAACATGTGTCCATATCCTCTCACCCATGACTTGTAGTTGGTCCATCTTTGTGTAGCAACCCAACAGGTCATGTCAATGTCAGAAAACTGTACACACAAGTTTGCATTGTGTAATGCATCACAGATTTAAGGCTCCTGTTTCAAACCTAATGCACCCTGCTGGCAACTGCATGATTGCAGCTGTATAACAATGATTCCTGTCAAATTTCACACAATAATTTCAAGACAGGCTACTAATGGGTAATGCAACAGCATTCCTAAATTTAAACCAGCAAATGTAGCAAATTTGAGGTCCGTAGTATAGTGGTTGAAGGGGTGTGTTGACAAGACATGACAAAGTAACATGCCAAGACAGCTGGCTTCACTTGACCAATGAGACAGCTACCTAATGAGTTGCAACTCAGAGGTGGAGACTAAGTGACTATTACTCTGTAGCCACAATGTGCACTCAAAGAACTACCCTCGGTAAAGTTTTCTTTGCAGGGTTTAAATGCATCTTCAGCTTCAGGCTTTTCACAACATTCCTTGCCATTATACACATTAGGGGTTCTCATACACTTGTAAAATTTCTATGATTGGTACTAGTAATTTGAAACTGTGTAAAGTGGAAATTAGCATTTTTGCCACAAGCCAGACTGACAACAATATTAGGTGTGGTAGATCGTCTTCTTGGTAACTATAATATATAGTCAAAAGGCAATCACATCAAAAACGCATGTTTGCTGTGACATGAGGTGACTTTCCTCCCACATACACACATACAGTCCAGAAGATCTGTTCACGAACCAACCACCTTCTATGAAGAGAATGAACAGCGGAACTTGGTTAATGAAAGGAGAAGAAGTCATTGAAAATGGAGAGAGTTTGATCACATATGCAAAGTACAATCTGAAAGAGCTAGCTGTAAGTGTGTCAATTATCAGAGCTGGTTAGAATAACATCCTAGATTACAATTATCTATGTGACAAATGGGCTTTCATTTGTACTCCTCCTCCCCCCACCACACACACACACACACACACACACAGATAGCAGACAGAGTAGGTTTGATGCGAGTGCCTGAGTTCAATGGATCACTTGTGATCTTCATCAACGGGGAGGCGATTGGAATAGTAGCCAAGGGAATACCAGAGAAGATGTATGGTTTCATAGAACTGCAGAATGACTGTGATAGGGTCTGTATCACCAGATGCAATGCTGTGAGGCTGGTGAGTTTCATTTTAAGTTCTACCTCACCTTGCCTTCTCCCCAGCTTATAACACTTGTAGTAGGAAAGTGGTGCTAGAGAGAAGGCACAGGGTCCCAACTAATCTGGCAGTGTGTGGGAAGACGTTTGTGCATCTTTCTTAGCCTCTCCCACTAGCTAGCATGCAAAGAGACAAAGCATGCCATCTTGTAAATATTGTGTTAACTGGAACTAATGTCAACCATACTTCTCATGCACAGGAGGTCCTCCCTGATGAGATCAGATCAGTGCGTGAGAGAGATGCGGAGATCCGGAGCCTCAAGAAGCAGCTAGTGGAGAAAGATGAATTAGTGCAGGTACTGGAGGGGCAAATGGAGACACTCAGGAAGCAGCTGATGTCCTCCAAGTCGTCACGAACGAGGTCTCCAGTGATGCAACAAGAGAAGGAGACAAGAGAGACACAGACGAGACAAGATATGACAGACAGCCCTGGAAAGAGCAGGTCACCCGTTCCAAAACAAAAGAAGAAGAAAAAAGAGAAAAAAGAGAAAAAGGAAAAAGCTCATTGCGTGATCTCGTAGAACAATTTGTGATTATGTGTAACACCATTCACCATTTGTGGTTTACAAAATTGGTTCACGTGTTTATATCTATGATTGTGGTGTGTGTTACATGTCAAACCCCGCATTAAAGCCAGTAGAAAGATATTGTCTGTTTTCATAAACATGTACCCATATGTTTGTGCTGCACGTTTTGCTCAAAAATTAATGACATTGTGTTTTATTTTTCAGTGGTTTAAACACGGTGTGTAAGTCATCAGCCTTCAATAATTCTGTTTCGAAAACAAATAATTTTGATCAAGTATGTCGCTGTAGTCCCTGTATGGTACTGTTAACAAATCCACTGGTATGGTTGAATGAATTATTCTGAGGCATGCAAAATTACAGCAACAACAATCACAGTGGCTAAATCTGGGAGTGGCCTGGGAACGAGGCTAGTGGCTATCCCTAACACAAAAGGCTGCACAGTCTCAGACAATCGCAGTGGCTAAATCTGGGAGTGGCCTGGGAACGAGGCTAGTGGCTATCTGGGAGTGGCCTGGGAACGAGGCTAGTGGCTAAATCTGGGAGTGGCCTGGGAATGAGGCTAGTGGCTAAATCTGGGAGTGGCCTGAGAACGAGGCTAGTGGCTATCTGGGAGTGGCCTGGGAACGAGGCTAGTGGCTAAATCTGGGAGTGGCCTGGGAACGAGGCTAGTGGCTATCTGGGAGTGGCCTGGGAACGAGGCTAGTGGCTATCCCTAACACAAAAGGCTGCACAGTCTCAGACAATCCAGAATGCAGCTTACCAGGTGGTATATCTGTTTGACTAAAAACACTGTTGCTATGCAACATGAAACAATTACCATTGTAATCTCTAGTCGTTGTTATCATGGCGTACGGTAGTACGCCATATGTAGGGATGACCCCGAAAAAAAATGGCGGCCACATTCAAAGTGCACAAATGACACGCTCGAAATGTCCGCGTTAGATAAGTCAACGGCCTCCATGAGCCATATCAGACATTATCGAGTGCTTCCATGGGCAACAGGATCGTTAAATTTGCTGGAAAGCATCGCTAAGTACCTGACAGTCAAGTCGCTAAAAAAGGCAAATCGTCTATCTTCTGACTTCTTCTTTTGCTCACCACGATAGCACGACAACGGCTGAAGCTATTACAACGATTCAAACGCGAAAGATCAGCATAAATTACTGGGTATTGTACCCACCACTCATCGTTCTCAAAGAAAGAAGTCGAATTAATCGGCGATTCTCAGGTAACCCCACGCTTATGCTTGCTGCTATACGCCATTTTGTTAGAATAGAATATTCATAGCGATTACGTCAACAGAAGTTCAACAGCTACAGCACGTGAAGTTGGCATGCAGCTGCGGTTATTCTACTTCCGTAGAGAATTTGACGATCGATTGATTCCCAAACGATTGCATATGTTGCTACTTTCATACAGCAGTTGACGTACTTGTGCTGGATTTGACAAGGAACGCAGTATGCGTAACGTCCACAAGAAACGGGCGCGGGATAAGCAGAACTATCTGCGAAACAAAGAAAGCAAAAGGCAAGCGTCCCGTAACAAGTACTGGAAGAACCCGGAAAAACACTCTTACTCTCCAAGGGTTCCTTTACCACAGTTATGCCTTACCTCTTTATGACCTATGTACCTGCCACCCACCATACACAACCTACACACACCTGCCCACAATGTATAACCAGCTATAGAAACTGTTCCTTGGACAACACACTGCATACAGTGTTACAACCCTGTCATACAACAGAACAGGTAGACAGTCATGTATATACCACAGTGCCTTAGAACAACCACTCACACACACATGCACATACCCAATTAGACAACAGTTACACCCATGATTCCATTGTCAAGTGGATAAGTGCAAACAGCTAACATCCTCCAGAAATCCATCAACATCAACAATAAACTACATAACAAGTCATTTCACTTGGGGTGTGGTTACACAACAACAAAAAAAAAAACAACAGAAACAAGTCACAAAAAAGTTTGCCAAACGCAAACAAGCACATGTAGGGATGAAATCCTCAAAAACCAACCAAACAAGACGGGAACGACACCACAATACTTTTACACCATCCCTACATCTTGTGCCATTTTGCCACCTGTACACAACACAAAACCCTCTACATTTGTACTTATTAGCCCACACCAACCACAAACAAACATAGTACTTCACTCCATTCAACTATCTCACAAAATAACCCATCCTTCACAAAGCATTACAAAATTACCACTACTCACTTCACAGCCACCTGTATACAAGACAACCCATATCTATCATGCTAAACAGGCATAAAACTTAACAACATAATGCACATTCCAACATAACACACACACTCACCACTCCTCACTCACTCCACACCTTCTACACACAACTTGGACCATACCTGCTACACTCAGTAGCAACCACCAACAACACAACATACTCACTATGCACAACACACCCACGCCACACCCTTCCATCTACAAGACAACCCTCTTCTACACACAACTAAAAAACAAATACAAACACACAGTTTTGGCAAAATGGCACAAGATGTAGGGATGGTGTAAAAGTATTGTGGTGTCGTTCCCGTCTTGTTTGGTTGGTTTTTGAGGATTTCATCCCTACATGTGCTTGTTTGCGTTTGGCAAACTTTTTTGTGACTTTTGAATAATGTGCCAACACCAAATTTGGCAAAGGAGGGGAGCTATGTACCCAAATATACACAGAATTGCTTGTCCACCAAGTTAACCAAAATAGTCTGAAGGGCTGTCGATATCTCAGAGCTTAAGACAATTTTAATTCACCTAGTTTGTCTTCTTAGCCCTAGTTTGTCTTCTTAGCCCTAGTTTGTCTTCTTAGCGTAGATACTGTTGGACGAAGTGTCTAAAAAACATAGCAACGAGTTGAGCCAGTCGGGCCCTTAGTAATGTCCTCGATGCCCTCAGGGTTCTAAATCATGTAGATTCTTATTATTTACAACCCAAACAGGGATACTAAATGCCTGAGAGGAGGGGTATACTAAGTGTTCAAGGCATTTAGTATTCCTGTTTACTACTCCAGCAGGTACTATTAGAAGCCTGTTTCTTATTATTCAGCAAAATCTTTACCTATGAAGAGAAGTTATCTGTTACCAGCTTGAGCTTGAAAATAACTGACATTTCAACTGAATGCTCCAGTTGTCATCAGGGTGCAAGTGAAGAAATGTGAACAAACACTGCTATTTATAGCCATGCACTACTGAGGATGCACTTCTTCACTTTCACCCTGATGACGACTGGAGCATTCAGTCGAAACATCGGCAAGTTATTTTCCAAGCTCAAGTTGGTAACAGATAACCTTCTCTTCATTTATACAGAAGCTAACTGAGAAGCCACTGAAAGTTTATCTTTACCCATGTTCTAAGTAGCTGCAGCCTATGAACACATTGTCCCTAACCTCTGTTTCCTGGCCACCTTCTCAGCTCCTACCATCTCCACTGGCTTTGTTTGACGACTCCCAGACATCACGTACATCTCACTGTCCTCCCCACTCTCCAGCTGATGGGACTCCCCTCCGTAACGCTGGGAGCAGCAGAGGGAGGAGGGAAGTCACCTGCCTGGTAGCGGCTGGTAGCCTTGTTTTCAGGCTCCTCTGTGGAGAGCCTGAAAACAAGGCTAGCGTTATAGTGCAACTATCATTTGTAACAGAGTGAAAAACTAACTAACAATCATAATCATGCCTTTTGATAGCAAGGCGCATAAGAACAGCCGTTTTTATATACTCTTGTGATAAAAATATCACAGTAAAAAGACGACTCAGCAACACTTGACTGAGAGGATGAACGCATGCCATGGAAGCTAACTATTTTATTATTAGTCATTCACACACACAGTTCTTAAACCCTACAGAGAATGCCAATTAGGTTTCTATTCTCGACACTGCTGCTAAGAATCTTCTCAGATGAAATATTTACTGCAAACTTCCATAACAATCCAACAAGCTCACTCGAACACATCATAACCAGAGAGTTTATTAGAATGTTGTAATAAGCTCTTGATCATGACATCATGACCAGAGAGTTTATTAGAATGTTGTAATAAGCTCTTGATCATGACATCATGACCAGAGAGTTTATTAGAATGTTGTAATAAGCTCTTGATCATGACATCATGACCAGAGAGTTTATTAGAATGTTGTAATAAGCTCTTGATCATGACATCATAACCAGAGAGTTTATTAGAATGTTGTAATAAGCTCTTGATCATGACATCATAACCAGAGAGTTTATTAGAATGTTGTAATAAGCTCTTGATCATGACATCATAATGTTGTAATAAGCTCTTGATCATGACATCATAATGTTGTAATAAGCTCTTGATCATGATATCATCTCAAAAGGAGTACTCAAGTGCGTGTGTGCGTGCTTCCCCATGCACCTTCTTCAGAGCTTCAATAAAGGTGCATCCTTGGGAGACTTTCTTGGGGCGGATGAAAGATCCACTGCCTGGTGTGCTGAAATACCACAACCAAGATGAAAAAAATGATAACAATAAATGACAGCAGGGTTTCATACAGGATTTTTTCCTGGGGGGGGGGGGATAGATGCGTGTAAAGGGTACATGCGCACGCCGGTGCACCCGCTAGATTTTATTGAAATTCTGGACATATTAAAGGACAAGAAATTTCAGATTCAGCTATACTACATTCAGGCTATAATTATGCTCCTTATTGTAGCTGTTGGGACAATTATGACATCATAATTACAAGTTTCTGGGGGGGCTGGAAATCCCAGTGCCCCCCCTTCTGTATGAAACCCTGCACAGCATAGTACTTGTTACAACTAGGTGGTAAGAAGGCACCTGCACGTGAAGTAGTGCACCCCGTCATGGTCCCCGCTGTGTTTCCCTCTGGAGGGATCGTCCCACTCCACACCCAACCACACACCTGAGAGAGGAAGGGAGAGGAAGCTGTCATTCATTAAGGTAATGAAACATGGGATGCTAAATTATGCCGAGGAGGTATCTGCGGAGCCAGCAGTTAATGTCCACTACTTGGAGCCATACATGCAGGAGGGCAAAGCAATGATGGAGTCGTCTGAATTCCACTTCCAGTCAGAGTCCAATGAGAAAATAGTGCAGCAGAGGGATAAAGATGAAGGGGAGGAGATGCAGCAAAACGTACTATATACCCATTTGCAGCCCACCCGAGCCCACCAAATTTGCCCATGCCCACACGGTTGCAAGCGTGCGTTGCTCACCCTTGGACGGTGGCACTTCTCCAACGTAACGCACCGTACCATAGCAACCTTCACAGATACATCTGCTACCTTCCTCGAGACGCACAGTAAGGGGTCGCTCTGGATCAGCCATTGCCGTTGGCTTGTCCTCGTTCCCATGCTCTTTGCCTTGCGGAACGGGGTGTGGCTACGCGAGACTACATCTCCCGAAGGGTATGACTCTCACTCTATACGGCTTCATAGTCCTATATGCTTGTATACTTGTGTGTTATTTCTCACACAGACATGGAACAAACCACTGGGTCTACTGGTAGTTCTCACGCGACAATTTTCTCTCATTGCCAAGTCAGCAAACTTTATACAGCACTGAAAAGTAAGACTAGTCGCTTTTGCTTGGACCGAATACCAAGAGGAAGTGGTCCATTGCTTGTATTCATTCTGAATGTACTGGAGAGTTTCGTTTTCTATGGATCATTTGATGGACTGCTGCAGTTGGTATTACATGCTGGTACTCACTATGACAAGAACCTACAGTTCTTTCTCAATATCGGACTGACTTACAGTGTTGGTAGAATGCTTTACCCCATTGGTGGATTTTTAGCTGATGTTTACTTTGGTCGCTTCAAGGTGATACGCACTACCTTGCTATTGTTTTGGGTAGCTTTTGGTATTATGACTCTTGCACTGTCTCTGCATGGTCTTGTGTCAGGTGTTATAGTTGATACCATCCTTCCTATTATTGCATGTGCTTTGGTTCTAGTTGCTTCGGGAGGGTTTGAAACTACAATAATACCTTTTGGAGCAGACCAACTACCACAGGGTGCTTCATCAGAAGAAACAAGCTCTTATTTCTTTTGGTATTACTTTGGAAGACAGGGTGGTATATTGTTGTTTGTGCTGCTCTCTTTAGTTCTTGGACAATTTTATGATTTAAATGAGCTTGAAGGATTAAAGTTTCAAGTGACTGGAGCCATTCAGGCACTAATGTTAGCTGCAGCCATGACTTTAGCCCTATGTCTACTCATATGCTTTGAGCGTCACTTCTTCAAGGATACAGCAAGGACAAATCCTCTAAAGTTGGTTATCGGTGTGACCTTGTATGCTTCCACTGCTAAACGTCAAGTGCCAAGGCACAGAAGAGCATTTCGATATGGAGAAGCAAAGAAACCAAGAATCGAACTCGCAAAAATTGAGTATGATGGCATCTACTCAAGTGAAGAAGTAGAGGATACGAAGACATTTTGCCAACTCTTGCTACTCCTGTTCTCCCTTGGTGGCTACTTTATCCCATACACTGGGGTAAGCATAAGGGTTACATACCAGCCTATACTAGCAGCTGTGTAATTATATAATAATTAATTCTTTTATGGTCTAAGCTTCTCTTCTATTATGCAGGCATATGTGATGATTTCTTATCAAATGAGCAACTTTAGTAATGGTTCGGTGGTGCCGGTTATACCTGCTTACATATATGTGGCACCTACAATCTGCAACATAGTCACCATTCTCATCTGTCTACCCATCATGAACCACCTCATTGTGCCTTACTTGCAAAGCACAATCAACATGAAACACTACATTGGATTTGGAGTATTTTTGAACCTGGGCGCTGTGATTGCTTCCATCTGGTTGGAATGGTTTCCTCGGACAAACCGTCTGCTGTGGCTGTTGCTCCCAGCAGTGTTACTCGCCATGGGAGAGATGTTTGTTACTGTGACAGGTATGTAGGTTAGAAGTAGGTTAGAAATTTAACTACAATGAACAGAAACTGCATGAAAGCTGACTGTAAGCAATGTTTAGCACATGTAGTGTAGCTTGCTGTATTACAAAGCTCTGTAATACAAGGCTTGCTACTGTTCTATCTTTGTTAGCTCTTCAGTTCATATATGCCCAGTCTCCGGAGAACATGAAAGGTCTTCTGATTGGTCTGTTCTACTTCATCATTGGGCTGTTCAATGGAGGAGGTGCACTGCTCTTCCACTGGTACCCAACTTATGAAAATCTGGACGGAATCACTATATTCTCTGGTACTACGTAATCCTCACCATCATAGGTGTGCTTGGGTTTGTGGCATACCTTATGATTGCTTTCCTATACACGTACAGACAGAGGCCTGTTGGCTACCAGGAGGAGAGGGATGCAATATGCAGACTGTATGAAGGAAACTATGGCAGTGTGTACAGGGATAGAATATAGAATACCGTAAAGCCGAGTGTATAACAAGTTTTGAAACAAACATCTTATCACAATCATATGATAAAATGCATGAAAAGTTGTGCTCAATACTTTTCTACAGTAACCATCTTTGTGGATTGTAGTAATTTTTATGTTAATTTCACCGTTTGATGAGTTTGTTTGTCATATCTGTTAAGTGCTTGGGGGGATATTGAACATCGGCATATTATACTACATGAATATGGATTCAATTAACACATTTAAAAATGAACTGCTGTCTATATGTGAGCTTGCTCATCAGTTTTACTGCATTGCACGGAGGTGGTCAACCATCCAGGTGTGCGAGACAAAAGCAAAAGAGTCCACCCTGTAGAGAAGGTTCCTGGAAAACCAGCCCATGCTGGACTCTGGACTGACAACATGGAGATGAAGGTGCTTCACAAAAATAAAAGGAGGCCAGTGAAACCCAATACGGGCTTCATCCACATTTCCACCCTGCTCTGAAAGTACTTGTTTTCCAATCTCAACCATTCGTTCAACGAGTGGAATGTGTTCTTGCTGGAGGGACTTGGGATCCTTAATGTGGTTCTTTGGTACTATTAGGTAATGGTGGGTAGCAGCAGGGCTGTGGTCAGAGAAGCAAATGTAATCTTCATCTTCATACAGAATTGTGGCTGGTGACTCTTTTGCTATGATTCTACAAAATACGCAATTTGAATTACGAGTAGCTTTAGCTGCAGCTGCTTCCCGTCCAGCCTCCCGTCCAGGAACTTGCTCCTGCACCTCACTCATTCCTTCCGCCATTTTCCAATAGGCCAACTGAGCGCTAATTAGAGATAATGGCACGTGACAATCGCCGTAGGCCTATACAATGACAATGTCGATGCAGCTTTGATTGCATGCAGTACAGCTTGCCCTCAGGATCTGAGACTGTTAGTTTCAGTGGAGAAAAGGTGGAGAACTTGATAGCGGTTTACTGTATATCCATGTCTGAATATACGGCTGAACTTAGTGCCAGCTGTGTTTGTTTGGTTTCCATGGTAACCGAATAAGTGCACGGCCGGTTAGGTTAGGGCCAAAACAAATAGTTGAGGCTGGACATTGACATTGTTTCCGCGACTCTTGCCCATGAAATTACTGTGCTACTGATAGTGTAACCTGCCCACTTCACAGCAATGGCGGCTGAAATACGGCTAAAACTGAAGAATGCTGAGAGCTCCATAGCATTCATGCAGGAGCAGCATGCCAAGACCCTGGAAGGCCTTCACCAGGAGATTCAGAAACTACAACAGAAGAATGCCAGTGAGATTCATTGGTGGGGGTGGAGGGATGTTTTGAAATATGCCATAATTGACCAAATCAGGGATAATATAATACTATGTGTGTTTCCTATCCACATACACATAATATGTTGTCCCTGACAAAACCCCTCAGGCCCCTCCCCCCTGAAGAGTGTGGGGAGGGGCCTGGAAACAAGGTTAGATTGACTGGTATGGTAGCTACTGCATACTGGTAGATAAATAATTTCATGTAATGCAGCAGCAGCATGATGTTCTGCTATGGTTTGACCAATCAGCAGTTGACCTAGGACAAGAAGTACAAGGCCTTGATATATTAGTATATAGTTGGTAGTCGTTGTCTTTTGTCTGTACATGTAGTGTGCAGAGACATGAGATGATTTAGTTTCTCAAGCAATTCAGCTCGTTCTCCCAGTGCCAGATCCTCATAGATGTCATGCACTTGTTTGCTGTTTGTTGCAGGGTTGACATTTGAGTTGGCAATGAAGGGACCTGGTCCATCCACTGCTGCAAGTGAGTTGCAACATTGAGGTAACACCGATGTTAGAGACCACCTTTTCTACGTCAGCATTCTTGTATGTTGAGGTAAAATGAATTCATTGACACTGGATGGGCTGAAAACATGTCCTCTAGAAGGTGCAGTGGGTTGACTCTATAGCCTCATTCCCAGGCCGTTCCCGGCTCCAGTTTTGATCGCTTGCAGTATAAAAACGGAGGGGAAGGCCTGGGAGAAAGAGTCACGTGCGTGACGTCAGGTAGACGTGAGGGGAGCGGTGCCTGATCGTTGTAACTCACAAACTTTGCGTTGATCAGCCTCGAGTCTACCAAACAACGAGCTGTATTGACGCTGTATTTCGAATGCTACAGTCTCAAGTTCTTGGACAAGATATTACAGGAAGGACCTCGAGATTCTTCGTCGGGCACCGCCCCCCTCACGTCTACCTGACGTCACGCACGTGACTCTTTCTCCCAGGCCTTCCCCTCCGTTTTTATACTGCAAGCGATCAAAACTGGAGCCGGGAACGGCCTGGGAACGAGGCTATTGACGCTATAGGTCTGCTATATTACAGGGAGATGTGGTTTATTGATTGCTAGTGTGTACAGCCACTTCAGTATATAATTTTATACACAGAAAGTCTTCAGATAGACTATTGACTTGTGCCAATGAATTATTTCAATGTAAGACGAAAGCATGAATCATGTGGACATTTTAGTGTCCCCGTCTGTTTGTGTAGGTTGGAGTTTTTGTTGTTTCGAGGATAGTTCATATTTGTCTTGTTACCCACCTCGTTAGCCACCACTATTGTTTCTCAATCAGACCATGCAGATTGCAAGCACCTAGAGGAGGAGCTAAAATCAAGTAAGGCAGAGATCCTCGGTCTGAGAGCAGCTCTGTCCTCATGCAACGAGGAAATCAACCTGGTTAAGTATCAAACTGAAGAACTGGAGCACAAATCTGAGAAAAAAATTGGAATAAAAGATGCCCAAATTCACCAGCTGGGCTCTGAAGTTGAAGAGAAATCGAGCACCATAGCCTATCTTACTCAGCAATTACATCAGACACAACTTAGGCTGAAAGCTGCAGTAGAAGAAAATGGAGCACAGGCTATTCCTTGCACATGTGGCACAGTGAGGATGCCCAGGAGAGGAAGAAGAGTCAGGCGAACAACCTCATCACCCACTCCACAAGACATCTCATTCTTAACAGATGACTACCCAAACTCTGAAGCAAGGCAGCACATGCTGTTTACCCCCAAACCTCCCTCCTCTCCCAGGCCACCTTCCTCCTCCTCTCCTTGCATTGCCAACCCCCACCCACTCATACGTCGGGCAAGGAGTACAACACGTTGCCAGTCCTTCTCCCCAGAAACTGTGTCATCAGAAGCATATGTACCTAGACCACCAAGTACTTCAAGCTCCTCTCTTTCAGCTTTAAGACTGTCAACTACAGACCCCAGAAGCACCCTAGAACCGGTATACACACACAAATATGGTGAAATTCCACCTGATATTAGTGAAATTCTTCTGCACCAAGAGAAGGGAGACATCCAGGTAGTTGCAAGGCCTCTTCCGTCGGTACTTCCTCCAATTAGATCGGAGACTGTTATGCCATCTCCAGCGTCCATGTCTTCGTCGTGCAGCACAGAGAGCAAAAGCTTTTCCAAACCATCATCTAGGCTGCAGTATCAACACAGACACAGACGTATCCTCTTGGCGGAGTCGCAAGGACTGAGTAGTGCTCCCAGTACAATGCGTGTTTTGCGCTATAACACCCGAGGAATGAAGCAAGGGGAAGGAGGAGGTGGTGACCCCAGTGAGACTGCTGAGGGGACACTGCTGGTGAAAGAAGCTGTGAACAGAAAGGACCAGGCCTGGTGGGAGCTCCATCAGCACAGAGCCGATTAGTGTACAAAACCTGTTTTGTTTTTGCACTCCTGTTTTATTCTCAGTTAGCACCAAAGAGAAGAAACTAACCACTTTTCTAGAATTTCGTGACGTCACGTTATTGCCACCACAGTGCACCTAGTCTCGTTCCCAGTTCAAAGAACGATTTTTTTGAGGGTCTGGTTCCGAAACTATGGTGCACTATTACTGCCGTGGGAGTGGTTTTTCCGGGAAGCTAGAGCGCGAGAGAGCTGAACTGTTCCGTCGCGCACAGGGCTAGGGATTGCCGAGAGATGGCGCTCCTCCATACAGTGTGCTTGTTTCTAAGCTTCCTGTATCCTCTGACCATTGTTGGTAAGTCAAACGACAACGGTAGCACTAAAATTAGAACTCGCAGCTCCTCATCAGACCGTGGTCGGTCAACCAAGTAGTACCTGCAAGAGAATGCAAATTAGTAATGCAATAAAGTGGATGAACTGTACATATCAAGGGCCAGCACAAGTTTGAGTCTTGTACCTATTTACGTGTTTTTGTATTGTCTGCTAAATTATACCAGCAAGTGGGTAACTGTCCTTAGAAACGCTTATTAGCCAGGCCCACTTTCAGAGAGGCAACGGGTCTGGTGAACTGAGCATATGACTCATTACAAGTCCCGTGTCCCACTTGATTGCTAGATGATGCAGGTCCTACATGAAGTTGCTAGTAATGCTAATAGTGGAGTAATGGGATACGCAACATTCAATCAGAACCAAATGACTGTAACAGTGTTCTATGAAAAACGCTAGCAGCTTCTTCCCTACGACCCTCTACCCTGTATAAGGCCATGCAAAGTAGATTTATTGCTTTGCATCAGCACCCGTTTCATTTGAGACCTGCCACCTCAACTGTTATTATCGCCTTCCAAACTGGGACATGCCCACTTTTAACGGCCGTAATGCCGTAGATTTGCCAAGCCTGTATAGCATTTGCTAGTAACAAATAATGACCGCCCATCTGCACACAAATCGAGTAAGTGGCGGATGCGAAACAATAAATCTACTTTGCCTGGCCTAATCAACTGTCTCTAGTTTACTGTACAGCCCAGAAATCGCTGTAGAATGCAGCATACAATAAGGACCATATGGTCAATGATTATGACGTCATTTGTGTCAGATCTCCCCCTGATCTTGACTGCCTTCACCATTGTTGTTTTTCTCAAGGAGTAAGAGGGGACCAGAGTGTTGAGGAGACACTTGTTGATCTCTTCTCTAATCCCGGTCACCTTGAGTGCAGCATGGGCACCGTCTACAGTAGAACGTTACCCAAAGGTATGTGATGTTAGCTTAAATTGTCACATGTTGTAGAAGTTGTACAATCTTTAGCGAGAAATTATCTTTTCATTAAAGCAGTGTCTACATTTATAATAGCAAAAACTACATGAGGTTTGCTGGTTTCATAATTACAAAATTAAGTATGAAATCTTATTGAAGTGTGTATAACGACAAAAACTGCACGAGTCTTTCTGGTTTTCATGATAAGTTCAGATCACAGACAGTAAGACTGGTACCTCAAACTGTGATCTAGCCTCATTCCCAGGCCTTTCCCATCTCCGGTTTTTGATTGCTTGCAATATGCAAAAAACAACAACAAAACCTGAAGACAGAGGAGTTCTGGGGATGATGTTAGTCAAGTTTACTAACACAGTAAAGTTATATTAGCACGACACTATCAGTTAACCTGGGAATAAGAGTCGTACAGCAGAGCACATTCTATACCACGGCATCTATAGCTGTGACCGTGGCTGTGTGTGTGACCGTGGCTGTGTGTGACAATCAGCTCAACTACGAACCCCAAGAAAGCATCTTTACGCGATTGTGATGTTGTGTTTGTCTTCCTCAGGCCAGACACATGTGGAGCATGTCATTGCCCTTGGCCTGGGGGTTAGCCAGGAAGACTGCACTGAAAGATGCTGTCGACTTGGCCCCAGTAACTGTCAGTACTTGTGGATCTTTGATGACAAGTGTTTTGCTGTTTCATGTAATGCCAATCCCGACAGCTGCCAACCCATATCACTGGGAAGAACGTCTCGGCCTATTACGACGACATACGTCAAAATGAACTTTTCAGTCATTGTTGACAACCCCCCCATTGCCAATGCAGGACCAGGAAAAGTGATTCAGTTGCCTCAAAGTGAGGTCTATCTCTATGGAAACCGCAGCAGTGATGATCATGTGAGAACTGGCCCTTCTCCCTCCCTTTCTCTCCCTCCTGCATTACAGTCCTTCAACTTCTTACTCTCTCTTTCATAACACTCCTTCACCTCCTCTTCTCTCTCTCCTTTCCTCTCCACATCATTCCTGTCTCCTCTCACCTCCGCTTCTCTCTCTAAATCGATCTCTTCTACCCCCCACCACTTCCACCATCTCTTCTCTTCCCCCTCACCTCCCTGTCTCTTCCTTCAATTGTGGGGTGCAAGCTACCCTCCTCCTCCTCTAGTGCAGAAACAGCCTGTACCTGCGCAATCAAACCATAATGACAACTGTTGACATAGGAGAAGTGCTACCTACACGAGCAGGCATTTACTATTGCATGCCACTCACTCACTCATTTGTACACACACAGGCATTTACTATTGCATGCCACTCACTCACTCATTTGTACACACACAGGCATTTACTATTGCATGTCACTCACTCACTCATTTGTACACACACAGGCATTTACTATTGCATGTCACTCACTCACTCATTTGTACACACACAGGCATTTACTATTGCATGTCACTCACTCACTCATTTGTACACACACAGGCATTTACTATTGCATGTCACTGCTCATGTAATTTGTACACACACATACACACACACACTTAGTCTATCAAGTGTGTGCTAGTCTATCAAGCCAGCTCTCACCCTCCAGAAAAGTGTGTGCTAGTCTATCAAGCCAGCTCTCACCCTCCAGAAAAGTTGAGAGAGGGTCTAGCAGATGTTATTAGTATTCATAGTTCACAGCTTGTTTAATCTGCAGCCCTAAAACTGCACCAGTACCACAGAAGCCAAGGTGTTGCTACTGTCTCAAAATTGAACAATAAGATCTGATTTGTCAGCAATTCTAACAACATCTGCTAGACCCTCTCTCACTTTTCTGGAGGGTGAGAGATGGGCTGGCTTGATAGACTAACACTACACACACACCACACACACGCACGCACACCCACACACACACACACACACACGCACACCCACACACACACACACACACACACATACACACACACACACACACACACACACACACACACACACACACACACACACACACACACACACACACACAGGGAATTGTAACCTACCACTGGGACCTACTCAGCTCTCATCAAGCGATGCCCCAACTTCAGGTCTGTAACACACTCCACATGCACCCGTCATTCTTCCTCAAGCATAACAGCTAGTTGAGACTGATGCTAGCAAAGCAGTCTACAAAATGGATACAAGTTGTATGTGCCTTCATGTTAGCCCTGTTCTCACCAGCTTGTCATACCCGGCCTCTCACGCCCCCAGCTTGTCATACCCGGCCTCTCACACCCCCAGCTTGTCATACCCAGCCTCTCACGCCCCCAGCTTGTCATACCCGGCCTCTCACACCCCCAGCTTGTCATACCCGGCCTCTCACGCCCCCAGCTTGTCATACCTGGCCTCTCACGTCCCCAGCTTGTCATACCTGGCCTCTCACGCCCCCAGCTTGTCATGCCCAGCTTGTCATACCCGGCCTCTCATGCCCCCAGCTTGTCATACCCGGCCTCTCACGCCCCTAACTTGTCATACCCGGCCTCTCACATCCCCGGCTTGTCATACTGCAAGCAATGAAGGCTGGGGGTGTGAGAGGCTGGAAACAAGACTATCATTGGTCTCTTCTTTCATTTCACACAGGGAACTGAGTCAGACGTCCTGCATGTTCTCAACCTCATGCAAGGGACCTACAACTTCAAGCTCACCGTCACAGATGCATCCGGGCAGAGCAACAGTACGACTGTCACTGTGAAGGTCAACTTGGGTCAGTTACAGTGACTTTGTACATCTTGTCTCATTTCTGTGCCCCCAGAACTTGAGCTAGTGACACCCAGGCAATTATGGGCATGTGCTCAAAGTTTCAATAAATCAAGTCTCAAAAATCGAGTAGCCAGCTAACATCTGTAGTTGTCTGTGTCTACCGTATAGAGCAACACAGCCTTGGACAACCTCCGAAGTGCTCCCAGTGGCGTCACCCCTCTGCCACTGTGCATGTGTGGTTGCATTTGCTGTCTCTGGCGTACAGCATGCACACATGAACTTATCGAACGCATTTGGATGAAGACTGGCTATGCCAGCATGTACTTAAAATGGCCACAGAACCTACCTGAGAGGTTCTAAATCTCCTAGACCCCCTACGTTACGCAGAAGTTCTTGATGCACTAATGCTGTGAATCTTCTGTACCCTGGCTGCACCACTGACTTGAGCTTGTGGTATGATTTCCCACTGTAGGCTAGAGATCAGGGGCAGAGGAGGTCCGACACTAGTGATGTCATAAACATCAACACGTGATCCTGATTGTCAAGTTAATTGCTAAACCTACTGCATTCCAATGCTTCAACAGCGATTTCTGGGCATCAGAATCCTCCAGCGTGCTGGGTTCACTCAGGTTGGGGGGTATTTTCAACCATGCTGAAGCTGTCTATTAGGTCAAGATCGATCACCGCTGTTCATCTAGCTCTCAACAGCCACGTAAATGCCGTTTGGAAGTCACAAAATCGTGCAAAGTTGTTTCCGACTGTCGAGACGCTTTCAGTGTCATGAAAAACCCCCCAAACCCATCAAGATCTTGGCCATTTGGCGTTTCTAATTCTTGTTGCTGACTGTTTTTAGTCCTTGGAATGTTCATTAATGGTAGCGCAGGTGACCATGTGGACCTCCTCTGGATAGGGGTGTCTTGGGTCAACTTGCAGATATGGGACTTCCATAGATTACCTACCACAAAACTACTGGGCTTCTTTTCACCATTATCTGGCATTTTTATAGCCTCTGCAAGGATAATGAGGAAGCCAGGACAAGTACTTCAAGCAAAGTGATGTTCTGAAATTATTCACACGACCAATTTTTACACTAACAATTACAAGGCTTCAATACTTCTCAGGCTTGTGGCACCAGACCCCTTCTCCTCGTGTGAGCTGGATGGGGTCTGGTTACATTTTCCATCTGTACCGCCATTGTCAACAGTTGCTAGCTACCATGTGGTCTCGCGCACATGTACATTAGTGTTCGGTGTGCTGACTCAGCACATATGCAAGTGTGACTTAGCCCTTCTACAGATTTTCAGGAGGGGTCTGGGGAATGAGTGTCGTGTCACCAGACCTTTTGTGGGTCGGGTATAGGAATGAGGTTCCCAAGAGTGTTTTGGTTCCATTGTACATTTGCAGTTGTGTTTCTTACCACTGGGTAACTACACCAGGACTAGCCTTGTTCCCAGGCTCTCCCCGCTAAGGAGGAGGAGAGCCTGGGAATGAGGCTACACCAGAACCACTTGGGTAAGTAACTTCTGCCACTCCACAGGTGAATCACCTACCAGTGATGGTAGACACGGTGAAGATATTCACGAGACATCACCAAGCCCTGGGAGTGGTAAGCTACAGCCTCATTCCTGGACTCTCATGCCCCAGCTTTCATTGTCTGCAGTGTGGAAAGACTAGCGTAGACTAGTTCCCAGGCTCTCCCCTTGCCCCAACGAAAAATGGGGAGAGCCTGGGAACGAGAGTATGGAAAGACTGCAAGTGATGAAAACTGGGGGTATGAGAATCTGGGAATGAGCCCAGTAAGCTATATCACCTCATACACCAGTGCGTATGGCATACCGTTCATAACGTGACTAGAAGCACCATATAAGATGCCACATAAAATCAGCCTAGCCCGCCCACACTCTCTTCTCAAATAACCGAGAGTGGAGAGGTTTTGAGGAGAGGACTCCAGAAAAGTTGTAGCACCTGGGAAGATGTGTGGGGGTAGTTAGTTGCTATGGTTCTGATGTGGTTATTGTTTCTAATTACCATGTAACAACTGAGATGTTTTAGGCTGAAATGTGTATCTAGGCATGCATGTAATCACAAGCCTCATTCCCAAGACCATCCCTTTGGTGGGAGTGGGCTGGGAATGAGACTGGACTGCATGATGGGCGGCTTAGTAAAGGCTAGCTGAGGACTCTGTACCCATTAATACCGTGGAGTGTGTACTAACAGGAGCTTATGAACCACCTAACCCTAACCTCCTGGTGCATTAAGCGCCATATTTGGGTATGTTCACAAAGGTATCATTGCAGATTTCACCTATAGTTCAAACTGACAGAAGGCCATTTCTCCTTCTACAATACAGCCTGGGAATAAGGCTAATACTTGCATCATTCCTAATTCCCCTTACAGACCACCCCTTGCCGACAGCCGTCTCCTTCCATCCGCTATCTCAACAGCTGAGTCTTCCCACAGAAACTTCCTTCCCAGGTTCCACTG
Source organism: Agelas oroides (assembly GCA_949130485.1). Taxonomy (NCBI): domain Eukaryota; kingdom Metazoa; phylum Porifera; class Demospongiae; order Agelasida; family Agelasidae; genus Agelas; species Agelas oroides. Next base: position 5,709,809 of record OX422201.1, on the reverse strand, counting down.
AAATAGGTCAAACTGATTTAACCGAAACTAGTGGGAATGGTATATCCGATAGTTTAACCAATGCCAGTGCAACTGGCAACGTCGATGTTGAAGATTTATCCTCTCAAGAGGAGAACAGCGGGTACCACCACATGAGGAACGTTCTTGTGAGGATCGTGGTTCCTGTCCTAGCGTCAGTGACTGGGATTCTGATTGTCAGCGCTATCATTGTGATCGTCTCTGCCTGTGTCTGGAGCAACAGCAAGTGAGCCTATAGTTAACACTGACTAACTGCACACATTGTATGTGTCAGGATAGCTAACACTGACCTTAACTAACTGCACACATTGTATGTGTCAGGATAGCTAACACTGACCTTAACTAACTGCACACACTGTATGTGTCAGGATTTCATAGAGGACCCTGGAAAACCCACATCCCTCCCCATCCTACCCTATGAATGCTTGCCCCAGTATGGGGGAGATTCAAAGTGTGGATGGCCACCATTTAAACTTGATGAAGGCTTCTCTAGATTAGAATCATGGTTGCTAGGCAACTTGAACTGGACCCTACTACTAGTGAAGATGAAATTTCCCAGTACTAGTGGCACTGCTGATGATACCTATATTCATCAGCAGGTGTGTTAACATACCAGGGTTACTATAGTGACTCACACTACCTTAGAAATGTGAGGCCTAGAGTAGCCTTCCACCTTAACTGGCTAGTAAGAAACCATATGAAACAGTTTTGCACGTTCTCAACTCACTGACGGCTTCCTTCTCATGCTGCGGCCACTGGTCTGTGAATGAGGCTGTGTGACTGTTAGTAACTAGGTATTGCTGGTTCAGTGGTTCTACTAGGAATACGCATGCGCAGAGTATGCCTCGCGCAGAAGAATATCCGGAAATATGCAAGTAGATATCCGTTGTAACCACGTGTAGCGTGTAGGTGCTAGGTGCTGGAGACGAGATAGAGCGATGAAGATGGCAAAGCGGTCGTCTGAAGAGTTTCAGGAAGTGAGCGTAGTGTCATGCGAGTATCTGTCAGACTCTTTCTCCTTTGCCTTACTCTCTTCTGATGCAGTGTCCCTTTGTTTCCGTCTTCGCTCTCTAGCACGATCACGCTTTGACTGCTTCTGCTCCATTTCGGCTCTCGCACGATCTTTTTCACACGTCGATCGCCTCCTGCTCCCACCAGTACCAGGTGGCCCCTGCTCCGTTTCGGCTCTCGCACGCGCACGATCTTTCGATCGCCTCCTGGTCGGACCAGTACCACGTGGCTAGTAGTCTGGGGACGAGACCACAGAAACTGCGCCCACGTAATCAAAGTGTGACGGATATACATACATATATATATATATATATATATATATACATACATACAAACGCGAGCTGACTACGCTGCACGATTAGTAGCCTCGCGCTAAGGCGCTCGGCAATGAACACACTTCTAGGACTTCTGGCATGCATGCTGGGAATGAAAATTAGAGGAAACAATTTATTGTCATCGGTAAAAACTAGCTAAATTTTGGACTTAGAATAGTGCTAGCTGCTTTACCTGAAGCTGTACAGCAAGAACAGGAGCCAGAGAACTGCTAGACTCGTTCCCAGGGAGAAAAATTAGGCTGCACGATAAAATCTGGGAGTCGCCTGGGAATGAGGCTAGAGAACTGCCAGAAGTTACGTTGCTGTTCAGAATGGGTTCATTTCAAACATGCCACAATTTAGTTATTGTACTTGCCCCGGGGGCAATATCTCAGAAAAGAACGTATGATGATGTCGTTTTTTATTGCAGAATATGACATCATCATGCACTCTTGCTTAGATACACATCCCTTGTAATGTTACAAATGCTGTATCTAAAATACCGCCCTTGTGCATGCTCATAAAATACTTACAGAAAAATAATCCCGCCATATGGTAGAGATGAGTATTCAAACATAAGGGACTAAAAGTCTGTTCATTTTACTCAAATGTCGCAGCGCAGCTGCATGCACTACTAAGCCAATACAGAGGTCCACTGTATTATGAGAGGTGAAAGTTGACGTGGGTACGAGGCTAAAATTTGATCTTACTCCATTAGTGCATACTTCTTTCTCAATCTTCCCCAGGAGAATGAAGAAACGTTACAGATATAGAAAGTTGCCAGATACTGTAGAAAAAGCATAGTGATGGCAAACGATTCATCCAGCTCTCAAATCAATTGGTCCAATTGTCACATGTGATTTTCATCATGTCGTATGATTCTTTTTGCAACTCTTCTCTCAGTTGTCATTTTGACATCATCTTTTTTTTTTCTTTCTAAGATTTGTATTTCCAATATGAATCTTCTTACGGTGATAGAGCTGCACTGGCCAAAAAGAGTGTCCTGCACAGTAGGTGACTAAATGCAATATTTATACCTGGCTTTTCCCAGGAGATGGGATTGTAAGCAGCTGGTCTGTCCATTGTTCTCAGCATACTTCAGTCCCCGACTCCCAGTCACCCTAGTGCAGCTGATGTAGGCCTTGGTATTGGCCAAAACCCAAAATGTGTCCTGCGTATGTGGTGGGTGACTTTGTAGGTTTGCCTTTCTTCAGGCTGACCTGCATGGTTCATCGATTGTTCATACATGCAAATTGCCTACCCCATAATTCTGGTTACTTTCTCTGATGCATTTGGTGCAACTACTGTGGATCAGGAAACTTGTACAATTACAGTTCATACACACTACATTGCAGAATGTGGTATCCAAGATTCAGACTCAGTGTGTTGCCAGTATCAACAATCATGATGTCATTATGATGTCACAAGGCCACTATCTATCAGATAATTATAGTACTGCAATGTAATAATGTTATTGAGTATCATGTTGTATGGGAGTTGTCATTTCTTGCCGGTAGAATCCACATGCACTGGGGGGAGGGGCAGGGGTATAGTGGGGAGACTGATGGTGGTGCTCTTTCAGCCATTGTGGCTCCTTCTGAGAGAAGTGCTGACTCAGCTCAAAGAGGTTGAGAGTGGGGAGGTGCTGATGAAGGGAAGGGTGGGGTCAAGGGTCTTACATGGTCACCAGGGGCAACAATCACTATAACTGAGGCAGCACATTCCATGTAACCAAGAGTTTATTACAGTAGCTAAGAGTGTGCAACTCCCATGCATATGGTTTCTATACCCGCCATCTGGATAGGATGTCGTAGGCAATCAGTAGCACACTCTTATGGTAATAAACTCTTGATGTAACAGTATGGCATTTAGTATTCTCTTGCTCATAGCTTGCTCAAGCTAAGAGTCAGCCTATAGTCAGCCTGACCTCATTCCCAAGCTCTTCCCTGGTCTTGTGCCCAGATTCCTAGCCTCATACCCAGCCTGGGTACGAGGCTACCAGACCCGGCCTGGGTACGAGGCTACCAGATCCGGCCTGGGTACGAGGCTACCAGACCCGGCCTGGGTACGAGGCTACCAGACCCGGCCTGGGTACGAGGCTACCAGACCCGGCCTGGGTACGAGGCTACCAGATCCGGCCTGGGTACGAGGCTACCAGATCCGGCCTGGGTACGAGGCTACCAGATCCGGCCCATGACTAGCTCTCCCCCGTGTGAACTGATGTTTTGTCACGACAGCAAAGAATGAAATTGTAGCTAAGTGTGAAAGTTGTATGAAACCTGGATACAGTCCTGTGGAGTGCAAGTATTAAGTACTCTCATTCACACAATTACTGAAGCCAAGACTGCATGATGATGTTTTTAGCGCGGAATAAAAATGACACCATGCACTCTTGCTTGAGCTTAAGGGCCAATATAGCCTTGTTTCCAAGCTCCTCCCCATATTAACCAATATTTCGTACTGCATGTGCAAGGAACAAAAGATAACTCTGGATACAGTCCTGTGGAGTGCAGGTAGCTTGAAGACAGCGGGGGGCTGTGTGATCCTGATGTCAGTGGACCCAGGAGGATGGAAGTAGCCATGTGCTCGTGGTGTGTACACAAGATTCTTGGAGCTCACTGTCGGCATGAAGAGGGCAGGGAGGGAAACGTCTGGAGGAAGTAGAAAAATAGAAATGTTTGGACGACCACCCCATAGCTTGTTTCATACAGATTGGCTTACACTTCTGTAGCCTCATTCCCAGGCCTTTCTTAGTTCCAGTTTTGGATTGCTTGCACTACGTAACCCAATGTTTTGCATAATGTTGCAAAAACTGGAGGTGGGGGGAGGTCTGGGGTTGAGGCTAATGTGTTCAGTAGCCATGTGCTTGGATTGTTTTCCTTTCTGGTCCAGTCAGAACTTAATTCATTCTTTATCAAGCATCATGGGGTGCAACTAGCTACCTTCTGTTGTGGTGTTAATGTTGGCAGGGAGACCAGGTGCCAGCCGATGCTGAGTAGCCAGCTGCTTCTCACACGCTTCACTCACCTAGCAGACAGAAGGCATGGCAGTGTGGCACTCATACAATAAAGAGTAGCTATAATTTTCTACCTCCTTCCTGATCCTCTCAGTGAGTTCAGCATGCTTCCTGACACTCTCCTCTGCAAATAACTCCAGTCTTTCAAAGAACTGGAATAGTAGAATATACAATAAGTACTGTAACCTGCATGGTATATAATTGTTTTATCATGTAAACATAGTCGCTAATATGGACTAGCTCATTACTGTAATAAACTCTTGCAACTCCATAAAAGTTTATCAGCTGATATATTCTACCCCACTATCCTTGATACAAAATGGTAATGCCCTTGGTTCTGACACTGAGACTGTCTCAAGGTTTGCAGATTTCTCTCGTGCACATGTAGAGCCTATATTTACAGTGACACAAATGTATAACAACTACATATGTAGAGCCATAGATAATATATACCCTACGGTATGTACTAGAAAATGTAGAACATTGTGGGGGAGAGCCTGAGCAAGCTGATACAGGCTGTCTCCTGGCAAACTGAAAAATGGGTGCCAGGATAAGGCTTCTATGCATGTCCCTGTGTAGTCTGTCCCCTGGTACTGGGTGCCAGGGGAAGGCTTGTTTGTCTACATGTTGTCTGTCTCCTGGCCCGGTGTTCTTAGAGAGGCTCCAGAATCCAGGGGAAGGAATGTCAGTGGAGTTTGTCTCGTGTATGGGGTAGGACAGCTACAGTCAGTGTGGATACATATGCATGGACTAAGCTCTACACTAAAATCATGAGCTAAATTTCTGGCGTTTATAAGTGCCGTTTGCGCATGGCCCTTACCTCGGAAGCGACCTCAACCACCATGATCGAAATTTGTACTGCCTGTGGGCAGCCTGCCGTTCATGATCTGTAGGCTAGCACGCAGCACATACAAACAAGGAGTAAGTTGCTATGCGTACTTCAACTTCAGTCGTCTCAGCTCTGGGTCACCGACGCTGCACTCTGGCAATAGCCCTCACCTACCGAGTGCATGAGCTCGATCTTCGTAATATTGAAATTTAAATGCGCTCATTTAAAAATTTACGGTATATGGCCGCAAGCGCAGCAAGCAAGCAAGCAAACATACACACGCACGTGCGCAATGCAGTCCCGCTAGTGTGGGGCCGGGCTCGTTCAGGCTCGCCCCAATTTTCTATGGTAGAGCCTATATTTACAGCTACTTTACTTATAACACCACCCCTGCAACATGGGAGAATATTGCATGGTAGCTCTATGGACACCTATAATAAGCCTTATTGGCAGGGCTTAGTCAGCAAGTAATTCCACGGCTGGGAACCCCCTGGGAAATCACCGTTTAGTTTTCGCTGGAATCGCTGTATATATACAAGCTCGATCTGCCTTGTCATCGTTTTGTAGACAATACAAAGACTTACTCAGTTTAATCGGCCGTCGTTGCTCCGAAGAGAAGATTCGGTGTTCAATGGCTTCGCCCCAGCCATCGCTTCAGCGATACTACGGCGCTCTACCTGACCCTCCCGATCATAGAGACCGGAAAATAACATACGAGCAGATACCCACTGATCCTACAGTTGACCTGCGCCCCTACGTGCCGCAAGTCCTCAATCAAGGTCGCCTCAACAGTTGTACTGCAAACGCTGTTGTCGCTGCATTCAGTATTGACGCGAAAAAGCAGAAGCTACACCCTTTCGAGCCATCAAGACTGTTCATTTACTACAATACAAGAGAAATAGAGGGAACCGTGTATACTGACAGGGGGGCGTCACTGCGCAACACAGTGAAGGCATTCAATAGATGGGGAGTCTGCCCAGAAAAGCTCACAGAAGCCTGCAATTTCGGGGAGGGGAAACCGGATGGAAGCCGAAGGTATCTGCCATATTGGCCTTATGATACACATAAATTCCGTGAAAGACCTCCTCCACAGTGTTACTCAGAAGCCGGCCGTAACACCGTTTGCAAGTATGAGAGGCTGTCACAGGAAATAGACCAGCTTCGTGCTTGTCTAAAAAGTGGCTCTCCATTTGTTTTTGGGTTTAAGGTTTTTCCAAGTTTTATCGAGGACACTCACTTCGCATGCTTTGGATGCATGCCAATGCCAACCAGGGGTGAGGTATCTCGCTCCTCACATGCAGTTGTTGCTGTTGGCTACGATGATGAGCGCAAAAAGATTGTTGTACTGAACAGTTGGGGTTGCCACTGGGGTGAAAATGGGTACTTTTACATGCCTTATGAGTTCATCAAGAACGAGAGCTATTGCCGTGATTTTTGGAAGATAGAGCTCGTGTGCGAAGATCCTGATTTAGCTGCCATGCCTGCTTGCAAGAAACGTGACAAGAAGAAAAAGAAAAAATAGTTGCTATAACTATTGCATATACTGCACACTTTACATCAACTTCAGACCCTAGATAGTTAACATCTGTGAGATTTTCATGTTCAGATATTATTTTCAATGCTAGCCCACTCTGATATGAAGAGTTTGCTGCTTGCACCGCAACTAAGAATTTTTTTTTGTGCAGTGGTACCATTGTCATAAACAGTAGAGTCACAATATGTAGTAGCCATCACCATGGTAGCAGGTTCTTCTTCCCTCCTTATTGAGACTCAGGGAAGGTCTAGGAGCTCATTAGTCAGTCAATGATTACTATTAACTGTGACAAGAGTGCATAAGAACGGGCAGCTAGAGTAAGAGCGTGTAACTACGTAAAATTCGAAACCGGGCGGAATTTACCGCGAGTACTAAAAATAGTAACGTGCAGCTGTGCGTAGACATAAGCCATTGTTGCTACCATGTGACCGGGTGTTGTATTTTTAGTTTATGGCTACTATAAGTAAGTTATAGATTTTTTTTTTTGCACATACTACTTGGTGGCTTTGTTGCTTCATAGTATAATTATGTGAAAGTATCCCCCCAAAAATCATAGAGGATAACCCTAACAGCATTTGCAACTACTATCTGTAGCTAACTTGATGGGCACAAATATCCCATAATTTTAGGCCCTGAGTTTAAGAGTCATTCTCAAACAGGTATACACACAATAATTGTTCAGTGGCTTATTCAAGCAGAACTACAAATTGACCCACGTCTTCTGGAAGGTCTTCCCCCCACTTTGGTAGACCACGGGTGACAGCCCTTCTCTTCTGAGCCATCAGCTCCCTGAATGTGTCATAAGGTGCAGTTATGGGACTAAGCTGTGCATATTCACAGCAAGAGCGCATAAGAATGGGCAGCTAGAATAAGAGCGTGTAACTCCAATAGAAGCCCGTAGTCCGGGCAAAATTATTGAAAATACAACACCCGGTCACATGGTTAGCAACAATGGCTTATGTCTACACACAGCTGCACAGTATGTGTTACTATTTTTAGTACTTGGGGTAAATTCCGCCCGGTTTCGAATTTTACGTAGTTACACGCTCTTACTCTAGCCGCCGCTCTTGTCACAGTTAATAGTAATCTTTGGAGGAAGAATAAGCCTTAACTAATCTTGCTTACATCTTATGGAGGGGCAGTTACAGACCTACCTGATATTAGTTGAAGGGTGAAACTTCTTTCCCTGAGTAAATTGAATGATTGTACATGCAGAGTTATGGAATACTAGTACGTAGCTAGGTTAGAGGTAGTGGTCTATATTCAACGATTGATCTTGGACTTTCACAGTAGTTGGCAAAATTTTATTTGCAATGTTTTGATCACACTCTGGAAGAAGATTACCAGAGTGTGATCAAAACATTGCAAATAAATTTTTGCCAACTACCGTGAAAGACCAAGATTCATTGTTGAATATCATAGCACACGGTAACATGACGCTCAAAGAGAGGTCGTGGTCTAAAAATCATGTGAGGAAGAAGTTAACGTTTTTTACATGCAGTGTATAAAGTCTTACTTTTCTTTGTTCAGCCTCCATCAAAGCTATAGGAATGGAAATTACATGTGAATGACAAAATATTAATTTACTGAAAGAAATGGAACCTCTGTAGAGGATACTTATGAACAAGGACAACTTGCTAGTCGGAAACTTGAACCAGCTTACAACAGAATTTCCTACCTGAATCGATCACTAATCAGGAGATACCTTTTGGTTCTTTTTAGAGTGTCTGTATTAGCAAGGTTCCCAATACTGACTAGTCTACACTGAGTTACTTTTGCAGATCCTAGTCTTTCTAGTACATCAGAAATGCAGATACATAGAGTGATATTTTAATAGTTTACCTTGTTCAAGCTGGGAGATCTCAGTGGCTTTATCTGCCTTCACCCTGGCCAGTGTTCGAGACAGTGCCTCAAGACGATGCCTGGGGAATTGCCAATAGTTTGCACAGGTAACTTCATAATCTGTAACATCTCTGCATTACAATGCTACAACACTCTATTTCTTCATGCCCTTTTACTCTCCTTCCTTATTCCTTTCTCCCTCTCTCCCTTCCTCTCTCCCATGCAGCCATGGCAACTACCAAACTACACATTTAGGTGAGCAGGTGATGGTTACTCGTATTCATGCTGCAGTTTTCTCATTTCTTCTGTGTGTTTGAGCATCACTTCAGCCATCTCCTCTGCAGATATACGTTCTTCTGCCTCCTGTACAGTATGTGTGCGTGAGAGAGAGGAACAAAAATGGAAAAATGAGATTGCTGCAGGCAGTCAGAAAAGCTGTATTCTCTCTCAAATTTCCACAAACATTATTGTAAATGCACAGTGGGGAACTCCGTGTAACGTCTGACTCTTTTCAGGGAGCTGTGGTTCATTGATCGTTCATTCAGCTAATTAGCTACGTATATGAAGCCATGTTGTTGATATAGCTCATTGTCAAGGACACACAGTCACAGCCCTGTCATAAGTATGATATTTAAAGCCACAGAATGACCAGAACATGCTGAGAAATCAGGTGGAGAAATGGTTAATAGATGAGACAGACAGACAGACAGACAGACAGACGGACAGACAGACATGCACACACTTCAGACTTCAGTTCATCTTGTGAGGGTACTCTAAAGGCTTCCTCAAGTTGTATTGCTGACACTGCCCGTGATAGCATGTCAGGAATGTGATGGTAGCCCAGCTCTGTCAGCAACCTTGGGTGGAGGGTGGAGGGAAAATAGACCGTTATCTACACTTACATGAAGTACAACATAAGTATGGTACTTTTGCTGTGATCAGTTATACAATAGCATTAGCCTCATTCCCAGGTTCTTGTGCTTGGATGGGAATGAGGCTAGCAACAGTTAGCTCTTACTCGTCCCATGGCATCATGGTTGTTCCACTGTGCATGTAATGGTGCCTGCAGAAAGATCAGATTATTGCAACATTCTCTGAGTGATTCAGGAGTATGTCACACCTGAAACTAGTGACCCCTGACCTTTGCACTTTGACCCTGTGACAGATTAGTGGTATGAGGGGTGTTGTATCTTCACCCCCATGTCCCTCGCCTCCTCTGATCCTGAGCAAGTACTCTGCTGGAGATGTCTGGATCCCAGCAGCCACATCCTCCCAGTCCACCTCAAACAGTTCCTCTGAGCTGTCTGGTGGAATGATGGTGGTTGACTCCTCGGTGAGCGTGAGCTCCTGCAGAGGAATTGAAATGTGCGCCATCATGTCTCCAGAGATATTCCGCAGGTAGACGGCAACACTCAGTTTGGGAGTTTCAGGGGAGTCCAGAGGGATCTCGGAGTTGGGAGGAAGGGCCCTGACGACATCGTCTGGTAAGGTAAAGTGGAAGTCTTGGTGCCTGTGTGTGTGTATGTGTGTGTGTGTGTGTGTGTGTGTGTGTGTGTGTGTGTGTGTGTGTGTGTGTGTGTGTGTGTGTGTGTGTGTGTGTGTGTGTGTGTGTGTACACACATGTTGTGTATTGTACCAAGGAAAATTGTCATGTGATGTCATGTGATGTTGTGTGATGTCGTGTAATGTCATGTGATACAAGGTAAGGTTACTGGTGGTAACATGAAAAGAGAGTGTTACCTCAGGGCACCATATCAACATGGAAACTGTCCACCCATCCACCCAGACAGCCACTATTACTAACTCAAAGGGTCTGATGTATAACACACTTTGTATTAACATCCCAGCCCACATGCAACTCACATGAGAGAGTTTGGATCATTGGGGAAGGGTTTGCTGGAGTGGAACTGATCCCCCAGGGAGAGCATGCAACTCACATGAGAGAGTTTGGATCATTGGGGAAGGGTTTGCTGGAGTGGAACTGATCCCCCAGGAAGAGCATGCAACTCACATGAGAGAGTTTGGATCATTGGGGAAGGGTTTGCTGGAGTGGAACTGATCCCCCAGGAAGAGCATGCAACTCACATGAGAGAGTTTGGATCATTGGGGAAGGGTTTGCTGGAGTGGAACTGATCCCCCAGGAAGAGCATGCAACTCACATGAGAGAGTTTGGATCATTGGGGAAGGGTTTGCTGGAGTGGAACTGATCCCCCAGGAAGAGCATGCAACTCACATGAGAGAGTTTGGATCATTGGGGAAGGGTTTGCTGGAGTGGAACTGATCCCCCAGGGAGAGCATGCAGCAGAGATCCTGATCTGGGTTGGGAGAGAAGAGAGAAGAACAGATGCACAAGTTTTCTCTCTACTTTACAGCTGCTGTTGCTACAAGCAAGACTGTAGTTGGTTAACTCTGGATGTTGATTACTCATGTGCAGCACATCATGACATCACAGTGACATCACTCATGACATCACAGTAGCTATAGTGACACTGTACACTCACCAACAGGGCTCATCATCCCCCTAGGACGAAACATTTGGACCAAAAGGTAGCTGAGGAAGAGATATTGTCATGGCAGTAACCACATCAAAAAGAAAAGAACCCTTCCATATAGACTTTACAACATCTGTTGATATTACCAATGTACCCACTTGTCGTATTGTGGTTCTTCGGTCCATGTGGTTGCATCACAAGTTTCTACAGTGGGTGGGGCTGGAGGGGGTGTGGCATCTGGGGAGGGTGGGGTGGCAGGTGGATCCATGTCTGCAAAACGCACCCTCTGAGGATAACAATGATAAACAGTCCTGAGAAAAGCAACATGGATACAAACCAAACCGATTGATTTGGGCTGGGCCACTCTTATGTAGGAATCATGTCTCCTGCAAAAGTGCAGAAAAATAAAAGGTCTGCACAAATTTATCTTTGTTGTGGACAGCCACAGAAAATTCCATGATTAGAGTTGGTTACCATGGTTACATAGCCATCTTATGACATACATCTAATGTGGTCACCCACTGCGTACGGATATACTGTAGTCTAACTCAAACTCCTAACCTCATTCCCAGGCCTCTGCAGCATTTGTCGTTTGCAGTATGTGATGCTGTGCAAACTTTGTACTGCAATTGACAAATGGTGCAGAGGCTTGAGCACAAGGCTAGGAAACTCCAGTGTTGCAATACCTTCTGAGAACTGCTAGCGTGGCGCTCAGAATGTGAAGACAAGCTGGGAGATCTGTTAGAAGAGAGTAATTTTACATGTTCTTATCTTCACCTAACTGTGCGAGTGGAGGTATGGAGACTGGGAATGAGGCTGCACACTCACCTTTCACCGTCTCCATCTTCACTGTCTGAGGCAATGTTCTTCAGTTCCTCCTCACTTCCCTCCAAAGGACTCTGCAGGGGTCAGAGGTCAGAGTGCAAAGGTTACAATTAAGATGCAAAGCCGTTTGTGTGTGAAGAAACAGTGAACTGATTGCACTGGTTCTCACCATTAGTTTGTTAGTTTCGTCTTCTGAATCATCTGATGAGTCCGAGACATAGGGATTGTAACTGCATAGAAAGCCATATTATCATGTCATGATGTTTCACAGTATCATTCCCAAGCTACTTTCCAGCTTTTTGTTACTTTAGTATAATTATTATGCAACAATGCTGGGGAGGAACCTGGCATGAAGCATGGGAATGAGGCTACCACCTCCTAGTCTCGGTCCCAGACTCCAAACCAACCCCAGTAGGGATCACTTTCAGCTTTGTGCATGGGGAAGAGCTTTTTCTTGTGTGTTATACTGGAAGTGATTATGCACCAGTGAGGTGTGGTCTTTTATAGATTGGCTTAGCCTCATTCCCATTCCTACCCTGTTTTTATTCTTCGGTTTGCGTTCCATATAATACATGCAATCATACCCATCCTCCAGCTTCCTCCTGAAAGGCTCAATTCTGAACTTCCATCGGCGGCCATGACTCTTTGCCCCCTAATGCAATCCACAAAGAAAGTTTGGGACGGTAAAGTGATCGGGTGATGTCTTCACCATCTAACCTCGTTCCAGTTCCCAGGCTCCCTCTTCATTCTCTCAGAGCCTGGGAATGAGGCTAGCTACTCACCATCAGTCTTGCAAACAGCCTTTCCCAGTTCATAATTCTTCGTTCATGTTTGATTCTCTCCTCCTAGAGTAAGAAGCGGGAAGTGTTTAGAGATATTGGCAGGGTTTCATTGAGGAGGGGGGGGGGTTGCTGAAAAATGAGAAAAGGAGGAGGAGGATGGGGGAGGAGGAGACTATTTGTGTCTACACACACACACCTCAGCAGCCATCATCTCAATCCTCTTGAGTGCTATGCTCAGCTGACGCTGCATGCTCTCAAAGTCTGTCCTCAGCTTCCTCATCACCTCTCCCTTCTCCTCCCAGGAGGTGGAGTGCACCCGTGCTAGCCGAGTCAACTCACCCACAGGAGTACACAGATCAGAGAAACTGAAGAAAAGTGCACACACCACATGAGATGAGATTTTCTGGTTCCTAAGAGCATTGCACTCCATCTAGCAAGTCATAGTTTGGGAAAATATATTATGAAGGTAGCCTTGACCCAGGTTATGTCGGAGGGGAAAAGTGGTCTGGTGTCTACTTGTTCATGCATGCATAAAGTTCCCATGGTAACCTGCATACTACTCCGTTGCGCTAAAATATGACCAATTTCAGTTTATGTGCTGGAAGACCACAGTGCATGGTTATACTTCCTTTGAGGCATGTTTAGGCAGTTTTGAAGTCAGAATTTCCATCACTTTGATGGTAACAGTCTGCAAGGTTCTTTACACATGTCTTGACCAGATTGGGTGTACAGGTACATACCAGTTCGTTCTATTACCATCTGAAGATCTTGGATGCCGTTAGTGTCACCTGGACAAGTAGCTTGGGTGGCAAGGCATGCTGCACAAGGGAGGTGTTTTACAGTCAACATTTGGCGTAAGGTAATCGTAACATGATATACATGCGTACCTTGAGAAGTTCATCCTTGAAGCCAAAGAGCTGTAGGTAGGTACATGTACATGAGTGCACGCTCAGGATTTTAGATGTGTTACATGTGTGTGCTCGGCTAGGATTCGGGATGTTACACGGTGTTACATGTGTGTGCTCGGCTAGGATTCGGGATGTTACACGGTGTTACATGTGTGTGCTCGGCTAGGATTTGGGATGTTACATGGTGTTACATGTGCGCTCATGATCAGGTTGCTGCTGACACTAATGACCCACCTCCTGGAGTGAATTGTTCAGTATCATCATGGAGGTGTTCACATTGTCACAGAGAAGATCAAACTGGTTTGGTTCACAAGCATCCTCCCCCTCAGTCTGTGGATGGAGAAAGTTGACATTAGTGTAACCCCTCCTCCCCCTCATAATGTCATGCAAACTATCCTTTTTAACTGCTCCAATAAAATTTGCATGTATTATAATGTCACACAGCCTACCCCCTTCCCCTTAGCATCACAATGACATAGGCTATCCCTAAGACTTGGAAAGAGTTTCTTTCTGCTCCAAAAGGGGGGACCCTTTGGCCATTTTAACTATTTTTGAAGAAAGCTTTCTAATTGGAACCCCACCTACCATCCAGAAGAGCCTTTAGTGCCTTTTAGGGGGCATTTACAAATTTTGCCCCAAAACAATTGCATAGCTGTCCGGTGAGAGTCTGGCTACACGATACTGTCTTAGGGGTGCCTTCATTGGAGAGGCATTTTAATTAGAGAGTCAATGGCACAACAGATGTAGGGACTTACTTTCACAGAAAAGTTTGGCTGCTTGCTGCTCCTCTCTACCCCACTAGCCTGCATCTGCCCTGGGGGGCGTGGCAAGAAGAGTGTATTCCATCAAGCTATGAGTGTTACAGTACGTGTTCAGGTAACCAGTCAAACCTGCCAGTCCGGCCATTCTGTGCGCAGTTTTTAGTGAGCGTCCTTCTTTCCTCAGCTACTCGGGCTGCGTGGCGTGGTGATGCTGTACAAGCCCCTCCCCCTTTTCTGCACTTTGCGCCAGTTGTGACGCGTGAGTTTGGTGATTAGGGAAATCCCCTTCGATGCGAACGCCGTTTCAACGTTTGCTGAGCGATTAGGCGTTTACGTGTCTACAAGGGTAAGAACTTTCAGGAAGTTACGCCATAGCTAACAACATTCAATATGAGCCAAGTATATCAATTTTAGAGCCCTAGATATACGTGCGTAGTTATCTGGTTTTTCCTACTTGTCAATGACGTCACTGTGTTAAAAACTTCATTTTATATAACATTATTGTTATTGTTTCCATTCAGCTCTTTGCAGCTGTAAGCTGAACAGGGAGATGCACTCCAGAAACCGATACACAGGCAAGAAACCGGACTTTGGGGAGTTAGCTGAGTTCCGTCCTTCTTTGAAGCCCTTTCTTACCCAGAAGAATGACCCATCCACTCAGCCATACTCCTTCTCACTCGACTTTAGCAAGCCAGCAGCTCTAAGAGAACTTGCGTGTGCTCTACTGGAGAGAGATTTTGGGATCAAGCTCGAGATTCCACTGGACAAGCTGATACCGACGGTGCCTCTTCGACTGAACTACATCCATTGGTTGGAGGATTTGCTGAGTGAAGCAAGTGGTGGTGATGGTGATCCATCGATACCAAAAGGAGCTTCCGTTGTTGGGATTGATATAGGTATGATGATGTTCTGTAGCCAGACCACACCCAGACGACACCATCAAGGAGGTAGAGAGCATTATGTGCGGACCTAACTTATTTTTGAACTTCTGATGAGAAACCATCAGTTTGGAGCTCACCTGAAGCTGAGTCCTGAACACCCATTCCCACGTTCTTAAGCCTGTTCAATGTGCAGAAGCAAAAGTGCATGATGACATCATTTTTTCCCTACACAACAAAAATGACATCATCATGTGCTCCTGTCAGAAGTTTATCCCACTGTTTTTAACCGCATCCCAATGTTTACAATCCCAATGTTTACAATCCCATTCTAGTGCACTGAAGATGTTCTTGCGCCCATTTCAATATTCCTAAATTAAGATGGAACCATTTCAATGTTCCTAAATTAAGATGGAAGGCGTGCTGGTATCTTTATGGCTCCTCATTCATTTTCCATTTGGGAACAATAATTGCTCATGTTTGCCTCACAATGCATAGCATTCTCCAGTTAATCTACTTTAAGAAAAACATTTTCTCACTTGTATTCTTGTTCTTAACACGGCAGACAAGTGTCTCTGGCTTAACGATGAGTCTACACGGCTACGTTCCTAATAAGGAAAAAGGGCAATAGTGAAACTAAGTTTCCCTGCATGAAAAGCTGGGTACCACGACCTTATCAGGCCACCATAGCTGGATAATCAGTTCCCAAGCGTTTTTTTGTCTGCTCTTTGCACCAGAGAAGTGACTTCAGCGTGGGGATGAGACAATATGGAAGTGGGGGCTGCCTGGAACCAATGTGGGGGTGGGGTTGCCCGGAACCAATGTGGGGGCGGGGCTGCCCAGAACCAATGTGGGGGTGGGGCTGCCTGGAACCAATGTGGGGGCGGGGTTGCCTGGAACCAACGTGGGGTGGGGTTGCCTGGAACTGTGGGGGCGGGGCTGCCTGGAACCAATGTTGGGGCGGGGCTGCCCGGGACAGTTCTTGTGGAATGGGGTCCATGGTCAAAACCATCTTGAATAACCCCATTCCATGTGAATTGTTGATGAGGCTGATTCTTGTTCTGTGATAGGTACTGGTGCCTCCTGCGTCTATCCTCTCTTGGGAGCCAAGCTGAATGGCTGGAGGTTTCTTGCAACAGAGATTGATGAAGAAGCCACGCGATTTGCTTGTGAAAATGTCAGCAGAAATGGGCTCTGTGACAAGATAACTGGTATGGTTTTTACACATGTGTCTTGCTAAACAAATCGTATACATCACAACATGTGCACATGCATACCATCTCCCAGAAACGCATCCTGCGCAGTGAGTGACAAAATATAGCTCTGCCTTTCATCAGGGAGATGTGGTTCATTGAGTTTTTGTTCATTGGATTTTAGTTCACACACAAAAATGGACAACAAATGGACAACGAGTGTAAGGAACTCCCCATGTCCCCCAGGCCAGTTAAACATTGGTGCACTACTTGAGCTAGGTAACATCAAGGGCGCATCAAGCCGCCGAAGGGTGGGGCTGCCCGGGACAGCTCCATGCGCCCTTGGTAAACATTGGTGCACTACTTGAGCTAGGTAACATCAAGAGCGCATCAAGCCGCCGAAGGGTGGGGGGCTGCCCGGGACAGCTCCATGCGCCCTTGGTAAACATTGGTGCACTACTTGAGCTAGGTAACACTAGGCATATGCACACCACATCTTTCAGGCAAGACAAACGGATACCGTATAGCGCTAAATTTTCGAGGGTCTAAATTTTCGCGAATAGCGATTTTTGAAGATTTCGTTGAAATATTTTCGTGAATTCGCTGTCCACGCACGCCGCACACATAATATGCTATGGGCGTGGCATACAAGCCTGGCCGGTTACCTAACACGCACTGTACCGTTGGCACACTGTCGTCTCCTTGAGCTCGCAGCTGTCAGAAAAGCAATGCCTACTTCGAAGGTGTCTCCTTGGAGAGAGTTCCTTGTGGATTCGGCAGCTTAGCCACGGGATATTGTCCATCGATGCTCTTGCAGTCAGAGCGTGAAAATTGTGTCACATGTCAAAAAATTTCGTTGAAATATTTTCACGAATGGTTGAAAATTCGTGAAATTCGCGAAATTAAAGACCCGCGAAAATTTAGCGCTATACGGTACTCTTGATAAGTACAGGTGTGAGAGAGTAGGTGAAGTGCAGCTAGGTAATAACAGTTTGGGTCACAGAAGAGGCTGTTATAAATGTGAATGCGCAGGGCCAGTAAAATGTCTATACACTAGGTGTGCATAGCATAGTGCAGCCATAGAGCTACCATGCAATATTCTCCCATATTGCACAGGTAGTGTTACAAGTAAAATAGTGTACTGTAAATACAGGCTCTGCATGTGTAGCTGTTATACCTTGTGTACTGTAAATACAGGCTTTTACATATGTACCTGTTATACGATGTGTACTGTAAGTACAGGCTCTGCATGTGTAGCTGTTATACCTTTGTGTACTGTAAATACAGGCTCTTGTATGTGTAGCTGCTATTATTATTATTATTATGAGAAACACGCCAACAGTAGGTGCAGATACTACAGTTAGTGTTATTAATTAATTAAGATTCTTCAAAAACTCAGCAACAGTTTGTCCATTCTCAACCTGATATGGTCCTAGTTGGATATACTTCAGGATATGCTCCCATTTCTATACATTGTGTACTGTACAGCATGTATGTAGTTTACACAAAATTGAGATTTAGTTGACTGTCTCAGTGGCATAGGTTGTGGTGAAACATCTAGGCCTTGGGGTAAACCGTCTAGCAGAGTATGTCTGTGTTTATACAGTATAGCCAATACATCCAATGGAATGCTTATAAAGTGATGTAATGTGGTATGAACTGTTTCCATGGTGCAGGTGCTTTAATTCTCAATAGTGATGTTTACATTGGGCTGCTAAGGGTTGAGTTCAAATATGCTCCATTTCCCTGAGGCCAAGTTTAGTGACAACTGACCTGACCTGACCTGGGTCAAGAGGCTTCTTAAGGAAAAGCTTTAAATCTCTGGTGAGTTCTGTTCTTATTTCAAGTGTCTGGCAGACTGCAGACTCATGATTTGGCATGATTGGAATTAGTCGGGGCATGAGTGCAGGCACGTGTTCATATTGGGCACGTGTTGTTCAGACACTGTACATTCCACTGGAACATGATCCTCACGTGAAGAATAGCTGCTGTGGGCGCGCCAACAATTGCATTTGGTTGTCCTCCTAATGGTGTTTGCGTAGGAAAAACTGTGAACCATGGAGGAAGAGATGCTTACACATTCAGAGAACTATGCTCTTGAGTTTCACTTTCAAAGCATTTTGTTGTTGCCAGGATGGGGAAAGAATTTATACTAAATTCTCTTTCAGTGATGGAATTTGTACTCTCTCTAATAGAATACCTTTTTGGAGTAAAATTTATATTTTTACAGCTTGGTGTGTGTTTGGTGTGTTTAGACCTTGTGCTTCAATGGTCTTACTACTGAACTAAAAGTCCCAACATTAAACTAAAACAACACGGCTTACTATAGTCCTGTTCCCAGATTAGAAACCGGAATGGTACACGTCTTGGTTATTGACAGAGACAGACTAATGAACAGAAATGTACTTATAGGAAACAGTTGCTAAATCTTCCTTTTTGCACACATTAGGGCCGGGTTAATAAAGTATTAGTGCATCCAAGCCCTATCCTTGTTTCCAGGCCCCGCCCAGTTTCCATCTCTTCCAGTACCGTGCTAAAATCGATGGAAAGCTGGGCGGGGAGCCTGGGAGTGAAGCTAACCAAGCACACAGATGGAAAGCTGGGCGGGGAGCCTGGGAGTGAAGCTAACCAAGCACACAGATGGAAAGCCGGGTGGAGGGTCTGGGAGTGAAGCTAACCAAGCACACAGATGGAAAGCCGGGTGGAGGGTCTGGGAGTGAAGCTAACCAAGCACACAGATGGAAAGCCGGGTGGAGGGTCTGGGAGTGAAGCTAACCAAGCACACAGATGGAAAGCCGGGTGGAGGGTCTGGGAGTGAAGCTAACCAACATGGAATGTTATAAGGCATGCAGCACCTGAGTGCCAAGTGCTGTTACATCCCAAATATGGGCATGACCTAAGTGATTATTGTGTGTTGCTAGGTTGATTGTATGGCTAGGGAGTTTTACAGCTCTAGCTCGAAATAGTTGTAAGATCTTATAAGAATCGTATTCAAAGCGTAGTCTCTTATATGATTTGGTAACTTTTTATAAGACCAGAAATGTTTACAATCATGTAAGAACCCTAAGAATCTTATAACATTTTTTGCAGGATGAACACGTACACAGTATAGCTACCTGAACTTGTATGGGTATCAGTGTTCTTGGGAAACCATGCTGTTACTGGATGCAGCTAGCCACTGCAGCTTGTTACTAGCCAGTTTCTTACATTGATATTGGGCCCTGAAAGGTTGCTCTCGTCGTCCCTACCTGACAACTTTTTTGGAAGGTCACAACACTAATGGTGGGAAGAAAATCATTTTATCATATGTCTAACTCACACGAATGTATGGGAGTCGATTTGGAAGCCTTGCAGCTGCATGCAGTTTATAGAAAGCCGTATTTTTACTACAAGTCACACGAGAATCCGTATCAGGTACTACAAGTCACATGTGCTGCGTCTGAACGTGCAATGAAATCGAAGGTTTGTATGATAAAATTATTATCACCATAGTACCAAGCTATACCAGGAAAAAATATCACTCGTTTGTTGTGTGCACTCGTAACAAGACAGACGGCAACAAACGAGTGATTTTTTCGGTATAGCTTTGTACTATGGTGATACTTATATATACAGTGCAACATCTGTGAGTTATTGGACACCCGTGTAGCTATTGCACTGGCGTGTTAGTAGTAGATTTATTGTACATGAATTATCTTAGCAATCACCTAGCAACATACAGTAAATGCTTAGTATAAACAAACTGTCTGCGGCATTCCTTTGACAGGTTTTAAGTTGTCCATCATTAGCCTTAACTTTACCACAAAACTTCCTGGAGTTAATCAATCTCTTCCCCTAGTTTCCGGTGATGTCTTACCTCTTAAACTTTGTATTGTTTGTGGCCTTTGGGAGGAAGAAGGCTGGATCATGGCAAGGGCCAGACATTCAACAGAAAACCTGGCTGTGTACACTTGTTCTTCCTGAATGTGAAACCTATCTGTTCTTTATAGTAGAAAACGGGAAGGGAAGGCTTGTCATGCAAATGACAGTACTAGACTATCGGCTTACAAACAGTTCCCTTCCACTCTGGCTTCTTCTTCTGTGTACACACAGAGTAATGTCCGGGGTCTTTGGAGGGCACCAGGGTCTCCCTCTCACACATACACATCTTGTTCTCTGTCTCTACACACACTGTGTCCCCCCCCCCCCCTCACCCACACATCAACTCACCTCCCACATCAGCATACCCACATCTCCACCCCTCTCCCAGCACACCCACACAGGTCCATCCTACCCTACCTACAAGTCCACCCCCCATCCCACCTCCCCACACAAATTCACCCCACCCCCCACCCCCCTCCCCCCTCCCACCATACCCACACAGGGTTAGTGCCATTTCGCCTACTCCCATTTCGCCTACTTATTACCGCTCGGTGCCATTCCGCCTACTCATGCAAACTGTCTTAAAAGGATCATAATTCTCGTCTTTTGATTTATTTATCAACAGGAATTGAAACTATGGTTGTCCCGTAAGTGTCTTTAACTTTAATTACTCAAAACCAATGGGTGACAGGTTTTGATGTGAGTTTTCACATAAAAATGGGTCTACCTTAGCCAGTCATTTCAATCAACCACATGTCATGGATCCCCTTTACTTCATAAAGTTGTACAGCTTGATTCAACTGTTTCACATTGATTTGGTCACATTTTGCATGAGTAGGCGAAATGGCACCAATTCCCCACACAGATCCACCCCCACCCCCACACAGGTCCACTCCCCACCCCACCACCCCACATAAGTTCACCCCCACCCCACCTCCCCACCCCCACACAAGTCCACCCCACCTCCACTTCACCATATGACTACATTATACCCCCTTCCACACACACACACACACACACACACACACACACACACACAGTAAAACAGGCCTCTGAAGAAACAGTTTTGATTGGAGCATTAGACTCTTCAGTTCAGTACAACTTCTGCATGTGCAACCCACCTTTCTTCAAAGACAATGCAGAGCGGTATGGCGGACACTCTCGGTCTGGTCGTAGGCCGGTGGCTGGGACATTCAGTTCTGGGAGTCGGTGTGAGACTGTGACTGAGGGAGGAGAGGTCGGGTTCGTGATGAGGATTGTTCAGGACAGCATTAAACTTAGGACAGGAGTGAGGTGTGTGTGTGTGTGTGCGTGCGTACATACATAGGACAGTGTTCAGCTTGGAACTTAGTTGGGAGGGGAGGGGGGATAAGGGAGCATAGGCACCTGCAGAGCTGTGTGGGGGTACCCAGGCAAGACTTGGCTATGCCGCATTTGATGCGCAATTGCGGAAAGCGTATTCTGTCACTACACTCACTGTACGCTATACGTACGTCTGTGCGTGCGCAAGCACGCACAGACCACGTGTCTTCGCGTCTGGTCCTCGTGATATGAGTACGTATGATTCGAAATAACCCGGGCAATGCCCGGGTATGTCCGGGCCTGCAGGCACCTATGCAAGGGAGGGACAAGGATCTACAAGACCAGAAGATCAAAGACCTATAAGTACATTTTCGTAGTTGAACCAAGAAGCTTCTTCCCAACAAAGTACTTCCTTTGAGAACAGCCTGTGGGTGTTTACATGTGAAAAGAAAGTGTATGTGATGTCATAATCGAGTAGTAGGAAGGTTTGATTGGTCCAAATGAGGAATGGCAGCTCGTCTGACGAACACACGCACAAACAAGATGAAAAGACTTCACTCCATGTATGGTTATAATAATTAGAACAACACCCTCGTAACCTAGCAACAGTTGCTTTGTTCAGCAAACAAACAATTAAGTAGTTATGAAGTTTACCATTGAGAGAATTAGAGTGGTGGTTTTTCCTAAGTGCATGTAAGGCTGAGATTAGCTTCATTCCTCCCTTGCCCCCCCCTCCCCTCCTTTGCCCCCCCCCCCCCCCCCCCTCCTCCTCCCTTGCCCCCCCTCCCCTTCCTCCTCCTCCCTTGCCCCCCCCCCCCCCCCTCCCCCCCCTCCTCCTCCCTTGCCCCCCCTCCCCTTCCTCCTCCTCCCTTGCCCCCCCCTCCCCCTCCTCCTCCTGTAAGGCTGAGATTAGCTTCATTCTCAAGTTCAAAGAGGAGGAGGAGAAAGAGTTTTTCCACCTCGTCTTTGGGCCTGGGAACAAGGCTAGGCCAAGTTTGAGTGATGAATGGCAAAGTTCAAACTGCTCACCCTGTTGCTAGGGGCTACTTAGCAACAGGAAATAATGAGCCTGCAGCTAATACCTTTCCTCCATCCCTTCCCCATGATGTCATATATTGTGTGTCGACTTTTAAGCTGGTTTGTAGTGGTTTGTAGCGTTCAACAGAAACCTAGTTGTGCACGTACACTTCCTGGACACAAAATCTCTTCTGGAATATTATATTAAAATTAAATTGGAAGGGAAGGTGTGCGAAGATGGGAAGGTGTGTGAAAGAAAGGGAAGGTGTGTATGAGAGGGGATGGTGTGTGAGGGAAGTGAAGAAAAGGGAAGGGAGGAAGAAGGGAGTATGTGTCAACTACTGCACTAGCCTACTGCATACTGACAGCTGCCTGACTCATGACTAATGTTGCCAGGTAACAAGAACTGGGTAAATGAGATCATTATGTGTACAGTTGGATATAATGTGTTTCTGATGGGTGAAGTGTCTATAGCTTGATTACCGACAGCTGGATTTCTCTCATGAACTTTCCCACACCTTGGGAGTTGTGGTCCATACCCCACCATTACCTCACCAAACAGCCTGAATCATTTTCTACTGTCTTCAGTGTGGGAGGTGCTGAACAGTTAGCCATTAGAACATGTAGTTGCCTCTCAGTTTCTCCCCCCCCCCCCCCCCCCCCTCCTTACCAGGCAGAGCCTAACCTGCTGCAAAGTTGTCCAGGCTGGCCTGAACAAATTTTACTGTTGTAAGGGAAGTGCTATATAATAATTAATGATCTCTCATTGGAGCTCTGAAAGAGCTTTGGGGGAGGATGTGAGAGAAATACAGCTGTTACGTACTTCCCTCCCTCTGGCGCAATCCTTCCTGATTACTTGCATCATCAGGTGGTATACCTCCGTGCTGGGAAAGAAGACGAGCCTCAGAGCCATTCTGGATGAGCTCAAGAGACACCAGGTAGGGAGGGGCTGGTGGAACTGGGAAATGTCCACCCCTAGAGACACCAGGTAGGGGCTGGTGGAACTGGGAAATGTCAACCCCTAAGATGGATAGGGCAAGCATCTTTGCCTATCAAGAGCAAGTTTCCTGCAGTAGTTTGCTTAGTTGCCTAAGATATTGCTTATGCCAATTTTACCTCAACTAGATCATTACTATTACAGAAGTGGTGTTAGGCATGCGAGTACTAGTTGACCAAGAGCACATGAAGTTGTTTATCATGCAGTCTTGATTTGACAAGATATGATCAACATTCTTATGTAATGCCTAGGTAACATGTTATATGAAGTTATTATGAACCAGATATTCCAAATTGTAGGTTTGTGTCCAGACCTTGAACAAGGCATTCCCAGCTTTTCAAAACAGAACCTTGTGTTGTGTTTTTATCTATGTAGGTTCCTGTGGTCACTACTACTGAGTTTGTGCAGGGAAAGACATGGAGATGGGCTGTTGCTTGGTCCTTTGATGAAACCTTGAAACACAAGGTGTTTCCATTACCACCAGAGTTTCAGATTTGAGGAGGAAGCTTTTTGGATGTACTGTGTTCTTATAACTGTGGGCAAAGCCTGTTCCACCAAGCAAAGAGGGGCTATTTATAAATTTATGAAATGTAGGATCTCTGTAGCCTCATACCCAGGCTCCTCCCTGTTTTTCTGGGGAGAAGCCTGGGTATGACGAGGCTAGGGTCTCTGAGCTTGAGTCTGACACCAAACAGACCTTGGTACTCACACTGCCTACCATCTTAGACTAACAGCTGCTACATGCACTTACCAGGTCTTGAGATATGCTGTTTTATTATAATTATATTGTTGCCAAGATTTTAGGGGAGGAGAGGGGGAACTGGCCTTTGGGGAGGCAGGGGTTTCCCTCCACATATATATGAAATCCAGTGATTGGTGTCCATTCAAACTGCAAATGCAGTGGGGAGGAACCTCGTCCCCACCTCCCACACCTAGCTACACTGCTCTTTATTGGACATTTGAGCATAAACTTTGCACATGCATGTGTGGCATACCACAGGTCTCATAGCTGGTGGGAGCTGTAGTTTGATCTAATAACCACAACAGTAGGCAGCCAAGTGGTTTATTGACAGTACTGAAGTACTTGTGGCTTAGGTGAACTGTTGACGGTGTAATTTGATCTCAAGTGGTGTTTAAGTGCTTTAAATGGCTTTCTCTTCAGACCAGCCAAATTGCACAAAGGCCACCGAAGCGGATGAGACCCATTATTCTGCAGGTTTCAGGCTGCCAGCCTTTCCCAGAGGGCTTCCAGCACACCAAGCAATGGCTTCAGGATCAGCTCACAGAGCTACAAGTGAGTGATAACTGAATTGCATTCCCCAGATGACTGTGGCTCTCTTGAACAACACCATGTTTGCTAAATAGTACTGACATCAGGGGACCTAATGTGTACAAATTTTGATACTTACAGACACTGCATGCAACATCTCTTGATGGCAAGAGCGCATAAGAACGGGTGGCTCAAGTAAGAGTGTGTAACTCCAATAGAAGCCCATAGTCCGGTCAAAAGTATTGAACTGTACTAAAAATAGAACACCCAGTCACGTGCTTAGCATATATAAGTCTACGTGCAGCTGCACAGTACGTGTTACTGTTTTTAGTACTGGCTGTAAATTCCGATCTGTTTCAAAGTTACATGTACATGCTCTTACTCAAGCCACCTGCACTCTTGTGGATGGTTATAGCTATATTCTAGTACTTGTACACTTGTTAATGTTCTTTCTAATTTCTGGACTAGTATAACAGCACTGGCTAGATTAAGTCGTTCAATCCACAAAGTACTCAGGCGGTTGTGTTTTCACTGCACAAACCTTCAGAACTCTGTCTCCTGTTGGCAGACCAGCTGTTTCCTCTCCCAAATGGCTGCCTGTATAGCCTTTATGGAGATGACCAGCCTGGTAGTGCTGCACCACCCGTGCCTTAGTACAATTAAGACAAGCCTCTTTTTTTTTATCAGCTAAGTAGGGGCCTAGCAACCCATGCATACATGACACACACAGTAGCATCAAGAAAAGTTTTTAAGATAGCACTACTTGGTATATTTTCTAGACAGGATGAAGTAGTTATCCTAAACTCATAAGAGTCAGGTTCTATAGGGTTGTACATCATCAGAGTGTATGTTGCGTGGTTTAGTCATGTTGTGTACTTAGTCTCACGTTACAGGCTTCCTATCAGCTGATATAGTGTTGCCAGTTGCCTAGTAACAACAATGCTGCTATGTCTTGCTGTACTGATTGTTAACACAGTATAGTTGATAGGCTCAGACCTACGTAGTCTAATCAAAAACATGAGGATTCTTTCATCAGCCTTCTTTTCAACATTGCACTCAACATGTGCTTCATTATTCTATTTTTTCAACATTCAACATTCAACATTCTGTACTCCTCACTTTGTGCCAGATAGCAAGCAGTAAGCTGGTTATAAGAAAGCATCATACTGGCAGTATCAGGACAGACTTCTTGCCTTTGGTAGCAAGTTTTACACCTGGAAAATGCCACAGGCATGCAGACTTTTGACTCCTACAAATGTTTGAATGGCCTATTTCTGAACATGGCACTTTCCCCGTCATGATACAACAAAAGATATCTTTTAGTAGGTATGGTTGCAAACCTTATGCCTATAGTCTAATATAACTGTTGGGCAGGTTTGTCAGTCAGCCACATTCTATCTGTCTAATATACATGCAATTTGACTGCATGTAGTCTGTAATAACCATGCATGCATTGATTTTGTGCATGGTTTAAATTGAAAGTTACTTATATTTTACCATAAGAGATCTTTGGTACCAATTAATCCAGCATTTGAATGTAAAACGTAGCCTCATCCCTAGTCCACACGCAAACTTGACCATTTTGTGTTTAGATTGAGTGGTGTGTGAATGGTGAGGATAACAAGGCTGTCCACCTGCACTGTAAGGCACACAAGAACACCTGGTCACATCAAAGAAAAAAAAGGAGATTGCTTCAGAAGTTGAAACCCAAGGAGCCCCAAGCAGAATCAGGTTAGTAGTTAAACCTAGTCATTTCCGTTCTAGCAACAAATTCCATTGTGTTGAATGTCTTCACTCACTAGAATGTCTATACGACTGAAGTGGTTGTGTATGGAACTTAATGCTGCTCAAATTGTAGCTTGGTTCGAACTGCAGCATTGCAGAACTTAGTGATAAGGTTTAATTTTAAATCATTTGTGAAGATAGTCAGACTATCTTCATGAGAAATTTAAAATGTAGAACCTGAGAGATCTGTATGGATTCAGACTGAGAACACAGCTCAAATTTGGTTTCTCTATATATAGTAATGAGTATGTGTGGGAAAGGACATCTATACTATAACTAATCTTTGAATGGACGTGGCCAGTTTCACTTCCTGTATTCATGCAGACAGTGCTGTTGTGCTTTAATTAATTATAATAACATTCTTAGACTATATCCTGAGGTTAAGGGAACAATTAATTGAGTTGGCCAAATATGATGCCAAAGATGGCAAAAAGACCTTCAAGAGATCGAGCATTTTCAGGGCTCAGCTACATCATAAGAATGCCAGCAATCCCTTGTGTTCCTATGCAGAACCACCATTGGCTGAAGAGGGAAGTGTCACTTCCAGTGATGTTGGTATGGGCACTAATCAGCCCTATAGCAAACAGCAAACTGAACCCAAAGATAGAGGAAGTATTATGGCAAGCTCCTCATCGTCATCAGTTGTTGCAAATTGGGACTCTAAAGCACAATGTGTCGGGTCAGAGAAATGGATTGTAGATGAGAGTGAAGGGCCTTCAGAATTTCCAATGAAATGCCAGCAACAACTGAAGAAACTGGAGGACATGTATACACCATGCAATGTAGAGTTTCAGTGTTCAATACTGTTTGGGAGCCCTGGTGAAGAGCTGGGAGCCCAGGTTGGCTCTAGGAAGAGCAGAGTCTCATCAAGTGGAAATGAGGACGAATGTGGATCTCAAGAGCAAAAATTAATGATATACCTCAGTTTTGAATGGATACAGGGTAATGAAAGGGATTTACTACATCAAATAACACAGTACCTTAACAACAAACTTAAAAACTTCTGTATTAGCTAAGAGTTTGTACATGTGTCTGCATTCCTGTATATTGCCCTGGTAACACTGTGCAGTTGCAAAAGAATTGAGGAATGATGTCTTAGCTTGTTTGGTATAAAACATTGAAGTGTGCTAATGAATGTAGCATGTTTGATCACATTCCTTGCATGCTTCTTCGTAGCTAACTATCGATATCATCATCACTGAAGGTTATGGATACAGCTGATTGTGGAGGTCCAAGTCCACTGTGAAATTTGATTTCTGTGTTTATGTCATGCTCGGATCTTTGTTTAGTCTTTGCATCTTTAAGCTCAGCTGATGCAGCAGAGCTATCGCTTGTGCACATGGAAGTGGGCCTACTCTGCTTTGTAGCTTTTGAAGCTGGCTTTTCAGGCAATGTGCTTGAAGGTGAAGTGTGTGTACGGCCCCTAACAGGCGAAGATGATGTATCTGGGCTGAGTGTTCGTCTAGGCTCCATCAAGGGGATGATCTGGATATTGTGGCGTGGCGAAGAAGGACTGGGTGACGGCGGTCGCCCGCCACGTGGAAGCGGGGGCGGAGTTTTGCTGAGCTCAGCTCTCGATGCGTCGATGTTGTCGTCGCTGGCGGAGCTAAGGTCATTCAACGACTGAGAGCGGGCGGCTGCAGGGCCTGATGGTTGACTCACATACAAGGTTCCTTTAGGTTTGATGTTGAGTAGCTGCACTTGTTTGTTCTTGCGTCGTAACGGCATCTCGTTCTAGTGATCTTCTAACTTTGTTTAATGAAGTATAGCCAAAATGGTGGATATCTGCAATCGCTACAGCAATTAGAATCTGTGTACAATATCTGTAACAGCTTTTTTAGCTATGAGACCTTAGGGATTGTGACAAAGTTCAATCGTCATGCCAGCAGCCTTTGAAACACTTATTAAATTAGCAAAATAGTTCTACAATGCACATATACAGAGATCAGGACAACAAACAACATAAACAAAGCCCCTGTAAAACAGGGAGCTATAAATGATACACAGATGATAAAAATTCCCCATATTATACAGCATGTGTGTAGACAAGAGTGGATGAGGGCAGAGGGGGTAAAAGAAAAGATAAAAAAATCCCCCATATTATACAACGTGTGTATATAGACAAGAGTGGATGAGGGTAGAGGGGGGTAAAGGAAAAGTTGAACACAACTATATATAAATGTGCATACATGCTGTTTCATCACACAATCATTACATGTTGGTGGAAGGATGGATGCATTCTGTAATAGTCCGAATAGCCTCAGTTGCAGTTTGGTAGTACTGAGGCCAAGTTCTCATAGCGGAGGCCACTGCTATCAGATTTCCTTCTAGGATGGACCTAATTTGGTTTCTTCTCTCTCGATCCACAATTCCAAGAGTCTGGCAGATGCTGTCACTCTTTTCAACTTTCTCTGCAGCTATCTCTCGCACTTTGCGCAATCTCACCTCAATATTCGAATACAGGAGTGTAATGTGCTGTGCACACTTTAGCACCTCATTAGCTGCACCCAAAGCTTCAATAAACTCAGGAGGGACTATGTCCATGTATCCTGCCTCTGACTCTAGCTGTATTCTGTACACACCTGGCCCCAGAGATTGTGCCAGCTTCAGCCTCTGGTTTTCTTGAAGCAGGCTTTTGATGTATGCAAAACACGTGCTCAGGTCAGGAACGATAAACATCCCCTTGCAGCAGATGTTTCTCAGATTAGTCATGGCAGAGTGAAGTTCAAAGCAAAGCCCGCCAATGTGCCTCATGACAGAGTTTGCTTCTTCATAAAGCGGTTCATCTAGAGCATAAATGCCTAGAGGGTAAAGGTACAGATGCACCTTTCCATTTTCAGATGCCTTTTCTGATGCCCACCTGTCCTCAACAATGGCTATATCAGATAGTTTAGTTTGATGGGCTTTCTCCAGGAGCTTTGATCGTTCTGCCTGCAGCTTGAGAATCCTCTTGTCTAGGTCCGTGATTTTCCTGACATATTTCATTGGCATCTCTAGCTCCATGCAAGTCTTAGTAGCATTGAGCTCCGGTAATTGGGGAGTTTGGCCAAATGTAAATCTTGGAGAATTTGCCTCGGACCCCTGAATGGACATAGTGGGAGAATTCAGAGCCGAATCGTAACCACTTTGCACGTGGTAGACGCCAGGGTCGGAAGTGGCCGAACGTCTTGAGGAGATTGTACCAAATGGGTCTGACTTTGCTGAACAGATACTGTTATTCGAAGCCTGGAGGCTGATGCATGGGAAGGGCGTAGATTGGTCAGGGAACATAGGCGATGTTGCTCTCTTGAAGGCTCGTGGACTTCTCAATGACTGTCGGAAACGCGACTTGCCGACTCGGAGGCCATCGTGGACTGTTCTGCGTCTTACATCGCTCGGACTATGAGGGTTGCTGTGCGTTAAGCGACAACTAGAGGAATACGCCGATCCCTTTTTCCTAGGCGGTTCCTCAGGTTGAGGAGGTGAATGAACGGGGACTGGCTGCGGGCCAATATCCACATCGGCAATTGAGGGGTCGCTCAGCAGTGCAAGCATCTCAATGCTGTCGAGATCGCTGAGGGATTCAACTTCGCAGTTCGAACTCGCGACAGCTGGACTAGGGACCTGACTAGTTGGATAGGTCTGATGTTGTTGATTTTGGAAACTCGTGTCGAAGCTTCTTTCTGCACCGTATGGTGGCGGTTGAGGTACTACCATTGGCGTGGGTGGTCCTGCCATGATTTCATCGCTGCAATCTCGGTAAGGCGTGAAGGAGTCTGTCAAGAGGGAGGTAAACTGGAGTAGCACTGGCTCTCCGATTTCACCGCTTCCAAAGTGACTATCAAACTCCATTGCCATCTCAAACAGACACTGCACCTTTCCTCACTATATAGATCTATCACGACTCTAGGCTGTGAGGAGCTACCTTTTGTCAGCTGCAGTGTTGTCTAACAAAGTATTTAGCAGTGATTAGCAGCAGCTAAAAGCACCTATACAGTTCAAAACACTGCATGCATACTAGTAAAAAGTGCAGATATTGGAATGTAATATGTACCTGGTGAAGTCTCTGCGCATGGCTTCTATCAATGCCAACAGTCAAAGGTAATTTCAAACAAGGTTTAGTAGGTATGCATATTATAGGTGTGCATCCATGGAGTTTATATGAGCTATATATAGGGGAATCTATCCAAAATATGTGTACACAACTTTGAAGCACTGACACTAGCATATCCTGAGAGGTGCCCTTCCATCAGTATTGAGTAATACCTCACCACTAGAAGGAAATAATAGCAAATATCATTTTATCAAAAAACAGTCTGGTTATAGAAAAAAACCTCAATATGAACATTATCTTTACATTCAAAACTGTGGTTCAAGATGGTTTCTTTAATGCTAAGCAATAACATTTCTGGCCAATTCCTGCCTATTGTAAAGAGACTGACTCGGTAAGAACATCTGAGCAATAAGTAGAGTCCAAAGTACAACTGCTTCACCAAGAACACACATGCATGTGCTCATGGGAGCTTTGCTTTCATACTCATGCAAATTAACAGCATGTTGAAAGGCAAATAGAACTATATCATTCCTATTACAGTGAAGAAAGCATGCTGGGTCAGGGGTGATACCTGATATTCTTGGTTGGCCAAATCCATCACTGGGATGCTGTCATCACTATCCATCTGTAAACAGATCAGCAATACTGTCTCATTATTGTTGTCATATCCGGTTTCAAGTATGTAGTTCATCACATTAAACGGTTTCTAACTATTGACCCCCACAGTCCACACTCCCCTGCACAGTGAGTCACTCTGCTGGGCTTCAGGGTCTGTGTTGAGATAACTAATCCTCACTTCCATAGGTGACCTGATTCAGCTGGTATTAAAGTACTTTCTTTTCTTACTCATGCAGAGCCAGGATGCTTTAGGGGGCATGGCCCGTGACTTTATACCATCTTTTTTTCTTTTTTTTTTGAGATCAGAAAATGCTCTAAATGCTACAGTACTTAGCCCAGAGGAGCAAAGAGATCTATGCACTTGACACAAGTCAGCTAGCTCTACATGTATATGTAGAACCTTGGCGTTAAGCTTGAAATCAATTGGGAATGAGGAAACTTAGACAAGTCACTGCTGCATGTACACTCTCTTGTTCCTCCATGAACAGCAGGTGCATTAGTATTCACTATTTCAGCTATGTCACATCGATAATTGGATGCTGCAACATCAGTCAGTCAGGTACATACTGAACTTAAACACACAGTGCATGCACCTCCAGTGCATCTTCAAGACCACCTGCAACAAGAATGTCTTCTCCCTCATCCTCTAACTCACTGCCTCCACCCAGGCTGGCGGTGTCCTCCAAGTCAGAGGATGCCAACTTCTGCAGGTTCTCTATGCCTTGCAGAGCCTTGTCAAAATGTGGGTCATGACTACAACAGAGAAAAATGTTAATCCAACAATCATACATGTTTTGTGATTGGGGTTAATGTTCATTTTGAGGGAGAGGTGATGATTGTATGTTTTCAGAATTATTATGATTAAGTTCTTCTTGAGTGGCTTTTAACCCTAATAGCCCTTGCTTGCATATGAATGGCTACAAGCATTGTCAACCTGATCTCTTGGGAAAGAAACCCCATCAGTTCTATACATTACCAGTACTGCAAGTAATCGGGCCTGTGAATGAGGTAGCTGAACACCAAGTTCCCATGACCATATTTGTACTACAGGAATGGACTCTTCTCTCCTATCATGTTTCAAGTGTCCCACTTACACTTAGACTTCCTAAGGGTTCAATTAAGTTAATTGGGGCGAGCGTGAGCGAGCCCCACACTAGTGAGTTGAACTGCGGAATTTCTCTGATATATGTATCGTACGTCATACGTCCACTGCACGCGTACGCACGCCGCGTACGGACACTATGCGCGTGATCTAATTGGGAACACGTGCGCATGCTTTTATAGTCAGATATTTTGCTGCTTGTAGTGAACATGTATATTCTGAATACTTCCAGAACAGCTCTGAAACCATCGCAGCCAAGACAAGGAAAACAGGCTACTGCGCACACGAGAACAAGAGAGAGAGAGAGAGCAATGTGTGCCAGAAACAGCTAGGCAACGGCAGGAAAGATTAACGAAACGGAGTGAGATAGGGCTAGGCGCTCTACCCAGACTGCCGATGCGTGTATAAATATCCTATTGTGCATTGTGCATATATACATTGCAAACATGCAGTATATACGTAACTACCATGCTGCCTATAAATACACGATACAACTCGCTCACGCTCGCCCCACAATGCACATGCTGTAATACAGAGGTTCATGCAGACATACCACAAGGCAAGGCCATACTGGTCCATTGCCTCTTGGTAGCGCTTGAGTCGTACATAGCAGTTGCCAAGTTCAGTGTGCAGGATTGGGCTGCTGTAGCCTTCTAAATGCTTCAATAACCTGTCAGATTGAAGCATTAGAGATTGAATACTGTCTTCATATCCTCAATACCAGGTGACTATAACATTCGGAATTTAATTACATTCTGACTGATTATCTTGTGATGGTGTTATAATCAATTTCAGTTTCAGTATTGTAAATAGTAACTGGTACGCTAGTGTACCACTAGTGTACTGGTTTGTTGAGAATCTCCATCAAAGTTGATCATGCAAGCCCTACCAATTCACCACCTCCAATTTTTGAATCAAAGTATACAATTTTTAGTGTTCTGGACAATTAGAAGCAGAACAGTGAATAACATGGAATAAAGCCAACATGCAGGTGTGCTATTAACTGGTAATTATATATTAGACTTGCATGTTTGTTGTGAGAATTCACCATTATGCAATATTTACATACAAGTAATATTTGGAGCTCAGTATTCAGAGAAGCTTCCTGACATGGCATTACACAAAACACAAAACTAGAATACAGCAAAAACATGTGGCTGGGAAACAGACTAGGTTTGTAAATACATGTACAAGAGACGTTTTCTGCACTGTCTGATTATGTGAAGCCTTGTTTGTAACAACTGGTTATGTGAAGCCTTGTTTGTAACTTGTTTGTAACACATGTTGCATGTCAAATATTTTGGGAAATAAATAACACATCCCTGAGATTCTCCCTCCCCCCTCCCCCTCCCTCCCCCCCCCCCCCCCCCCCACACACATATATACATAGTTTGAAACTTACATGTCAGCAGCTCTTTCCACATTGCCTTCTTGAACAAATAAACTGCTCAGTGATACCACAGCTTTCTCAAATGTTTTATCAGCTTTGACTGCTTTCCCAAGTGCAATCTTTGCCTACAAAGACATGAGCATAGACCTAGGGTCAACGGCCACCCCAACTTAATCCAAGGGTCTTACTCAATATCTCTAAGACCATTACAGAGCAGCTTCTGAACCATGCTAAAAAGGATGTTGTGTTACTTTCATGGAAGGTGGTTTTTGCCACTGCTGAGAGGTTATTAATGACTGTAGTTATGTGTGAACTTCTTTTTCCCTGTTAGAGTACTTTTGGTGTTAGTTACACAATATGTGAATTGGTAATAACTGTACCATGATGTTATTAATAAACAGTACCTCCAGTTACTTCTAGAGGCATATAGCAGTATACAAGAAGTTGGGTTGACACACAACTGAAGATACACAAGGATTCTGATGACGCACATTCTACAAACCTACCTTTGGAATTGTGGTGGGTTTCTGAGAAAGAGCTATTCCTTCCAGCTGCATTAGAAAATTAAAAACAAAATTCTCTGCTATATAGTAACAATAACTTGATCAGCACCATTACAGAGCAGCTTCTGATGCACATGGACTGTATCTCAAGTCAAAGGCATGATGACTGAGCTATAGCTTCATGAAGTTTTCTCATTAAGAGCTTTTACAACTCACTCCTTGATGAACCTCATTAGAAAATTTGATGCTACTTTTTATGAGAATGAAGCTTATATAGGCCTGAATCACCTCAAATCTGAAATGCAGTGAGTATGCAAGTAAAGGAGGGCTAGGCCTAAATCCAAGGAGTACCCACGTACATAGTACTGTTGTGCAGGTTGCTTGATGTGTTTTGCTGCCATTCTGGCCAAGTTGATTGCCTCTTTGTCAGACCTCACCATCAAGTAACACCGAATCAGTGCTGTAGCCATACACAGTGAGTGCATCGGTATTAGGGGATCAGAAATGGATCGTAACAGACAGTCAGCTGGTTGCATCTTAAAAACATATGGAGACGAACTGAGTTCAAATTTCATTACACTTTCTCATTCAACAACTTGGCACCATGCATTTATTGGTTGCTATGGTAATAAAGACTGCCAGGGATTATTGAGCTCTTACATAGAGCACATGAAACTGCACGTTAGAGGTCCAAGCATTTCAATCCAACCCATTCCACAGGTATCCACATATTTATTTCAAGCCTAAATTGCAATGTTATGGTATCTAAATTGCTACATGTATCTCCAAGAAGTAAATAACTCGCATCACATCTGTAATTAGTCAGTAAGCCACAAGTCAGGCGTCACATCAAAACCTAGTGTTATAGTATCTACGTAAGTTGCTATCTCCAAGCTGACCTCATCACATGTGTAAGTTTTACCTTCGTAAGCATCAGAAAAGGTGGGGTCCAGGTGAACTGCTTCAGTGTACTTCTGAATGGCAGTATGGACTTCTTGTTTGGCAAAGAGTATGGAGGCTGTGTACATGCATGGAGAGGGCTGTGTGTGAGGTATACATTACACAGTGGTGTGACAGAAATGTGGGATGCTCACAAAGTATGCTTTGGTATAGCCAGGCTTCACGTAAACAAGTATGTACCTTGCAAAAATAGTGCTTCTGTGTTCCTTGGACTAATAGAACAGGCCTGTCGAGGGAAACAAATATTAAGGCAGTTGAGCTATACATGCATTCGCTATACAATGTAACAACCTTTTCGACAAATGCAGATGCTTTATCCCTCTCACGAGAGGTAAGAATATTGTCTCTTGTATGCTGCCAGGCTTTGGCGATCCAAGACTCAGAATGAAGGGGGCTTATGTAGAGTAACTCTGTGGCCAGTCTGAGGAAGGGATGGGAGGGAGGGATGGGAGGGAGTGATGGAAGGAGGGAGGGATGGAAGGAGGGATGGGAGAGAGGAAAGGAGGGGGGAGGGAGGGAGGGAGGGAGGGAGGGAGGGTACAGCACAATCCAGGATAAGCACTAGACGTGCACTCTCACTTTTCGAGCTTCTTGGAGGTGAGTAGTCTAGCATAGGTGTCCATATGTTTCAGAACAAAAGGGTCCTGGATTCTGGACTGAAGAAGCATGTATTAGGAGCAATGGTAGACTCAAATTCAGAAAACTTCTACATATTCAGCTAATGGCAAATGGATGGCTTTCTAGATAAAGAGTAAAAGCCCTTCATTGCTACTTATTAGCAGTTATTGTGTGGAGTACAGTTTGTAATGGTATCACTTGTGGCTCACGCACAGTTGCAAACAACTCCTCAGCAGCCGTCTTCCTTCCCAGCTTTACCATGCACCAAGCAAGCTGGCAGCTAGTGTCAGGAGTCAAGTGAAAACCCTGAATAAAACAGGCATAGGTGTGTGTGTGTGTGTGGGGGGGGGAGTGGGAAAAACAACAAAATCTGTTTAATTAAATTTAAAAAGACAAACTTTCATGGCAAAATTAGAGTGATACCACTTTTCATTCAGAAAATTGAAGACCCACCTTCAAAGTTATGAAAGTATGAAAAATGTTGCTCCTTCTTTTAAAAGCTTAAAGTAGGTATCGGAAAACTCTTTCCATTTCTATATATTGCAGGAGACAACTGAGAAGTCATTTAAAAAGTTGGACATTGTGAATGAAACTTCACAAGTGGTGAGAAAGCATCGATATGATTTGCTGTTTATTATTAAAGTTTATTAATTTGCTACTTATAATGCCCTTACTTGGTGCTATACTAATTATGTTTGTGACCATGTGACTATGGTATCAGATCAGTAGGGCCAAGGTATAGGAAGCACTTTAGAGGGATATTAATATACGGCACCTTGAATCAGGTCCCAGCCAGTCTGGCTGTTGCAATGCTGCAGGCGTTACCGTTAGGCAGCCAGATTGTGGGCTAGGGTAATAGCCAACAAGAACAAGTATATTGTATTGTATTAGCCTCGTACCCAGGCTCCTCCCCGTGCAGAAAAACGGGGGAGGAGCATGGGTACGAGGCTAGTAGTGTATGCCGTATGTTCCAACTCATTCCTTTAGGGAGGTAGGATCATCGTATCAACATGGGCTACTGCTTGGGAGTGGCCAGTAACAGGCAAAGCCATGTGAATCATAACAGCATATATATCAAATTTACAAACCTAATAGACAGCAATAGCTTTGGGTATTTTAGCCATTGTGGTAGCCTGGGAACGATATTATGGATGGTTACATAGAAGACCACACTTGCATAATTACTGCTAGTCTCATCCCCAGACCTCATCCAGCAATACTGAAAGGGATCCGCGCTGGGGTTGGTTTTGGGTCTGGGACCGAGACTAAACTACTACTACCATCTTACTGTTTTAGTCAGTTTTTCAAACCCCGATACCGCACCTGTGAAAGTACAAATATGGTAAATACAGCACAATAGTCAGACTATGGATGGTACAATGTATCCGCAAAGTGGCAAAACAGTGGTGAGCCAAGAGGTAGCTTTTAGTAGCCACCATCCTTGCTCCTAAGGAATCCCAAGGATCAAAGGTCAGCATTGGCTGGTGTGTTTGGTAAGTGTACATTATGTTACATGCGTACCAGTGTAGTCGTGCTTTGCAATACAAGCCTGAGCATCCAGCCAGCCCGGCAACCTGGAGGTGTGGCACAAGAAGGAGAGAGACGGCACAACCTTACTTGGAACTGACTAATCCACTAATTGTTCTAGCCCTAAAAAAACCCCATTTTACATGTGCTCATTTGATGTCCTACATGTAAACGATTTCAGTTTCCAAAGGTGATAATTGGGGGGAGCAAAAATATACATCCGTCTGTGAAGTAATATGTCCTAGGAACACAATTGCAGCTAGAGTGTGAACTAGCCATCTCTTCCTACACTGGTGTACCAGTGGATGGAGGCAAGAGAAGCGGTGATGGGTTTGCCAGAGGAAGGTTTTGACATGATGGTTTCAACCTCAGGTCGTGTCAATCCTAGTGAGAGTAGACCTTGCATAGCCTCCAGTGCAAAGGGACACATGCTGAAGTGAGGGAAGGAGGAGGGAGGAGGGGGGATGAAGGGAGGAAGGGAGGAGGGAGGGGGGGGGGGGAGGGAGAAGTTAGACAGGGTAGCATCAGAGCTTCTGATTCCTGATTGGATAAAGTGTAGGATACTGTACTGTAATAGTGTACTCAAGTGTGGTTACAACTTACATGAGGGGAGGTATGTAATATGAACACTAGTGTTTAGATGCAGAAAGTGACCAAGGGAAAATGGCCTCACCAGTGCTATACTAAAAGAGACAATACACTTCCTGATATGCTCAATCATGGTTTCTTTACACACCTGAGGGCCTGCTTGTAGCAGATCAGTGCACTTCGGCTGCGGAAAAAGAAGAGTATAGGCATCATTTTGTGAGTACATGTATACCTATACATATCAAGAGCGCATAAGAACGGGCGGCTCGAGTAAGAGCGTGTAACTCCAATAGAAGCCCATAGTCCGGTCAAAATTATTGAACCGTACTAAAAATAGAACAACCGGTCACATGCTTAGCAACAATGGCTTATGTCTATGTGTTGCTGCACTGTATGTGTTGCTATTTTTAGTAGTGGCGATAAATTCTGACCGGTTTCAAATTTTACGGAGTTACACGCTCTTACTCAAGCCGCCTGTTCTCATGCATACATGTACATATAATATAGCCTTCCGAGTGTTAGTGGGGGTGTGAAGATGTATTAAGGATTTCAGGTTGGTTGTCCACATAAATTTGAAAACTGGCTGACGCAGGCACAAGATGTTTTCATGCATTGTGAATGGAAGAGTACCATCCAAACTAGACAACATTGCTCGCTGATAGCCTCACAGATCTGTGTGACCTGCTGGACCTTGGAGCCCACAACACGTGTGAAAGAAACCAGAAATCTCATACAGGAGTGAATTTCACATTTTTGTGGACAACCAACCTGGAAACCTCAGTATACATACAACATACTTTTGTTTAGTACCCCCGTCCTCTCTCTGAGTGTTCTTGGAGGTATGATAATTTGTGTATGTGTATATGTACATGTGTGTATATGGCAAGTGCACTGAGGGTTAAATTACATTCCCAGACGTCAACAGGGATGTTACCAAGCAGCCTCCCTTCCCAAAGAAGAGAATGTGTGATGAGGTAAGGTGGTGGAAGTGCTGAAACACACCATAGTACTAATATTGAGTTTAATAACACACTACAGGTGCAAGAAAAAAAAAAGATGAGTTGTTATGACCAAGAGATGAGAACAGGGGTAAAACCACCAGGAAATTACGTTTCCTCCCAGATGTTTCAAGCATTTCTCAATCCCCTTCTAAAAACACAAAACAAAACTATATACATGTGCACGCTGTTTCATATACTCCAGATGAGAAAGTTTTCTTAATGCACCCAGTAAACACTAACAAAGGAAGAAGAGGGGGATAGGTTGGAGGAAATCGGCAAAGGGTGGAGTGATAGGGACGGGAAGGGGAGGGGAACAGAAACTGTGAGTGAGAATTGTTGCACCTTGTTGGTGGTAATTGGGTGGGAGGAAACAAGTTTGCATAACTTATCAGAAACCATCATTCTCTCTCTCCCTCACAGTTGCTGTTGTGGCTGGTTTGATTTTCATAATGAGGAAACTCACTCACTCACTTGGGGAAGCCATCACTTTGACTTGTTATGACCTCACTGCACACTTCATACTCCCATTAAGAATCCCCCATGTAGCATGTAGCGCTTGCTTGCAGTACGTAATGTGGCACATACGTACATAATACACTATCATATAGTGTCTGTCACATACTATACTGGGTTTCTTACAGGGGAGGGGGAGTGTTGGGATATCCCCCCCCCCTAAAATCTTTGCAACAGAACCACACATTTTACTTCAAAGCGGCTTCAAAAAATGTAAAAACCCAGGAGAGGGAGGAGGCATCCCCCCCTACTGATTTGGGCTTTAATGAAGTATGGTCAGCCCAACAGGTTGCTGTTTCCCCCTCCCATCTTAAAACCTTGTATGAAACCTGATACACATTGAAATATTAGGCCATTAATAGTATAATATAACCTGGTGTTGATCACTGATCACTGAACTTGAAAACCAGAGTACAGTGGAACCTCTCTTTCTGAAATAAGGACACCTGGTTAATCAGGACACTTGACCGAATCCCTACTTTATATAAATACATGTTATTCTCCCCCTGAAATATGGACACCTCACTAATCAGGACAATTGTTTTGGGTGTCCGTATTAGAGAGGTTCCACTGGGACAAAACTTTTGGTGTCTGTAATTCACCTATCATTTTTGAAGTGGTGGTATAACTTGGCCAGAGCCATTGCAATCTTGCAGTTTCTCTGTTTCAGTGGAACACCAGACAGCTGGAGATTGGGCAAAGAGAGAAGACAGTCATTATATACTTAGTGATGAAACGCGTCCAAAAGGAAATACAAAATTAAATATCGCCAAAATAGACAAGTGCTACTCAACACACTAAAGCACTTCAAGTGTAGTTATTGGGCTATTCAATTTGCCAAAATTCAGGATATCTTTGTAATCTCTTGTAAACTTCAGTAAACTGTCATTTTCTAGATACTAACATCCGTCCTGTGTAGAAGGCAAAATATCTGTCCCCTTTGCTAATCCTGCTATTTGCTTTACTGTGAAAATCTTCTACAACAGCTTATTCAATGAATTTCGCAGCTTGTAAATAAAGTGGGAAGACCATGGCATCAAGGGTAGAGAGAAGTCGATTGTACATTTATGGATTGAAACTCTAAGACCATAGGCGCCTGTTTAGTGTGTGGTAATCACTAACCAGCTTCAAAAACATGTGTGCAAACATGGCTTTTATAATTGTACATTACTGCACACGTATGGTCTAACATAACGTTAAATTGTGAAACCCCGACTGCAGTTATGAAGGTCTACAACGATAAACAGATAAACAAAAATCCGTGGGGGTAAACAGGATATACACATGGCAAGAAGCAGCATCGTCTGTGACATGTGTCACGTATCTTGCTTACAATGTCCAAGGCTTCCTGGGTTTCCTTCAGCTGCATGTGACATCTGTACATCCTCCACTTGATGTCACCCTCGGTGGGAAGGGACTGCAATGACGAACAAGGAGACTAGGTTAGTCTCCGTCCTAGTCTTGTTCCCAGGCTCCCAACACGTGCGAAAACGATGGAAAGTTGGGTGTGGCCTGGAAACAGGGCTATCTTGTTCCCAGACTTTTTAACCCACCACATATAACACTTCCAACACAACACTTGAAAGTGGAACTGAAAGCAAGCGTTGTAAACTCGTGCCGAAAGTGAGTGATTTCACTGATGTTAAGCACTCACCACAGATTGTTAGTAAAAAGGGTCTACAAGACCAAGCTCTTGGTTCTGTTGTGGCTAGAGGCAAAACAGGCCAGTCCCCAGCTTCACACAATCAATAAACAAAGATGAACAACCCAGGAAAGATGGTACAGCAGGGTATCCTTCCAGAGTACCTCATCCACACAACTCACTTCTTGCTCAGGTTTGCACTCCGAGTGAGCCATTTGTGCAAGCATCTTCAGTGCTTCCTTGTAATAGTGCTGAGCAAGAAAAATTAAAGTACGCATTATAAAATTTGGGTGTCTACCGATTCAGCTCTATCTATCTATCTATCTACCTACCTACCTACCTACCTATCTATCTATCTATCTATCTACCTATCTACCTATCTATCTATCTATCTATCTATCTACCTACCTATCTATCTATTTATCTACCCGTCCATCCGTTCATCCAAGCTATATATGTATAGGGACACTGTCGAAATTGCTTCAATATAGGAACACTATAATGTGCCACACAGAAATAGATTTGTAACTGAGCGTGCAGTGCCAAATCCAGAACCCAAATTCTGCCTACCAAGGCTCTTCTATACTGCAGGTTTTCACAGAGGCTGTTAGCATAGGACAGCAACACACTCAGGTGCCACTCAGGGTGGCTCTGAAGCCCCAGGGAGGTGGAGTTTGCCAGGAGCAGATCCCCCTTGGAGGGAGAAGAGAAGGAGACAACTCGCGATCATCTTTATTTGGCCGTAACTCTTTGATGTTTGTAACCCCCCCACACACACATATACACACACATATAGACCGTGTGCCTAAATGGGCGTGGTTACAAGTGGCAGTGACGTCACGGGCT
The DNA here is from genome assembly GCA_949130485.1 of Agelas oroides. Taxonomy (NCBI): domain Eukaryota; kingdom Metazoa; phylum Porifera; class Demospongiae; order Agelasida; family Agelasidae; genus Agelas; species Agelas oroides. The sequence continues at coordinate 5,667,833 of OX422201.1, read as the reverse complement.
AATTCTGATGACGTAACGTAGGGCAAAAAAATGGCTCTGTGAACAGCAAGTTTATACAGCGACGAGGTTGTGAGCTGGCTGCTGAACGTTACCATTAGCCGCATCTAAAATCGCTGCAGTATGACATACATCGCTATTAGCCTTATAACATACATGAGCCACTAAGCGATCCAGCCGTCAGTATTGCTGGTAGGGAGCCAACAAGGGGTCTATGCGTACATTACTGCTATTCTACTGCCCTACAAAATGGCGGTGAGTATGCGGAAATATACGGACCATGCCCACACAGGCACACACACACACATACACACAAAATTTTGGGAGTTGATATTTTGGGAGTTGACATTCTGGAAAGAACTCAGCCTGAGTATGAGCATTTATAAGAGGCATTCAAAAACTACATTCTGAGCCTCATTAAAATACCTTAGTGATCTCAGATTAACTCATATATACAGAGAGAGAGTGGAGGGAGAGGGAAGAGGATGGGGTGAGGATAAGGGGTTTTGCCCTCACGCTACCAAAGGCCAATGAAGGCTCAGCATGTCTACTGGTGTAGAAGACATCCCTACCAGTATTCGGGCGCTCTCATCCAAGCCCTGCTCCCACAACGAAGACAACTGTTGAAAGACCTCACACACATCCCCGCTTCCCGCCATGTTCTTTTGAACACGTATTTACGTACAGACACGTGTACATTAAAAGGTCAAAGTACGAATTGGATACCAGCTGGATGGAGTCCAGACCATCCCCGCGACCTAGACTGAAGAGGAAGATGGGTCGCAGTGCAGCTACTACTAGGAGTGGCCAGTCTCCTCAAAGGATTGATCCAGACTTAAAGTGCTGTGGAATTCTTCACGGCAACGCAGTAGTTGTAAGGTCACCCAGTCACATTACAGCACTGGTTCAGAGTGGGTGTTTTGGCAAAGGAATCTTATCCAGAAGTATCCCTACGTGGAGGCAAGCTGCAGTGCACAGCACAGGGAGCAAAGAGAGAGAACCAGCACAAGAGGAACAGGAACAAACTGCAGATAATTATGCTGCACTGCAAAGCAAGAGGATGAAGTTAGAAATGAAAGACGAAGCTAGTATACAACCTCATTCAGAAGCTAACTTTACCTCGCTGCATTTTTTGCCCCAGACTAGTAGTTCAGATACTTTTTTATCAGGTAGTGAGATGACGTCTGATTCTGTCACCATAGCTGCACATTCTCTGGAACAAACATCAGAAGCAGTGGTCCCATCCAGTTTACTGGAGACGACATTCTGTGCAGGTGAGAACCCAGATTTTGACCAGCACCTCACACAGCAGGCTAAATGTCTTACAGAGGATTTTGGAGACTCAACAGCAGTGACAGAATACCTTCAGCTTAGTAGCGAAGAGGCTTTTTATCTTCAGCATGAGGAGGAAGTCCTTGAGGTACGTAGCAGCTTAGTCGAGAAGAGCTACACCTCATGTGAACTATGGAACTTCTTTTGTGAATGTGATGGACACTTTATTGGGAAGTATAAAGCATATAGGTATTACAAGAAACAGGGCTGGGTTCCAAAGAGTGGACTAAAGTTTGGGGTTGATTTCCTTTTGTATAAGCATGGACCTGCGTACTATCACTCTAGCTATGGTGTGCTGGTAAGAATGATTGACCAGTCCACCAACTCAGGACTAGTAGGTGAATCTGGCAATGGTGGCCTAACGTGGCATGACGTGATTTCTTTGTGTCGTGTAAATGAGTCAGCCGGAAAAGACCTTCTCATTTGCTACATCACAAAACCATCAGACATGACTGAAGAAGAGCTACTGTTACCTTCTTGTGTGAGCAAGTTCTTGGTGCAAGAGGTGTTTGCAAACCGGTGGATACCAGATAGGGAAAGGAGGTAGCTCGTTTGACCCTCATGGCTGCATGCTGTGTTGTAATACCAATTGTTTTTTTTTTTTTCTGTCTGCCGACCACCTTGTCTTAAGATTACACTCACTATTAAGAGACTAGTAATTGGCTTGTTAGTGTGGATATAGAAGTATTTTCCATCCACAACCCAGGGTTGGTTCAGCAATTGTAAGTTGGAACAAGCAAGGATTCTGATTAATTTGCCATGCATGGCTGATGCGCTTGCATCTCAATGCATCTACACATCAAGACAAAGTCATAATGTAGAAAAACTCTGCACCCAGGCATGTTGAATACATCTACATAATTTTACATAACACTTCTAGTTGATCCTAATGACAGGAAAATGTCTATGAACAGAATAATCCAAAGTTGGTGGTAATTTTGAGTCTCGTTTGTGTCCCCTGGCTGCAAGATTCATGACAACGGTGTTAGTCTTAATGGCCTTCAGAAGGCTATCCAAATCGTCGTCTGGATGTGGTATGCTCTCTACAGCTGTCCGAGCTGTGATAAAGTGGCGAGCGGAAGCTTCGTACAAGTTTACATCACGTCCTTCATAGTTTTGAACACCTGCTAGTTTGATGTATTCTGAATGGGGCAAAAATTGTGGGGTGGCCAAAGCAGCAAAGGGGAGAAAACGGTGCTGAAAGCAAAGCTCCTCACTTCCATACTCAAATTTTGGTTGTGGGATTTTGTGGTCCAGTATCAATGCTTCCAGTCCTCGCATCAGTCCGACGCAAGTGAGTCTTTTGACATGGATAATGGCCGCCTCACGCTCCTTCTCCTTTGGCAGTTCTCTCTTCTTTTTCACTTTTCTCTTGGCCTTGCCAGTGGCAGCTGGTTCTGCCATGAGCATTTTTTCTGCTGACTTCAATGTGGTGTGGTGCCATCCATAAATGTACTCCAGGTACCAGTAAATGTAGTGGAGCTCAAATGGGCTGTACAAGTTGTACTCAAACCCCAGCAGGATGTACTCTGCCATTAAATGAAGGACGTAGTAGAGTAACCAGCTTCCAAAGGAAGCCATGTGCTGTCGCTGTGGATCCAGTTTTGCAGTGAGCTCAGTAAGATGGTGATCCATTCTCTCTGTCTCCTGCTGTAATTCACTAAACATGTCGAGAGAGCGGACAATCTTGTAACGTTGTCTTGCTCTATGCTGGCAGTAGATGCGGAGAAACTCAATCATGGGTGAGACAGCTCTGCCAAAGAATCGCTGCACAATTTCCTTCCCTTGGCTTGAAGATGAGACTGGTGATCTGGGATTCAGGCAAGGGGGGCTACAAAACAGGCGAATGTCTTCGTGCAACAAGGTCTCAAATGAAGGGCTTCCAAAGAGCTTAGTTCTGTCGCCCTGCAAGCAAACTAAAACTAGTAAGGATCGGACAAGAACGTTTGGGCACTCTCTGACTGCACAAAATCTCAAGACAGCCTCAAAGAGTTCTCGGAATGAAGTTAACTTGCCAACAGCCAGGATTTTCTGAATCTGACTAAAGATGGTCTGCAAGATTTGGAGGCCTTTTTGTCGAGGGAGGATAGAGTACGGCTTGTAACTTGGAGGGAGTAGGTGCTGATTGATGACTGGATGAAAACCAAGCTTCAGGGGGTTGTTGGGATCAAGTTTGGCCCCTAAATCTATGGTGGAGATGACATCATCGATTAGTTTAACACACTGTGACAGCTTCTGAAGGCTGCCCTGTAGCCCCTGAGCTGTGTTTTTGGCCATACAGGTCACAAAGGTGAAGAGATTTCTAGTGAGCTTGACACGAATCAAGAGGGCCTTCAAAACTTCAACATCTGAAACAGTGGAGGTTCTAGTCACCTCGGCATTGGTTCTGTTGATGTTTGTTGTGGCATCTCTTAACAGAGTCTGAGCCTCCTCTTCAGCTTCTTTCAGTACAGCTGCAACTGACGTATCTGAGACGCAATTGAGCATGTTGAACCCGAAACAAACACCCTGTTGGTCATCTTCTGTGAACACTCGGCCCTGGCAGATACACCCTCTCATGTAGTCAACTGTCTTCACAACAGCCTGTGAGAAACCCTGGAGACAGATATCTTCGGTTGCCGTGGTATCCAGGAGGTACATGCATGTGAAAACCGTCTGGGCCAGTGTGTGACCTTCGAGCCACGTTGCTACACATGCAAATACCTCGTCAAAGATCCCCACCAGTTCACTGGGTTCGTGGCCACTGAATCTAAGAATTCCTTTTTCCACTGCCTCTTGTGATGTTTGTGGAAATTCCCTGAATGTACTCCACTGCAAAGAGGCATCCATTTTCGAATCCATGAGTTCAATTGCTGACATTGCATCAAAAAGGCTGAAATTGGCCTCTTGGACTAGCTCCCCAGGTGCCAAGCACCAAGCAGCTTGCCTAAACCGTTCTGTAGTGTCCATCCATTCGGTTTTGGGCACCTCAGAGTGGGTGTGGTCTGCAATGCTATCACCGTCTTTGAAAGTAACAGGACTGGTCAGCCCTCTCCCTTTATCGTTTTCATGCAGACGTCCTTCTGGGTCGTTCGTCCGTCGTTCTAATTCTCGCCCACCACCGTTATTGGACGAGGTGGAAACGGTCAACGCCTGAAGGTCAGCAGCTACAAGAGCATCTTCGAGAGCTTTCTGAATTTTTCCCTTTTTTTCTTCCTCCAAATCTTCCTGCGTGGATAACCGCTGGGTCTCCACTTCCAAAAGTCGCTCATTTTCCGCCATGCGAGCCCCACGTGCAGTGCGCACTAATTGGAGTTATACCGGCGGAAGCTGTGAGTTGCGTTGTACAATGTGTGGGTTGCATTCATGTGCACTCTTATCAACGTGTGTGTGTGTGGCACTGTGGAATTAAAATGGCCAAGGCGTAGTGCATCAGTAACTCTGACAGTTTGAAGTTTGTTGGTTAAACCCTGTACTTTTAATATTTGGACCTGCCACACCATCTGGATAATTATGGGACCATGCTAAACTGCTTACATGATTCTTCAGCTTAGTGTCTATATTGTCCAGAACTCACCCTACAAATTTACTAATCCCACAGATGTGACACAGTCTACAGATGTATTTAATAATTCACTGTTAACATCCACTCAATTGGACTGCTATCTGCTACCATGGCGTTGGATCCCAATAAGCAGGAACTTCTTGCCAACCTGGAGATTGAGATGATGACCGACCTCTACAACCGGTAAGAACATTTCCACTTCCTTCTCCTCCTGCTGCCCGATGCCCCCCACCATCCCAAGATTGTCACTAAGGCTCCCAATCACTGTTGTACCATGTTACCACTGCATTACACCACTACATGTTGAGGGGGAAAAACGTTAATAGGATATTGAATGTGACCAATCAGATTACCTAAGCCACACTTTACCTGTTTGATCAAAATTCAGAATTCAAGAGGTTTTATACCGATCGACACTCCCTTTGCCACTATGGTACTCACCACTGTAGAACACAGGTAAAACCTCAGTGATTTGAATCTGACCAATCAGATAGTGTTGAGCAAAACACTTTCCTGATTGGTTGAACTTAAAAGAGATGACAGGTGATCTGCATTCTGTTATGGCATTATGCTAGCCCCAAATCCAGGCTTTCCCTTCTAGATTTTGTGTCGCAGCTTTGGAGAAAGCTTCAAGACAAAATCCAGAATGGAGAGAGCTGTGAGACAAAGAAAGCCTGAATTTTGTCTCGCTGCTTTCTCCAAAGCTGTGAAACAACATGCAAATCAGAAAGCCTAGTTTTGAGGCTACCATTATGCTACAGTACCTCTCTCTTTCTCTTACAAGGTTGTCAAAGTCATGCCACAAGAAGTGTATCCCACCGAAGTACAATGAAGGGGAGCTGAGCAAAGGAGAGGCCATTTGCCTCGACCGCTGCGTAGCAAAGTTCATGGAGGTGCATGATAGAGTAGGGAAAAAACTGACTTCCATGTACATGCCAGATGAGGCTGCTATAAAGCAGATGCAGACACAGCAAAGATAGCTATTAGCTTGTTTAATTTCATTGTTCCACATAGTAATTTCAGAACAGTTGTCTCAATAATGAAGAGCCAAATATATCACTTTCTACTATAGGCTCTCCTTGCCTCATACACAGGCTCATTTTGCCTGGTAAGGAGCTAAGGCTCTCCATACACGTGAACAGCGAAACTGGCGAAGTGCAAAGTCACCAGTACCAGTTTACAGTGTTTGTGGGCAGGAGAACATGAGGCCACCATAATTGCATGCACGATGTCTTGCATAAGATAGCAGCCACCCCAGCACATGCAGTTGATGAGGTATTGCCATGGCCGAAAAGCATCCTTTGTAGACCATCTAGGCCTGCATGCCTCTTTTCTTATTCAGGGAGATGTGGTTCATTGGGTGGTTGTGGATGTAGACAATGGGGTTGTGTATACAAATTTTAGTAACCTTGTTCTTAGCAACTACGGAGAGACTGCCTCCCACACACTTCAATGAACGAATTCAGCTGTACTCCAAACCGTTATAGAATGGGTGCATGACTGTTAATTATGCTCTCCAGTAGCCTCATTCCCAGGCTCGCCCCAACACGAGTGGAGAGCCTGGGAATGAGGCTAGCTCTTCAACTGGTTCCCAGACCCTTCAGTGGTAGAGGCAGGTAGGTGAGCAAGACAAGCCAAACTAATTCATCCTAGCCTCAATCCCATGCAGGCCTTGCCACCTTCCATTTTTGATCGATCCTTACAGTAGTGCAAAAACTTATTTCATAACTGTTTCCCCTCCCCCTCTCCATTTTTGCACACTGCAAGCCATTATAAACTGGGTGATGGGAAGGCCTGAAAATAAGGCCAACTATGCTCTCAACCAAAACATTCCCATGCAGGGTCCCACCATTGTTCAACTGTGGGGGACCTTGAAAATCATGACCACACACAACACACCTCTTGTTGTCTATTGCCTATTAACTGTCATCTGCAGTTATTGAGCTTCTCCCTTCTGAATCAGTTCTGATTTCAAGTTCTTAATCAGTAATTCCTGAATGTTCTTGGTGAGGGATAAAAAATATCGTACTTGTGTCACAACATGCATGCACAGTGTACAGCATACCAAAGACCACACCCACACAAAAAGCAGTAAAAAGTCTTGGTGCAGACGATTATAACTTATTGTTAATCACTAACAGGAATCAAAATTTAATGCACTCTTATAAGTCAGAGGCTTGGTGGTCTGGAGATCTCAGCTTGCTCTCAGCATCGGCAGTCCTTCGTCGCTGTCGCTGACGTCGCCGCCGCTGCGATGCTGCGTACACCTGTTCTTGCTCGCCACTTACAATCTCATTGACTGACTTCCTACGTTTGCTCTCATCCTCCTCCCTCTTACTGTCAGCTTCTGTGCCATTAGCTGTAGCCATGACGGTAGCCACTTTATCAGCCTGTTTAAGGCTCTGGTGTTTGGGGCTACTAAATTCATCAGTACCATTAGTAAATTTGCTTTGATTAGATTCTTCGACACCATTAGATTTGCTTGAGTAATCGTGTTTTCCTCTCCTTGACGTAAAGTCTTCATCACCATGGTCCAAATCATTATCACTGTATTTGCTTGGGTAGTCTTTCTTTCTGTGTCTGCGAGTTGAGAATTCATCCTCGTCATCGCTCAACTTACTGGTATGGTCTCTTCTTCTAGTACTGGGGCCAAGATCTTTCTCCTTATCGTCATCACTCAGCTTCAATGTGGTGGTCTTTCTGCTTGTCGAGAAGTCTTCATCATCGGTGAGTTTTGTTCGATCTCTCCTACGCCTTGTTAGGAAGTCATCATCGTCATCTTCCAACTCAGCTCCATAATCTCGCTTGCTCTTCCGTGATCTTCCCAGGTCCGAGTCTTCATCGCTTAGCTTAGTTTTCTTACCCCTGGAAGAAAATTCGTCCTCATCGTCACTCAACTTGACTCGTTCTCTCCACCTTCTACGGCCAGTTGAAAGATCATCATCATTCAGCTTACTACTGTAGTCCTTCTTACCCCGAGAAGAAAATTCATCATCGTCACTCAACTTGATTCGTTCTCTCCACGTCCCCCTCTTGGTCGTAAAATCCAAATCCTCATCACCTTTGAAGTAATCCTTGCTCCCTCTGTAAGGCCGATCAAGTAACTCATCTTCACTGAACCTGTCTCTCCTTTTTGAGGTGAACTCGGAGTCACCTTCATCAAGTTTGCCGGCTGAGCTCCACTTCCCTCTTGCGCCAAACTCGTCACTATACTTGCTCTTGTAGGTTGTGGGTATCTCTAGTTCATCAGCACTATGGTTCTTTCTTCTCCTGGGCACAAAGTCATCTTCATCGCTCAGCAGGTCTCTCCCTCTTGACGCCTTTCTCTTGGTAGAAAGGCCCAGGTCTTGATTTGGTGACGTACCTCTCAATCGGGCCCTTATCTTAGCTCTTCTGCGGGTACGAGGGGTATCAGGATCATCAGAGAGCCCACTCAAGCTACCTTCATCGTCAAACTGCCCAATCTCATAGCTACTGCCACTTGAACTAAGACCACCCCCAATCAGTTTGCTGTCTTCAGCCGTGTAGTCCTCCTCTCCCATGCTAAAGTCCTCCTGGCCCTTGAGGGCACTATGAAGTGTGTCAATCCTTCGCTGGGCAGACTTTAGGTCAGCCTCGGTACTCTGGACCTGGGCTTCTAGTTCTTCCACTCGAACTTCCTGTTGTGTTTATGTGTGTGAGGAGGGGTGGGATGGGAAGAGGCTTATCATGGAACATGGCTAAGGACCGTAGAACAACTGGCTGGCCTATAAGTTATACATAGTTCAAAGTACAAGTTTAACATTCAATACTCCATTACCATAATCTCCCGAAAATACGCCCATGGGTGATGAACTTAAGTGGCTCCTCAAAGACAGGGGTGGGCATATTTTCGAGAGTTGTGAAATGATATTTCTCTCTGAAAATACGCCCATCTCACATGCAGTTAGTCTATACACATGCAGTGATTCTGGTTGCTTTACTTGTCATGCGCTTGTTTATGCAATAACAGTAAATGGTGTCTGCCTTCACTTGTTAGTCCCTCCTCCTGTATAGCACCACTTCTTCAGTGGTCTTGCTTGACATAAATAGGTGGGCATACTTTTGAGAGAAAAGCACCCTTTGCAACAGCTTCATTCAAAAAAGGGGGGTAGGCTTATTTTTGAGGGTGGGCCTATTTTCGGATTATGGTATTAGACAGAAAAGGTCATTCGTCATGCTGCTGAGCAGAAGACCGTGTAACCTTAGTATACTACGCATTCACTTCTTGGGGATAACAGGTGGGGTCTGCATGCTGTCACATTGCTCTCCTACAGGTAGTGAGAGATACAAGAAGCTTCTTCTATCAAGGCGAAAGGTTGGCTGTATTGCTGCCTCTCAATCATATGATTGCCCTCCAGAAGTAGCTGGCCTTACCCTTTCGAAAACCATCTATACTACCAAGTATGGACACACAAATGAAGTTAACTCATTTTAGTTGATTGGTTTTCATATTGGCCTTGCGATTTCTGGATCTATAGCCCTCCTTGCTCCCCCAACCTACCGCAACCCTCCTCTTCTTGCTCTGTTCCTGCTCCCTTCGCTCGGCCTCCTGCAGCTCTGACCGCAGCTCTCGTACCTGCTTCTGCACCCGCTTGAGGGCATCACTGCTCTTGTGCACCATATCCTCACTCTTGTCCTCCTGCGCTCTCTCCAGCTGGTTCCGCAGACGATGGATCTGGGCTTCGTGACGTCGAGCACTTGAGCGCTCCAATTCCAGCTTCTGTTCAAGTTCTTTCACCTAGGAGTGTTGACACTCAGTAAGCATATGGAACAGCCCAATGATCACAATGTGACTATATCGATAGAGTAAGTATTGGATATACAACCTATACAAGGAGTATATCGTGTTTATACTCTGAGTATAGGTAGTATATCCAATTTATACCATTGTGACAGTCAACTATCACTCAATTTTGTGTAAATTATTCTGGTACAACATGTAAACTAATCTGGTACAACATGCAAATTTTGTGCAAACTATTATTTGCAATTTTTACATAATAAGAGTATATGACTCGGTATACTCCACTGTTCGTCCAATGAAATACGTAGAAAGTGATGTAATGTGGTATCAAAATAAATGTCATCCCAGCTCTACTACATGTATGTAGGTCTATAATAAGCTGGAGTGTATCAATGTAATAGGAGTAACTGGTCTCCACATAGCCTTGGTCTCCCCTGCCCAGCTTCGCGTTGCTAGCAGTACGAAAAGTGGGAAGGGCCTGGGAACTTTCGTCATGTGAGTGATGTCAGGGTGGAAATGATGGTAAGATTGAGTGTGGGCACACTGAGGCTCAGAACAGCAAGAGATGCGAAGGTACCAGGTGACTTACAACCTAACAGGGGGTAACCGTCATAACGCACAAAAGGTTGCAATGAGTGTGTAGTTGGTTTAAAAAAACAAAAACATTTTTAGCTGTTTGCCGACTATGCCATGCTCAAATGAAGAGAAGGTTATCTGTTACCAACTTGAGCTCGGAAAATAACTTGCCGACGTTTCAACTGAATGCTCCAGTCGTCATCAGGGCGAAAGTTATTTTCCGAGTTATTTTCGTAGTTCAAGTTGGTAACAGATAACCTTCTCTTCATTTATGCAGAAGCCAACTGAGAAGCCACTGAAAGTACATCATGCTCATGTGATACAAGTTTCCACTTTTCCGTACTGCAAGCAGCGGCCTGAACTGAGGTTAGTCACTGAGGGTATCCACACAGTGTTCAGTGGCTCTGTTCATCATTCGTAACTCTCTGCACATGCGTACCTTATGCTCACTGGCCTCATACTGGTGACGATTGAATCCAGTGTCGAGTTCTGAGATCTTTGAGGACAGCTCTGCAACCTGCAAGACACAAGACCATCAGTAAATTTCTAGAAATACACAAATGGCAGCAGAAAGCACTGGTACATTGAAACTAGATGCTTAGAAGTTGACTCAGCTGGAAATTTGGAGGGCTGGTGGTTGTCCATTTGTCATAGCTCAGTGGTAGAGCACTGGCGGCTTAAGCCAGGGCCCTAGGTTTGATTCCCAGCAACTGCTACCTTTTCACTTCCCTCTATTTTCACCTCATAATATTCTTGGAGGCTACAATTCACACAAGGCCTTTACCCATAACCAGAACTTATGAGTACCTCACACAAGATACCATAACCGGAGCATGCTGTCTGTTCCCTTCATGTTAATACAGCCTGAGAAGAACACCCCCGTCACTAAAGCATCTATGCAGAATGCTGCTACTTGGAAACCCGGACTGGTCTATGCAGAATGCTGTTACTTGGAAACCCGGACTGGTCTATACAGAATGCTGTTACTTGGAAACCCGGACTGGTCTATGCAGAATGCTGTTACTTGGAAACCCGGACTGGTCTATGCAGAATGCTGTTACTTGGAAACCCGGACTGGTCTATGCAGAATGCTGTTACTTGGAAACCTGGACTGGTCTATGCAGAATGTTGTTACTTGGAAACCTGGACTGGTCTATGCAGAATGTTGTTACTTGGAAACCCGGACTGGTCTATGAAGCCCGGACTGGTCTATGCAGAATGCTGCTACTTAGAAGCCTGGACTGGTCTATGCAGAATGCTGTTACTTGGAAACCTGGACTGGTCTATGCAGAATGCTGTTACCTGGAAACCTGGACTGGTATATGCAGAACACTGCTACTTGGAAACCCGGACTGGTATATGCAGCTATGTAGGTCAACGTACTTTGGCCTCCAGTGCCTGCTTGGCCTCATGGAGCTCCTCCACTTGCAGGTTAGCCTCTGTCAGCTGGGACTGCATGGCAGACATCTGGGAGATGTGGGTTCGCTGCTTTCCCATCAGCTCCTCAATCTCGTCCTGGTCTTCCTCGACACGTGTCTCCAGATCGGACTTCTCACGGGACAGTTCGGTAACACGGGAGTCAAGCTGCAGTGTGTGTGTGTGTGTGTGTGTGTGTGTGGTAGCTCATGTGGTAGTTCATTAATCGCCGAGTACATTTTTGCGCGGTGACTTTGCATAACATCTATATAGGGAGATGTGGTTCATTGATAGCTCACGGACAATATTGGTTCCCAACTTAAGATTAGTTATGTAGCATCAGAGTGAAAGTGAAAGAAGTGCACAAAAAATTAACTTGGTCCAAAAATCAGTAAACTATTTTCGCCTGATCTTAAGGTTACGGGTACAAGTTCATGAATAAAATTAGTATGTCAAAAACTTACCTGTATAACTTTTCCTACACAAAAACTACTGGATATTTGCAATAACCAGTCACTACAGAGGGCATTTGGCTATAGTTCAGCATAACACTACCTTCGCTACAGTACACTGTCGAGTGACAGTAGGCGGGTGCTCGGTGGAGTACGAGTATAAACTTCTACGTCAGTTTACTACGACGGTAGGAGGAACTAGGTGCTATTTATGACTTAAACAGAGCCAGAGCAACTCACTGCAGGGCCACACGAAGCGTTTTTGCTCATATCTCGGAACAGCACAGAGTGGCAGTGGCTGAAAGGCTGCTGGATGCTCGAAAAACAGCTACTGGTGCTGCAAGCAGACTTATGTTGGACACATGCACATAATTGTTGGATTGTACCCACCTTTGTTCACTTGCATGGTTGCTGTTAAATCATTGTACTTGCAGCAGACTTGTGTCTTTTCATTATCTATTGTCCTCGTCATGTGCTCTTGTAATTTGTCTATGGAACTTTCTAGAACATTCCTCTTCTCCTATTTAAGTTTCTGTGATTGCCACTTGTCATTTGTCAGTTCTTTGATTGCCATTTGCCATGAAGTGAATATATTTCCTACCCTGCTATGCGCATCTCGTCTAACTACTGTCCGAGAGAGAGCTCAACATTTATGGTCCTTCGAGCCGGATACTTTCCGAACTGCAAGTCTGTTCTACCGGTTCTCTCTTGGATTGTCGCCTACATTCTACACACCATCGCCGCATGCAACGCACTGATGTTCACTGACTCTCTCCTCAAAGTTGCCTGTCAACAATGAGCGAAACTGACCAGCCAACACTTGCTACTCTAAGAAAGAGAAGAGGCGTCAGCAAGGCCTCTATAACCCGCCTGAACACTCGACTGAAAGACCTTGAGAGTAGGATTCACGAACCTACAACCTCGAGCCTTGCCCAACGGATGTCACAAATGCTGGACAATCTCGATGCGGACTTCAAGAAGCATCACTATGCCGTTATTGACCGTATTGACGAAGCTGACGTGGAAGCTCTCAGCAGAGAGCAAGACACACTCGACCAACATGATGATGGTATATCCAATCTTGCTATGCGAATTGAGCAAGTCATAGCAACCTGCAGCTTGACTTCAGGCCATGGTGCAAGAAAAATTGTATTGCGCAGACTGTCCTATCTGAAGAATAACCTCTCAGCAGTCAGTACTGCAGTCCATGCGCTAACAGCAGAATCAGCAGAACTCCACCTGCTGCACCAATATCAAGAACGGCTATCTGACTTCAAGAAGGAGCTTGGAGACGTTCGCCAAACACTCTTATCCCTTGAAGTAGAAGAAGGAGATGAGCTTGAAACATCTACAAACGCCATCGATAAAGTTCTCTTTGACTGTAGCCTGCAACTCAAGAAGCTGTTATTCACTCTCCCAAATCCAATCTCTGATCCATTAATGGAATCATCTGCTACAATGGCAACGGGAGTCAAACTACCAAAAATCGATGTTCCCGCCTTTGATGGCAACATCCTCAACTGGCAAATGTTCTGGGAGCAGTTCAGTATTGCCATTCATGAACGTTCAAGCCTTTCAGACACTGAGAAGTTGGTGTATCTCCATCACTCACTCAAGGATGGTGCAGCAAAGAAAGTTATTGAAGGCCTGTCTCGGTCTGGAGACCAATATGCCGAAGCAATCATGTGTTTGCAGTCACGCTATGATCGTCCCAGGCTAATCCACCAGACTCATGTCAAGAAGATTGTTGAAATTGCCCCCTTAAAGGAGGGTTCTGGAAAGGAGCTCCGCTATCTGCATGATACTGCACAACAACACCTTAGAGCTCTTAAAGCCATGGGACAAGAACCGTCTGGATCATTTATTACATCTCTGCTGGAGTTGAAGCTTGATCAGAACACCATGTTTGAGTGGCAGAAGTGCAGCCAAGAGTCCTCAGAGGTCCCTCACTACAAAGACCTCCTGGGATTTATCAACCTCAGAGCACAAGCGTCTGAATTTGTTTCCTCTGAAACAAAGAAGTTCGTTCATACAGAGCGTCACTTACCCAGACGAGTTCCACCAAGTAAACATGGTCCAATAGTATCCTTCGCAACAAGTGCAAGCAACACTGATAATTGTGCTCTGTGTAAGAATGAGAAACACCCCCTGTATGTCTGCACTCGTTTTAAATCCCTTCCTCGAGACAAGATGATGTCCACAATCAAGTCAAATGAGCTCTGTCTCAATTGCCTTCGACCAGGTTACTTCTCCAAGCAGTGTCCTAGCCTCAACCGGTGCAGGAAATGCCAGAAACCTCACCACACCCTCATCCATGATGACAGCAAGGAAACTCTCCCAAGTCAGTCTGACAAAACTCTCACTTCATCCACCTCCTCAATTGAGCCTACGGTTCTCAGTCATACAGCGGCTGGAGTCACCTCCAACACTCTACTGATGACCTGTCAAGTCCTAGTCAAGGCTCCTGACAACTCCTCAGTCAAGGCTCGTGCATTACTTGATTCAGCATCATCCACATCATTTGTTTCCGAGCGTCTAGCTCAGAGTCTATGTTTGCCTCGTTTCCATCACAACATTAAAATTTCTGGTATTGCTGGACTATCACATCAATCTCCACTCCAATCTGTTGCCACATTTAACGTGTCTCCTGTCCACACCGCTGCAAAGAGTCTCTCTGTATCTGCCATTGTCGTTCCTCGAGTCACATGTGATCTCCCCGTCCAACCCGTCCATTTTGATTCGCAATGGACTCACCTCAAGGATTTGAAGCTAGCAGATCCAGACTTTGGACGTCCTGGAAAGATAGACATACTACTGGGAATTGATGTCTACACCGATGTATTGTTGCATGGCCGGCGGTCTGGACCACCTGGTTCTCCAATTGCCTTTGAAACCATATTTGGCTGGGTCCTAGCAGGAAGGACCAGCTCACACACTTCTGTCTGCCTCTCAATTGCCACCCATCATGTCTCTGTCACTTCAGCTGATGACTTACTCAGGAAGTTCTGGGAAATTGAAGAAAGCCCTAAAGGTCCCTCCAACCTGTCTCCAGATGAACGCCTTGTGGTCCAACACTTTAAGGACACACACACCCGCTCAGACGAAGGCCAGTTCATTGTGCCTCTACCAAAGAGACCTCAATCCAAATCACTTGGAGAGTCGAGATCTCAGGCTGTGAAACGATTTCTATCACTAGAACGTTCACTGTACTCGAAAGGTCAATTCCAAGAATTCTCCACTGTAATGGAGGAATACTTCAAGATGAATCATGCTGAGCTAGTTCCTGTGGCTGATCTTCAGAAACCTCCCAAAGAAATTTTCTACCTCCCTATGCATGCTGTCAGGAAAGAACACAGCTCCACCACTAAGCTCAGAGTTGTATTTGATGCTTCTGCTAAATCTGCTAGTGGTATCTCATTGAATGATCTCCTGCTAGTCGGACCGACCGTTCACTCCCCTCTCATTGATGTTCTCCTAAGGTTCAGGCTCCACCGTGTCGCTCTCACTGCTGATGTCAGCAAAATGTACCGTGCAATTGAGCTTGTTCCTTCTGACCGTGACCTTCACAGATTTGTATGGAGAAGGACCCCTGAGGAACCACTCCAAGACTACCGCATGACCAGAGTTACCTTTGGAGTCTCTGCATCCTCCTTTGCCGCAAACATGTCTCTTAAGCAGAATGCTCTCGACTTTGCTGTTGACTACCCTCAAGCTGCCAAGGTTGTTGAAGATTCTTTTTATGTTGATGATGGCCTCGCTGGTGCAGACTCCATACAAGATGCCATTGAGTTGCGAAAACAGCTCCAAGAGCTTTTTACGAAAGGTGGTTTTCTCCTGAGGAAATGGAATTCCAGCGAGCCAGCAGTACTGGACCATATCCCTGCTGATCTTAAAGAGTTCAATCCAACCCAACAATTACCCAATCCTGACCAGTACACAAAGACCCTTGGCATTGAATGGAATGCCAGGCAAGATCACTTTCGCCTTACAGTTGCTGAATTACCTCCCATTACCAATATCACCAAGCGAGCACTTGTCTCTGACATTGCTAAGACCTATGATGTCCTTGGTTGGTTCTCTCCCGCAATCATCAAGGTCAAGATACTCTTACAGCAACTCTGGGAACAGAAAGTTGGCTGGGATGACCCTGTACCACAATCTATCTTGGATGTCTGGCTATAATGGCGCTCTGAGCTACACTTCCTCACACACAAGCACATCCCTCGATGTTACATTGACAAGAAGTTTCGAATCACCTCAATGCAACTCCATGGATTCAGTGATGCCTCTGAGCGAGCCTATGGGGCAGTCATCTACGTCAGAATGACTGACTCTTCCAACAATGTTCAAACTTCTTTGGTGACCTCCAAGACCAAAGTAGCTCCCATCAAGCGATTGACCATTCCCCGACTTGAACTCTGTGGTGCCTACCTGCTAGCACAGCTGCTCCACCATGTTCGCCAAGTGTTCCAATTACCCCTCAGCTCCATCTACGCCTGGACTGATAGCACTATTGTCCTCAACTGGCTCATTGGGAATTCAAGAAGGTTCAAAACCTACATTGGAAATACAGTCTCCTACATTGCTGATCTCATCAGTCCAGAAAGATGGAACCATGTCAATGGTGCTGAAAATCCAGCTGACTCAGCATCCAGAGGCCTCTTCCCTTCAGAACTCCTGGAGTGCTCACTATGGTGGAATGGCCCTACATGGCTCAAATTGTCACCTGCTGACTGGCCTAAACAATCATTACTGCCCCTAAATGACACTCATGAAGAGGAAAGAGAAATCGCACTTCATTTGACCTCTCAACCTTGTTCTCCTGTGATCCCATCTGAACAGTATTCAGACTTCAACCATCTCAAACGCATAATAGCCTGGATTCTTCGGTTCACCAAGAACTGTCGCTCTGGAACACAGAAACACCTCACTCCCTTGCTTTCCACCGAAGAATTGCATGAAGCAGAATACTATTGGATCTCCATCATCCAAAATGACCATTTCCAGAATGAAATTCAAACCCTGAAGCAGGAACGTCTATTGAAGAAATCCAGTCCTTTACTACCACTCCATCCCTTCCTGGATTCCAACAAATTGCTACGCGTTGGTGGCAGACAGCAGAATTCCAAGCTTTCTTACTCGAATCAGCACCCCCTGATTCTACATGGAAAACACCCCGTGACCAAACTAATCATTCACTCTGAACATCAACGCCTCCTACATGCTGGGCCCACTCTCCTCACTGCCTCACTATGTCGTCACTATCACATCACAGGATGTCAGAAGACTATCCGTTCCATCACTCGTGGATGTATCACCTGCCGACGCACCTCTGCTCGACCACAACCTCAAATGCTGGGCCAACTACCCATTGAAAGGATCACTCCCGGACCGGTGTTCGATCAAACTGGAGTAGACT
This sequence comes from Agelas oroides, assembly GCA_949130485.1. Classification (NCBI taxonomy): domain Eukaryota; kingdom Metazoa; phylum Porifera; class Demospongiae; order Agelasida; family Agelasidae; genus Agelas; species Agelas oroides. The sequence continues at coordinate 5,650,332 of OX422201.1, read as the reverse complement.
ATGCTGGTCCTGTCTACATCAAATATGGTTATGTCCGCAAGCCCACTGTGATCAAAGCCTATGTATGTGTATTCGTTTCACTCTCTGTTAAAGCCGTCCACTTGGAACTTGTTTCTGACCTCACCTCTGAGGCATTCATAGCCACTCTCAGAAGGTTCATTTCTCGCCGTGGCAAGCCCTCACTCATTTGGAGTGACAATGGAACGAATTTTGTTGGTGCTTCCCGAGAGCTTCAAGAACTAGCTGATTTTCTCGAAAGACAAAAAACACAGCAAGAGATATCACGATTCTGCTCTAACCAGCATATCAAGTGGAAGTTCATCCCCGAGCGTGCTCCTCACTTTGGCGGCCTTTGGGAAGCTGCTGTCAAAAGCATGAAGATCTGCCTCAGGCGTACTGTATCTTCCCACAAGCTAACTTTCGAAGAATTCACTACCATACTCACGCAGATCGAATCCTGTCTAAACAGTCGCCCTCTGGTACCACTTCAGTATGATGAAGACGGCATCGAAGCTCTCACACCTGGTCATTTCCTCATTGGCAAACCACCAGAATCTATTCCAGATCCTGCTTTCTCCTATCGCACTCTATCTCTACTACGGCGCTGGCACTTATGTCAAGCTCTTGTTCGCCACTTCTGGCAAAGATGGTCTACAGAATACATCTCCTCACTCAGACGCTACACCAAATGGCACCATCCCACTAGAAATGTCCAAGTTGGAGATGTTGTTATCCTCCAAGAAGACAATATGGTTCCCACTAAGTGGCCACTTGCCAAGGTTATTCAAACACATACTGGAAAGGACGGATTAGTCAGAGTGGTCACTATTAAGACTGCCACCGGAACCTACAAGAGGCCTGTGATTAAAATCGCTCTACTCCTTCCCTCAGACTCTCCTCCTAATGTTACTTAAGACCATCCGGTCTTGGCCGGCGGTATGGTGCTGCAAGCAGACTTATGTTGGACACATGCACATAATTGTTGGATTGTACCCACCTTTGTTCACTTGCATGGTTGCTGTTAAATCATTGTACTTGCAGCAGACTTGTGTCTTTTCATTATCTATTGTCCTCGTCATGTGCTCTTGTAATTTGTCTATGGAACTTTCTAGAACATTCCTCTTCTCCTATTTAAGTTTCTGTGATTGCCACTTGTCATTTGTCAGCTCTTTGATTGCCATTTGCCATGAAGTGAATATATTTCCTACCCTGCTATGCGCATCTCGTCTAACTACTGTCCGAGAGAGAGCTCAACAGCTACCCAGTAACTTCGAAAACAAACCACGGCGAACTGGAAAATTTTTCTTTCAAAAACGCTTCGTGTGGCCCTGCAGCGATGTCGTACAAATAGATAAAACGCTGGTATACGGCAGTCTGTGTGCAACAACGCGAACGAACTGACGTAGAAGTTTGTACTCGTACTCCACCGAGCACCCGCCTACTGTCACTCGACAGTGTACTGTAGCGAAGGTAGTGCTATGCTGAGCTATAGCCAAATGCCCTCTGTAGTGACTGGTTGTTGCAAATATCCAGTAGCATTTCTGTAGGAAAACTTATACAGGCAAGTTTTTGGCATACTAATTTTATTCATGAACTTGTACCCGTAACCTTAAGCTGGTAGTAAAGAACCCCCTTTCTACCTTATTATACAGGAATCAACCTCAGACATTCTGTTCCAGATTTTGTCTTGCAGTTTTAGAAAAGCTCTGAGACAAAATCTGAATGGGAAAGCCTGCGTGGGTTTGAGGAGAAGCTGCTAATCGTTGCAACATGCTCTAACACCAGACCACCCATACCTCCATCTTGGTCCTGGTCAGCTCATCGCTCTGTGTCTGCAGCTCCTCGACCTCCTCCTGAAGCCTCTTCTGAGTCTTCACAGCCGTCCGCTCACTCGCCTGAAGATCCTCAAGCTGATTCCGCAGAGACTTGACCATGGCTGAGTTACCTCTCATTTCCCTCTCGTGTTCCAGCTCCTGGGTGAGGTCCTGGAGGAGGGTCTTGTACTTTCGAACCTTTGCCTTCAGCTTCTTCTCGACCTCGGGATCTCCCAGCCTGTTCTGGTACTCTGCCATCTCCCGCTCCATGTCACGACGAGCCTGAGCGAGAGAGATACACTTGTTTCACAACAGATTTGCATGTCTTTCAGGGCAACCTTTCTACACACATTCACACACATTGCTACATGTGTACACAGCATTTGAACACATCTACATGTATGCACATGTGCACAATCACACATGCCTTTGGATGTATCTCTACATTGTGTGAATGTATGCATATTATACACACACTAGCACGCTACACACACACCGCGCACACACACACACACACACACACACACACACACACACACACACACACACACACACACACACACACACACACACACACACACACACACACACACACACACACACACACACACACACACACCTTCACGGCAGCCTGCTTCTCCTCATGCAACTCCTCCAACTGTTGGGTGAGAGACTTGACTTTCTTTTGCATGCTGGCCTTGAGCTGCTCTGCATCGTCATCCCTCCCCTCCATCTCCTTCTGGTGCTGTTGGCGGATGGTTTGGTTGGCCACCTCCAGACGAGCCTTCGTTTGCTGAAGAGAGTCAACCCTGAGAGGAGAAAGGAGGGAGGGGAAGGAGAGAGGAGAGAGAGGAGAAAGGAGGGAGAGGGAGAAGAGAGGAGTGAGGGAGGGAGAGGAGAAGGAGAGGAGAGAGGAGTAGGTTTCATGTATATGGCAAATTGGTAAATCTAGCATACATACATGTACATACATGTATGTAGATGCATGACAGACATGTGACTAATACTCACTTGACGTTGGCCTCATCGAGCTCTTCCTCCAGCTCTTCAACCTTGGTCTCGAGCTCTCTCTTCATCTTCTTGAGGGAGGTCATCTCGGACTCCAAGGTGGAGTGGCTGGTGTGGGAGAGGACCTCCGATTCTAGGTCCTCCTTCTCCTGCTGCATGCGGTCACGCTCCTCCTCCACACGCTATGTGTGAGTGTGTGTGTGTGGGGGGGGGGGGGGGGAGTTAATAGGGAGGGGGGTGCAAGTATCAAAATTTTGTGTCTGGCAAAGTTCAAGTATTTAGTTGTGCAGTTCACACTTCAGTGACTACATAAACACTGGGGAGGAGGGATTTGGGGAGAGGGGGAGGGAGGGGGAACAAGGAAAGGGTCTGCACCTTGAGTTTCTCCTGCAGTTCATTGTACTCAGTTTGCAGTGTGTCCTTCTCTCTGGCCAGCTTCTCCTTGGCTTGTGTCTCAGCCATAGCCTCTTCCTTTGCAGCACTCAAGTCTGCATCAAACCTGATTGGAAGAGAAGATCATGTCACCATCTCGTGTTTACTATTCACAGGCACAAATTGCTCGTAGCGTCTTGCTGGCAGGTAAGTCTTCCTCCCAAAAATAAGGGATAGTTAAGCCAGGCACAGATTCATATCTGCCTATGGCTAGTCTCATTCCCAGGCTATCTACAAAATGGCCGGGGAATGAGGCTAGCCCAAAGCACACTTATCCATGCACTCACTTTCTCTGGCTCAGAGCCATACACACAACCTATGGCTTGTCTCATTCCCAGGCTATACTTCCAAACAGTCCGGGAATGAGACTGGCCCTACACTCACTTTCTCTGCCTCTTCTCCAGCTCAGCGTTGCGAGCCTGCTGAGTCTCCAGGTGTAGCTTGAGGTCATTCATCTCTGATGCCACTTTGGCTGCCTTCTTCCTCACCTGGTTTAAGTTACGCTGGAGGTCATCTTTTTCACTCTCCGAGTCTACCAGCTGAGTGGGAGGTGTGTGTGTGTGTGTGTGTGTGTGTGTGTGTGTGTGTGTGTGTGTGTGTGTGTGTGTGTGTGTGTGTGTGTGTGTGTGTGTGTGTGTGTGAGTGTGTGTGTGTGTGTGTGTGGTGTGTAGGGAGTTTGATGGATGTGTGTGAGTGTAAAGGGATGATGTAGTGTGTATGGGGTGTGATGGTGTGGAGGGTACATGTGGAGGGTATATGTGGGTGTGCAGGGAAGAAGAGACATGGAAGAGAGGACGCACCTTCTTCTCAAGGCTTCTCTTGGCAGACTCAAGCCTCTCCACCTCATCCTCATACTCTGTGCTGATCCTCTGTCGGAGTGTCTCCAGCTCACGACGTGTCTCCCAGTACTTCTCCAGCATGGCTGCAGAGGAGGAACACAAGGAGTTCCATCCAGCTCCTACACCAGAGGCGCACACTCACCTACCTTTATACTCCCCCTCCCATCCAGCTCCTACACCAGAGGCGCACACTCACCTACCTTTATACTCCCCCTCCCATCCAGCTCCTACACCAGAGGCGCACACTCACCTACCTTTATACTCCCCCTCCCATCCAGCTCCTACACCAGAGGCGCACACTCACCTACCTTTATACTCCCCCTCCCTTCCAGCTCCTACACCAGAGGCGCACACTCATCTACCTTTATACTCCCCCTCCCTTCCAGCTCCTACACCAGAGGCGCATACTCACCTACGTTTATACCCCCCCTCCCTTCCAGCTCCTACACCAGAGGCACACACTCACCTACCTTTATACTCCCCCTCCCATCCTTCTTCTACCTCCCCCCCCCCTCTCCTTTCTACCTCCTCTTTTACCTCCCTTCCCATCCACTCTTCTACTCCCCTCTCCTCACTCCTCATTCCCCTCTCCTCTCCTCCCTCCTACCTTCACTGCTCTCCCCTTCACCATCCTCGGACTGTCTGATACGAGCCAAGATACTCATTTCAGCAAGCTGTAGGTGTAGCTGCTCATTCTCATGTTTCAGTTCTGCCTCATTAGCCTGTTGAGTGTGAGAAGGTGCAGTACAACACCACGTGAGTACAGAATATTAGTTTTAGCAGATAAGTATGTAGATAAGTATAAAGTAGCCACGTTCCCAGGCTCCAGAGTAAGTACATAAATGACGCTCTTTGAGTAAACACCCTGCATACTCTTTCACCCCCAAATTTCAACATGTACATAAATTTTCTAAATGCATCATGGTAACTGTCTTCTAGAATACCTTGTGTTCCACATAGAAAAGCTTTTTAGTTAAGCTTAACAAACATACACAGCTATTGAGTGTTTTCAGTTCCGAAACAAAAACACTCGATAACTGCATTTGTTAATTTTCTACATGGCATGCAAGCTATTCACATTTATGGTCATTTTTCATGCCACCATGCTAAGATCATAACTGTAGGCCTCAACTTTAAACAAACTACTGCAGACCTCGTAATGACAGCACCGATACACAGCCATACAGTTCATTCTGTCGAAACCTGCACCGTTTTCCCAAGAATGAGCCAGACACTTCTCTCTGATGGGAACATCGTCTCTGCTAGCCAGTCAACTGGACTACTCAACAAACCACAGCCTTTTTTCTTTCTTCTACAACCTAGACTCAATAGCATGCCAAGTGAACACAATAACTGAAGAGTGAACACCTTATCGAGAGAATAGCACTGTCAAAAACAATGCTCCGAGGACGAAGAGTCTTGGCACCAGAGTTGTGTACACATCAACACCTCAAGATAGCGCCCAAACACAAAAGGACTGGATCCCATTTGGCTCCGCATCCAGCACACATTAGCGATGGCATGGTTCTCTGTTATCAGCTTGAAATTGAAAAACTTATTTCTGAAGTTTCATCTGAATGCTTTTAGCCTTTACTATGTGTAAATTACATGTACACATGTAGCTAAGGAGATGTGCATGAGGCCTGGTATTGGCTGAAATGTGTCCTGCACAGTGGGTGACTTTGCATAACATCTTAGACATGCCTCGTATTGGCTGACATGTGGCCTGCACAGTGGGTGACTTTGCATAACATCTAGACATGCCTGGTATTGGCTGAAATGTGGGCTGCGCAGTGGGTGACTTTGCATAACATCTAGCCATGCTTTTTGCAACAGCCACTTTAGCAAACATTACTCAAGTTTTCCTTACCCTAGTGATGTAAGAACTCATGAAAGTACATGTACCCGAGTTAGCCTAGTGCCCAGGTATGAGGCTAGTACCTGAGCAAGCCTTGTGCCCAGGTATGAGGCTAGTACCTGAGCAAGCCTTGCGCCCAGGTATGAGGCTAGTACCTGAGCAAGCCTTGTGCCCAGGTATGAGGCTAGTACCTGAGCAAGCCTTGCGCCCAGGTATGAGGCTAGTACCTGAGCAAGCCTTGTGCCCAGGTATGAGGCTAGTACCTGAGCAAGCCTAGTGCCCAGGTATGAGGCTAGTACCTGAGCAGAAGCCAAGCCACTGTAACATTAGTCGCATATTCAGAATCCATAGTTCTATTGTGATTGACAGGAAGTGATGCACATATGTAATTACTTCCTATTGATGAGATTCTTCTCATCAGGCTGCCATTGAGTGAGCTCCTAGATATGACTCAGCAGAGTCATACCAGTGCCACCAATACGGTCGACACTGGCTTACCCACCACAGGAGTGGAGAGTAAGTCATCTCTCCTAAAACCAATGGTGATCCACCATCTTAGCTAATTTAATAAGTGATTAATTGTTTGTGGATGACAGATAACTGGTTTGTTGGTTCGTTCATGAATGTGACGTACGGAGAGTTCTGTCAGTTGTTCCTGGAGTGTTCTCTTCTCAAGCTGTTCCTCCTCCATCAGGTCAGAGGCATGTGTGGCCGAGAGTTGGACGTTCTCCAGCTGGGCTGACATCTGGGAAACCTAGAGGAAAGAGAGTAAGGGAGAGAAGGGGGAAGAAAGTGGGTGAGAGTGAGGGGTGAGAGTGAGGGGGGAGAGAGAGGGGAGGGAGAAGAAGAGGGAGAGGGGAGGAGGGAGGAGAGGGGAAGGGAGGAGAGGGGGAGGGGGAGAGAGAAGGAGAGGGGGAGGGGGAGGGGGATGGGGAGGGGGAGGAGGGAGGAGAGGGGAAGGGAGGAGAGGGGGAGGGGGAGAGAGAAGGAGAGGGGGAGGGGGAGAGAGAAGGAGAGGGGGAGGGGGAGGGGGAGGGGGATGGGGAGGGGGAGGGGGAGGGGGAGGGGGAGGGGGAGGGAGAAGGAGAGGAAGAGAAGAAGGGAAAGAGAGAGAGAGAGAGGGGGGAAGGGAGAAGGAGAGGGGGAGAGAGAAAAAGAGGGAGAAGTCACGTAACAATTTGAAGTATGTATGTGAGCTTAAGCAGAAGCAACGAAAATGCCATGTTTGATCAACGGTCACATACCTTTTCTTCCAAAGCACGTTCAGACTTCTTCAGCAGATCTCGTTCACTCTCCAGTTTTTCCACCTTGGACTTCAGGTTATCAATCTGGGACTGGGGGAGGGGCATTGCAGGGGGGATGACTGACAACCACACTGCTGTTACACGATTCATAAAGATAGGTCTAACATATACACACACTCCTTGTGGGTATGCACACATGCACACACGTCAATTATGCCCACATCATACCACTCCTCCCTTAAGGTCTGAAGTCCTGGACTGTGGGACACTTACATCTCTATCTTTCAGGTCCTCCCCTGCACGCCAGACCGCAAGCAGTGGCTTCACCTGAAGAACAGACGTTTGGGGCTTGATCACAGCCATACACAAGGTAGCAGGAGTCTCTCCATCCCTTCCCTCTCCACCCATCACACCTTCCCTCTCCACCCATCACACTCTTCCCTCCCCCACCCCCCGTTTTTCTCATCACATTCATTTCTTTCCATCACCCAATCACCACCCATCCACTCTTCCCTCCCCCACCCCCCCATTTTTCTCATCACATTCATTTCTTTCCATCACCCAATCCCCCTCCTCCCCTCCTCCCTCCACATCCCCTCCTCCTCCCCACCTTGCAGTACAGATTCCACCAGCTCCACTCCCTGAGTTCCATGTAGGCCTCCATGTTATCCTGGATCACCAGGGCCGCAGAATTCTGTACCTCAAGTTTCTGAAACTTTTGACGGCCCAGCCAGCCCCTGCACCGTGCCTGGTGTGTGTGTGTGTGTGTGTGTGTGTGTGTGTGTGCATGCGTGCATGTGTGTGTGTGTGACCTCATGAAATCCACCCCATCAACACAAGAACATGATGTCATGGGGTCTGTATTAGTGACCCAGGTGGTTCCTACGTTCAAATACAGGTCATTCAGATCTTCCACAGGTCAGGGGTGTTTCAAGACACAAGGTACAACTGAGCTACATTTATATAGCGTCTCACATGCACAGCAGAAGTGCACCATCACAAAATGTAAGCAACACACAGTTACCTGGAAGAGGACCATGGTGCCGTGGGTCTGGTCCTCAACCTGCCGATCCAGCTGGGTCAGTGTCCCTGCACGGAAGAAAATCTGTGTGTGTGTGTGTGTGTGTGTGTATGTATGTGTATGTGTGTGTGTGTGTGTGTGTGTGTGTGTGTGTGTGTGTGTGTGTGTGTGTGTGTGTGTGTGTGTGTGTGTGTGTGTGTGTGTGTGTGTGTGTGTGTGTGTGTGAAGCATGAAGTCTCAGTTGGCTCTAACCATTCAACAGGGGGGGATTTGATTTCTTTATACCCTAATGACAACTTGCAGAAGCATTTGCATCATCAACGCACATGTAAACAAAAAGAACCGTACTGGAGTCAAGAAGTCTGGGACCACATATCCAAATTCTCCCCACTCCCCACTCCCCACTCCCCCCCCCCCCCCCCACCCCTTCACACCTGGCTAAGGCCAATCCGGTAGGAGGATTTGTCCACTTCCTGGGAGCGCAAGATGAGTCCCATACTCTCCTTGTCTGGGATCTGTCCGTCAGTCATCCCTCCCCCGAGCAGTGCACCGTAGCGCCGACTGAACTCTGAGAAGGTCATGTGCTCAGGGAATCCTACGTACATGTGTGTGTGTGTGAGTGAGTGCCTCCCTTAATTAATCTGTTGGTGAATTAACGCTATGTACACTTGGTGTTTTCCTGAAGAAGCTCAAAGGGCAAAAATCAATCAGAAAGGTATGTGCACTATTTCAATGTATATGGGTACGTTCAATTACAGGAGCAAGCCTGTAACATCACATAAAAGTGCTATTAGATTCCTCGTTCTCTCAACAAGTAACCATGTGCACTTGAGGATACCTATAAATATGAGCATACGTAGATTACTAATTTATTCACAGATGCAAAGTGTACCAGGTGAGGATGTATGCTCATAGTTTATGTTGTCATTTACATTGTAGACAGCTGTCTAGCAAGGTGTTACTAGGTGAGGAATGTACATAATATTATGTAGGTGTGGTATTGTCAAGTGCTAAATGGTGTCACAATTGTAGGTATGTGAGCCCAAGTGTGAAAGAGCCACGAGTGGACTGGTGTTTGAGAGCAGATACTGAGTTCAGACCAGCTACTATTGAACTAGCATTGTGCCAATTGATTGAGCTCTTCAGCTAACTGACTGAAGGAAGATTAGCTATCATTGAGACTGAAGTAAGCTGTGATATGTAGAGCAACTGACTGTCAGGCTGGTGTTCACAGCAGAGTTGCCTAACACAGCCTAGCTACCACTGATATGAAGCCCAGACTCATGGAGACTGCAGCTGCCCCCCTCCTGACTATACTCTGTTTGTATCTGTGGCTGGGACAGCAGGCTGGGGGCTTCATTGCCGACTGCACTGGAGTAAAGTGCCCCCCTCCATTGTGTGCCAATGCCATCACCCCTCCCGGACAGTGCTGCCTCTCGTGTGAAACCAGCAAGTGTTTTTTTGAGGGGTGTGTTGTATTTGAGAGGTTTGAAGTTCATTGGAAGCCTAACCCCTGTACAAGGTGCACCTGTGTCAACAATGAGGTGGTCTGCACTAAAAAACTCAACTGTACTAAGCTTACAACGGAGGACTGCTTTGGGCACAAAGTGATTACCAAACCGAATGAATGCTGTCCGTCTTGTGACTATGGTATTCCAGAGAACAAGTGCGAGGTGATACCATGGCGATACAGCACTCTGAGAGTTGGTGAAGGAGAGCTGTGTGCGAAGGAGGTGATGAAATACAAGTGCGATAAACCGGGGTTTGTCTACAAAGGGAGAAAGTATCAGTGTGTGCCCCAGGAGCAAGTGAGGGTGGCAAAGTTCTTGCAAAGCTGTCCGTTTCTTGTTATGACTTACTTGAATGTCACAAGTTGCAGGGCCGTTCCGAATGAGAGAGTCAAATTGTCAGGATATATAGATGAAAAGTGTGACATGATTGTTTAGACTGCATTGCATATGATATTGAAAGCAGGGTGTATACATCCTATAACCATAACAACTTGGTCTTCCAATTATTTTTAATATCAGCACATTAATTTAACCATGCACAAATGTTTCGAGTGCAGACTGTCAAGAAATAGTACACTAGTCCCATTCCGAGGATGCATACACATTCTACATGTAGTAAGCAGCCTGGGAATGAGGCTAGTCACTGCTACAGTGGGTGTGGTTCTGACACTGTGAAAGTGGGTGTGGCTTATTGTCACACAGTGACGGTTAATTTTCAACAGGTCCCGTGATCACTGGTGCACAACACAGTTCTAGATAGTCACAGATTGTGATACAATGTAACTGTAGCCCAGGTCCATGGGTACAGCACTTCATCCCACAGCTGTTTGACCTGTTTGTTACTCACATCCCCAGCCAGCTGGCTCATAAGTATAGTAACAAAAGACAAAAACTAGTTTAACAGGTTGTGAGTTTGTTACTCACATCCCCAGCCAGCCGGCTCATAAGTATAGTAACAAAAGACAAAAACTAGTTTAACAGGTTGTGAGTTTGTTACTCACATCCCCAGCCAGCCGGCTCATAAGTATAGTAACAAAAGACAAAAACTAGTTTAACAGGTTGTGAGTTTGTTACTCACATCCCCAGCCAGCCGGCTCATAAGTATAGTAACAAAAGACAAAAACTAGTTTAACAGGTTGTGAGTTTGTTACTCACATCCCCAGCCAGCCGGCTCATAAGTATAGTAACAAAAGACAAAAACTAGTTTAACAGGTTGTGAGTTTGTTACTCACATCCCCAGCCAGCCGGCTCATAAGTATAGTAACAAAAGACAAAAACTAGTTTAACAGGTTGTGAGTTTGTTACTCACATCCCCAGCCAGCCGGCTCATAAGTATAGTAACAAAAGACAAAAACTAGTTTAACAGGTTGTGAGTTTGTTACTCACATCCCCAGCCAGCCGGCTCATAAGTATAGTAACAAAAGACAAAAACTAGTTTAACAGGTTGTGAGTTTGTTACTCACATCCCCAGCCAGCCGGCTCATAAGTATAGTAACAAAAGACAAAAACTAGTTTAACAGGTTGTGAGTTTGTTACTCACATCCCCAGCCAGCCGGCTCATAAGTATAGTAACAAAAGACAAAAACTAGTTTAACAGGTTGTGAGTCAACTCCTAATGCAAAAAATCATAAATGTCACTCCTGAAATGTGATAGAAGCTTTGCAGTCATACCAACAGTCACAACTTGAACAGGTAGTTTACATAATACTTGTGGGTGCGACGTAGCTAATGGACCCCTCGTCGCAACAGACTGACTACCACCCCCTCAATGCCACAGTTTAAGAGAGCCTGCACTCGGGACAGAGGCTACCTGACTAGGACTACTGTGAGGAGACTGTCTGTCAAGAAATTCTTCACCAAACAAGGTGGGTTGTAAGCTCTTCTTAGTGATGGTCACCACCAGTAACCCCGGTCACATTGGCCTATTTAAATGCAATGCAACAATCTGTCAAAAAATGCTGGTGAACAAAGTTAATTTTTGCTGGCTTTAAAAATGGTACATTCCCTGTTCATCTATGCACTTCTAGTCTCGCCATCTTTAGGCAAAAAAGTGAGTTTTTTTTGCCTACTCATTGAAAACTGAGGATCAGCTTGTCAAGGGATTGTGAGCTAAATTGATTGTAGTAAGAGCTCTAGTTGGGTGTAGGTACAGGTGAGATGCACAGGGAACAAATGAGCACTTCAGCTGTCAATGAGTCCTTGTGACTACAAGTACAAGCTGTCTCATTCCCATGTCACTGGCATGGGAATGAGACTACAGAAAACGATATATTCTCTCACACACTGCAGTACCAGTACCGATGTATACCAACATGGATTTCATACGAACAGCCACTGCCCTCCTCCTCCTCTTCCTACTTGCAACAGCCATGCAGCTAGCTGATGCCAGTCAAAAGCAGCCTGACTGCAGCCGTGTCAGGTGCAGACGCCGCCCCCTCTGCGCTGACCCAGTCATCCCCCCAGGACAGTGCTGCCCCTCGTGTGAAAACAGTAGCTGTAGGTTCGAAGGATGTGTTAACTTCCTCAGCAATGGACAGCCCCAATGGCAGCCTGACCCTTGCCTCTTCTGCTCTTGCTCCAACAACAGAACCATCTGTGCTGCGATTGGTTGCAGGTTTTTGAAGGAGGAAGATTGCTTCGGTTTTCCAGTTGTCACCAAACCAGGGGAGTGCTGTCCATCATGCAATTTCAGCATACCAGCAAGAAAATGTGCTGCTGTGCCTCAGGTATTCAGCCAAAGGAACATTACAGTCACCGAAGAAGGAAGATCCAATTCCTGCTCCAGGCAGATTGTAAAACGTACGTGCGACAAGATTGGCTTCCGAGCGTTCGGGAGAAAGTTTCGTTGTGTTCCATTGCAGGGGAAGAGGGGAGTGAGGTTTGGTAGGACGTGCCCTCTGTGCTTTGGATTCTTCAGAGACGTAGTGATATGCAGGGCAGTGCGTGACAACAGCATCGTCGTGGGCTGTGACCTTGTGGTCTAAAGCTTCTACCAACCTGACTGCACCACTAACTGTACATGGTTCTAAACTGTAGCTGACTACAACCCCCCCAGTTTTTCTTGCATGATGGCCATATGTAATAGTCCCACGTAAAAATCAAAGATTATTCCATCGAATATTTCAACCACATCCGAGTACCTGAAGCATCTATGAAGCACACAAGCACCACCCCTTACATAAGTTCAGTGACACAATGCTTCAAACATGGCAATGAGATCGAAATACGCGATGGAATCTTCAATTTCTACATGAGACTGTGCTATGCATTCCTGTTTTCTTTTTTAAGGCAGTGACTTTGTACTTGCAGAGAAATGGTTACCCAATGTAACAATAGGTGGTCAGGGTAGTGGGCTAGTCTCATCCCCCGACTCTCCTGGGAATGGGACTACGGGATGAAGGCAATACTGGAACAGTGCATGGGGTTGTCTAGCCTCGTACCCAGGCCGCATGGGAGGAGAGAAACTTCTCTCCTCCCACGCGGCCTGGGTACGAGGCTAGGATAACTACATGTAGTTGGTAAAGTTTACTAGCTGCAGACGATCTTATGGTCAAGGGTCTCAACTATTACAAGTACAAGATATTGTACCTGGCTGGTTTCATACAGGATTTTTTCCTGGGGGTGGGAAATGTAGATTCGTGCAACGGGCGCATGCACGCATCAATTCACCCACTAGGGTTTTGTAGAAACTCTGGACATATTTAAGGACAAGAATCATCGGATTCAGCTTAAGCCTATAATTATGCTATACTTTGTTATTGTGTTGTATAGCCTATTGTAGCTGTTGAGGCAATTATGACATCATAATTTTCAAATTTCAGGGGGGAAAAACTCTGTCTGGGGGGGGGGGGGGGGGGGAAATCCCAGTGCCCGTATGAAACCCTGACTGGAGGAGTAGACACTCAACAGACCTGGTCAGATTAGAGAGCTGCATTCAGCAGCAATTGAAAGTCCTTACATTACTGTTGTACAGTGGAACCCCTCTCAAATCCGAGGAGAACAATACATAATGGTACGTCCGCCCACTGAGAATCCCTCCTGCAAGACATTGTGCACTGGTTAATGAGGGTGCCCTTCATTTAGGGGGTGCTCTTCATTTAGGGGTGTCTTTAAGAACACTGCACTAAACAAGAGAATCCCTCCTGCAAGACATTGTGCACTGGTTAATGAGGGTGCCCTTCATTTAGGGGTGTCTTTAAGAATACTGCACTAAACAAGACAAATGTTTGGTTCTAGGGATGTTTATATTAAGTAACACACAGAACAGTATCCCACCACCTTAAAACCTCACTCCCAGTCTCCAACATAGCTTTTGTAGCCTGCAGTACAGCAGTTTGCATTGACCTTCCAAAAAGTCAAAATTTCAGTCTGACGCACATATGCAAAACTATGATTTCATATGGAGGGTGGTGAAAGCTGTGTTGGAGAACTGGGAACAAGGCTACGTTGTAGGGAGGGAGGGTCTACTGCAGTGTATGTAGCTAGGTTGTTAAACAATGGTGGCTCTGCCCCGGCTAGTCCTCCCTACCTTGCTTGTACATCCTGGCAGCTTTCACAATGTCCGTCCTCCGCAGCTGAGCTCGAACCAGAGGAATGTCAATGTGGCCATGGGGAACGGAGCCGGCTTGCTTCTGGAGGTCAGAGTACGTGGTGGAGATGGCTCCGGGAAGCTGGTAAGGGGGTTGGGGAAGGAGGCAGTGGATGAACCACTGACGTGTCTTGCGGAGTGTGTCAATGAGGTAGTCCTTTGGAGGAGAGTGAGGGGAAGATGTGTGAAGAAAGAGATCACATAGTTTCAAGTTGGTGGCTTTGATAGCATCATTTCCAGGACTTCATCCACTCTTACAGTATGCAAGAGTGAAGGAAGAAGGCCTGGTAAATTTTATGCCATGAATGCATGATGTCAATGTCTACCTAGGTAGACAGGGGAAGGGAGCGGTCCAAGGAGTTCAAGCAATATTGACCTCTCGTAGTGTAGAATCTGTCAAAGGGCTGGAATACCAAACTTCACAAAGTGAAAATATCAGCTATTCAGGAGAACACGTATGCAAAACGCATCCTCTCAGTTGGGCAGCCTTCCCTTCTTCTGTCTACCTAGGTAGACACTGACATCAAATCATTAAAAGCAGCGTGTTCTATGAGCTGCTGCCCCCCCCCACCCCAACCCCCCTGACCTTCTATTAAAACAAACAGCCCCTTTAGATAGTGACTAACAAGTTGAAACTTGGTCTGAAGGCAGGAGGACTTCTTGATGTTAGCACTCGGGCTGGAGAAGTGGATTCCCATCGACTGGGTGGACTTGGTGCGTGAGACTGACTGGTGGTGGGTGTCCACCTTGAGTGCTGACGTACTCATGTTAATGGCCGACGCAGCCACGCCATGTCCTTGGAAGATGCTTGCAATACTCGGCCTGCAGGATCAAAAGTATATTACATTGTCTACATGAAATTCTGCCCCCAAAACAGGAATCCATGTAAGTACATGTAGCTGCTTCCCTATCAGCATGGATGGGTCTGATTATGTTGGTTTCATTCCCACACCCAGCCTAGGTACAACTACCATATTTCTTTGGATAGACGCCGCCCTCGAATAGTAGCCGCACAATTGGAAGCTCTGAATGAAATAAACGCCACCCTTGAATAGTAGCTGTGGCTAGTATACATGTACGCAGCACGTGTACATGTGTGCAAATCATTCCTGATGACGGTCACCATGCTAGCCGAGTCGTTTCCACGGCTGACAGCAGGACTGAGACGCTGTGCATACTACTGCCAGTGTCTAGCAATCGTCACCGTCTCACTCATACATGTACGTACCTTATAAAGCCGTCGTTGATGTCTGCGGGCTTTCCAAAGAAATAAATGCCGCCCTCAAATAGTAACCGGACAAAAACGAACAGCGGAAAAAATAGTAGCCGTGGCATCTGATCGAAGATATACGGTATCAACAAAAGCTGAGAGGCTACTAACCCACAAGAGAACACCACACGTTTCCCACCTTTTGGACTCAGCCACAACCTGCACCACGATGCGGGTGGAAGGGTGCTCCCGTGCCCGCCGCACCCAGCCGTTGGTGTCGTAGAGAACAGGGAGACTGCGCTGGCAGTGGAAGACGATGAACTGGTTCCCCTCCTTCAGCACC
This sequence comes from Agelas oroides, assembly GCA_949130485.1. Lineage (NCBI taxonomy): Eukaryota > Metazoa > Porifera > Demospongiae > Agelasida > Agelasidae > Agelas > Agelas oroides. Next base: position 5,634,464 of record OX422201.1, on the reverse strand, counting down.
TTGATCAGCGGAGATTCCCCTGCAATGGTTGTAACTCCTATCACGTTTTTGCATTCCTGAACTACCTTAACAAGATACGTTAGCCTCATTCCCAGGTTGTATAGAAGAAAACGCTTTCTCCCCTGCACAGCCTGGGAATGAGGCTATAATATACATGTACGTGTACGTGTGTCCTGCGCAGTAGGTTTATGTAACATCTAGGTCTGCCCACTTTCAGAGCGATGTTGTTCATTGATTGTCCATATACATACTGCAGTAATATGCACGCACTGTTATTAGCCAAGCTCCCAGGCTTTTTGCTGCTTATAGTCTCCAATATGGTGAGAAGAGTAATTTGTACACAGAAAGTGACAAAAACCTGAGGTGGTGAAGGTTTGGGGATGAGGCTAATAAAACCGTCTATGTAACTCGGACATTCAAAGTTATTTCTTGGAGTGACCAAACCATGTATGATGTATGGTCCACTAGCTACACTGTAACAGGTCTCTAGTTCCAGCTAATGACCTTTCTCATCTGCCTCCCCATGGTACATGTGCACTCTGTCCAGGAAGCTGCTCTCCGAAGCTCCGGGAAAGACAGACTCCTCGTCTAGAATCCAGAGCACACCTCGCCTGTCAGTGTGCAAGTCCACAGTACCACCACGACGCTGGGGTTGTGGGAGAGAGAGAGAGAGAGAGAGAGAGAGAGAGAGAACACACTCTAGTTCACCTTTCTATATACAACCAAACACTTTATCTGAGACAGCTGTTACTATGTTGATGGCTATGCCCAGTCTGGTGGGTGGTCAGCCTGGTTCCCAGGCCTCTGTTCTCCATGACAATAAGCTAAAACGTGAGCAGAAGTCTTGAAAGATAGTAAGGCCGAGTGGCTACACCAAGAGACACCATAGGACTGTATGAGACATTATGAGACACCAGAAGACGCACTGAGACATTGTGAGACATCATAAGACTGTATGAGACATTATGAGACATCATAAGATGCACTGAGACATTATGAGACACCATAAGACTGTATGAGACATTATGAGACACCATAAGACACACCGAGACACCATAAGACGCAATGAGACACCAGAAGATGCAATGAGACACCAGAAGACACTGTGTAGGACGTGCAGATTCTAGGAAAGCTACATGCACACTAGCCGGGCCGGGATAAGTTGACACTTTCAAAAGAAAGTATTATTTACCAAATGTTTGTGATATTTTAGAACCTGTCTGTTTACGTATCACTGATGAACAACGGTAAGTATTTGGTGTTTCTTTGAAAGTGTTAACTATCTCAGCTAGTGTAGTTTCCCAAGAACCCACATAATGGGCAGGTGTTCGGCATGGTAATGCCAGGTAATACCTGTTGCCTAGGTACATGTAACTAAACCCGTATCACAGTATACCTGAGGCACATGCTTGTCAATGGCATCAATCACCGGCAGCGGGCTGTCTCCAACCTCAGAAAACATCCAGTTAATGTTCTCCTGGAAGTATCGGTCCTGCTCCGAAGTGAATGTAGAGTCATGGAAAAGCATCTGCAACCTCTCTTGTTGGTAGTTCATGCAGAGGTCGTCAAACGAGGCACCGTTATTTGCACCCGCTAACTCTCTGTGCTGAAAGCCAGGGGCATCCAAAACATGGATGGTTGAGCGCCCCTTTATTCCGATTGGAGACTGAAGTGCTCTGTTTATTAGCATCACAAGGGAATTGAAAGCTTGATCATAGAGACCAATCACAAATGCATCAAGAGAAGCGGAACGATTTCCGGCTCCAAGCGAAAATGGAGACCCTTGTATGGAGGACGTTTCACTGGGTGTTGGGGAGGAGGAGTGAGGGCTAGCAAAGAGAGTGGAGAGGCGAAGGGAAGCCCCACGAGGAGGGTTGAATATGTCTCTGCCTAGGTCCTCATGGTCAATGCCCAGCACAGTGGCAGCTCGCTGAGCAGCAGCCGGGTTCAGAAAACAGTCACTGCCTCGCATTGAACCTGGGTGAGGGTGAGGGGGGGGGGAGTGGGGAGGAGAGAGGAGAGGGAAGGGAGGAGGGGAGAAAGGGAGGGAGGAGGGAGAGAAGGGAAGGAGGAAGGTAGTACTTTACATGTAGCTAGAAAAAGTGGCTAGCTTTTAGACCCCTTAGACAGCAAAAACAAACAAGGCATTCTGATGTAAGTATCCCTCCTTCCTCCTTCACCTCCCTCTCTCTTCCCCCCACACTCACCTTTTTTCACTCCAGCGTAGCCCAGGTGGTAGATGGCAGCCAGCAGTGACCAGAGCCCTTGTGCCTCCTCTTGTGAGATCTCTAAGATCTCCAAACAGTTCTGGATCAGGTCCCACACCACCGCCGCACTCTCTACCCGCTGGGGCTGTGTGTGTGTGTTGCACCACACAGATATGGCCGTCATCTCCAAAATTTGCCTTCATTTCTCCACACACGCATGCACACCCCACCCCCTCACTACTGTAACACTCACATCACACCCCTCATTCCCCCTCATCCCATCGCTTCACACTCACTCATGTCCCCCCTTTCCCCTCTCTCCCTCCCCACCACACACACACATCCCTGACCACACTCACATCACACCCTCCTTTCCCCTTTCCACCACACCCCATCCCATCTCTTCACACTCACATCACACCCCCCTCCACACACACACCCCTCACTACACTCACATCATCATAAGGCTCGATATAAAGATTGTCTTCCTCGGATTCCACTGGGGCATTCAGTAGGAGGTCCGAGCTGAGCTGATTGTCTGCTCCAGCTATCAGCTGGTAGAAGATGTTGAAATTTCCCTCCATTCCTGGTCGCTGGGCTACACGATACTTCTCAACCAGGAAGGTCTGTGTGTGTGTGTGTGCGTGTGTGTGTGTGTGTGTGTGTGTGTGTGTGCGTGTGTGTGCGTGTGTGTGTGTGTGTGTGTGTGTGTGTGTGTGCGTGTGTGTGTGTGTGTGTGTGTGTGTGTGTGTGTGTGTGTGAGTGAGTGAGTGTGTGAGGGAGTGTGTAAGGGTGAGAGATGTTATTGAGTGAGAAGAGGAGGAGGGCACAGGGTGGAAGGATGTGAAGAAGGAGTGAAGGAGGGTAAAATACAGACACCAAGCCCAAAAGAGAGTGTGAAATCTAGCCTATTCGTCTCCATTACAGGTTCTTACCCCCACACGTAACCACAAGAAGCCTTCACTGTTATAGAAGGACATGCACGCACATAATGTGTTCAGGACATATGTTCTGTATTAAAAATGCTAGCTCAGATCTTTCTCTACCCTACACTGCACAGTTTCCATGGTTTCCTTACCCTGACAGCCGCTGCAACGAGCGTCCCACTGGGGTCAAACTCGAGGGAGTAGAGGTAGGAGCAACGTGTAGCCTGAGGATTCAGGAAGGTTGCCGCACTGCCAAAGGAGTGGAGAAGCAGCTCTACAGCATCCAGCTTTGCATCTGGTGAGGGAGAGAAACAGGAGGTGCTGTATCAGCCGAGTTCTCACCAAGTTTATGCAATAGGGGGATACACAGGCACATACGAAGAACTGTTTGTACTTTGCTTGCTAATTTCAAGCTTGAGCTCGGAACTTTGGTGGTACATGTATATAATGAAAATAGTGATCAGGGCAGGGTGTGTACATTTGCTTAAGTATTGCATATATTGCATATCCGCACCATCCTTACATAGAGAGTCTACTGACCTGCTGATAGTGATCAGGGCAGGGTGTGTACATTTGCTTAAGTATTGCATATATTGCACATCCCTACAATCCCTACATGGTCTACCGACTCTCTGATAGTGATCAGAGTGTGTACTAGAAATAGACTGAGTCTGTACATTTTCTAATGCATTACTGAAGATGCAATAGTCTGAATCCAAAACAACCAGTCTCTCCGGCCATGGGTTGGTTTAACAGTTGGATCTTAGCTCAAATAGCCTCATTTCCAAACTTCCCCCTTGTTTTGTTCTTCAGTTTGCGTTCAGTATAATTAACGGAAGCAGAAGAGGAGCGAAAAATGGGAAAGGCCTAGTAGAGGATGTTTAAGTGTGTGTGATCATGAACCAGTGCACAAAATGGTAATAGTGACTGTCGATCAGTGTAAATTGGTTTAATGTGGTACACTGTTTTGGTGTACATTATAGTCTTCTTATTATGTGTGCCCTTACTTGTGATAGGCCCGTGCTCAGGCTGGCCTATGGTGGCGAGGTAGCGAAGGAGGTAGCGTGCATTGAAGGTTTTTCCTGCCCCACTCAGTCCCATGAGGATGAGAGACTGGTCATTGCGAGTCACCATCATGTTGCGGTAGGCCTGCTGCCCGGCTGCAAAGATGTGGGGAGGCATGTCCTCTCGTCGACAACCTCGGAACATATCAATCACCTGAGGGAGGGAGGGAGGGAGGGAGGGAGGGAGGGAGGGAGGGAGGGAGGGAGGGAGGGAGGGAGGGAGGGAGGGAGGGAGGAGGGAGGGAGGGAGAGAAGAGAGGGAGGGGGGAAGAGAGGGAGGGAGGGAGGGAGGAAAGAGGAAGGGGGGAAAGAGAGGGAGGGAAGAAGAGAGGGAGGGAGAAAGAGAGAGAAGGAGGAGATGGAGGGAGGAAGAGATAAGATGATAAAAGAAAGGAGTGAAAGGCTAGTAGGTGACATGTCAGAGGAACTGATAGAGTTTGCTTGGATAAAGAATACTTGGTAAAGCCTCTATGATTTAATGTTTTCTTGACCTCAACTTCCACATTCTAGATGTACGTATCAGACATTTCTAGGAATACTGATAGGGTCTAACAATGGCCAGTTCTCAAGACTGTCAGTTTTGACAGTGGTCATTCTTGTGCCCAGACTCTTGCATGCACAAAAGAGAGTCTGAGCGACTCCTCTTCTCACACAGGGCAGGGTCACTATCTGGAGAGCTTGAATCAGATTGCAGAGTGTGTAATTATACGTGCACGACACAAGTGATTGTATTTTGTCTCAAAGCTTGTTCCCAGCTGTCCTAAGAGACTTTGCAGCCTTCTCAAGCTTTTGTAAACCATATCATGAAGCAGTCTATACACTTGACTCCCAGATGTAAAAGGCAACTATTGACTCCCAGATGTAAAAGGCAACTAGGACATTCTTTATGCAGTAGGCCCCCGCCCCATGTGACGAGAAATGTCGCTCAAAACACTAGATCTCTTGCAATGCAGTATAGTACCCCAGCAGAGCGGTGGCTATTGTATTCTTACCCTGTCTACATAGGAGGACAGAGGTTTGAGAGGGTTGATCACAATGAGATGCTTGCCAGCAAAGGTGTGGATGAGACTGCTGCCGTATCTCTGTCGCAGCACATGCAGTACACTGGACTCGTTCAGGTGTACCAGGTTGACAATGTCTTCCACTTTATCCAGACTCTCGGGGTTTGCCTGGGAGGGAGGAGAGGAGGAGGAAATGGAACGAGGGGGAAGAAATGTGAGGTTAAGGGTAGGACAGTGGGAGATGAGGGAGGAGGTGGAGAGGAGAGGAAAGAGAGAAGTGAAGAGAAGATGGAGGGAAAGAGGAGGAAGAGAAGAGGGAGGGAAAGAGGAGGAAGAGAAGGAAAGGAGGGAAAGAGGAGGAAGAGAAGGAGGGAAAGAGGAGGAAGAGAAGGAAAGGAGTAGGAAAGAGGAGGAAGAGAAGGAAAGTAGAAGGAAAGAAGGGAAATTGGGAGGAGGAGGCAAGGAGGAAATTCACATTAGCTATTTACTGATACAGCATGGGTGGCTAGCTAATTAAGTGTTGCCACATGGCAGTCATGCGACCCACCCACCTTCTCCAAGTCCACTTCATCCACCTCAATGACCTCCCCACTGTGCTGTAGCTTCACCCGGCGTGTCTCCTTGCCCTGCAATAAACCACAACAGAGAACCACTACAGTTAACAACCAGCTCCTGTTAAAGTGAACTGATACTTGCCTCTTTCCCAGACTGTTGTGCAGTTTATCACTTACATACTGGAAGCGATAAACACTGCCAAGGCCTGGGAATGAAGATACTGCACAACTTGTAAGGTGACCTGTTACCTGGTAAGTGTTTGTGTCTTACTACTTACTGCCATTCCATAGTGGTAATGCATTAGGTCTATAGTCTTAAGTGAACTGGCTTTGTCTTGTGTCCTGAACACAAACCAGGGTGGTCCATCCATACTTAGTCCCATTCCCAGACCAGAGAAACTGGCATAAAGTGTATTTGGAATGAGATCAACTCACTCACTGTACAGTTAGGTTAGTCTGGTGCCCAGACTCTCCTGTATGTCTGGTGCTCTGAGCAAGATTTCTTGTCGGACATGTCATTCAAGAGTACGTATGTATTCTATCATTTGATTAGAACTCTAGAATTCCAGCACTCCAATCAGATGATAAAGTGTTAAAATGATGTACAGTGCAAGTGACTATGTCTTGTAGCTTATTTCAGGTTGTCTCAGGAGACTTCATGGCTGGAGCTTTTGTGAACCATGACGTGCTCGCAGGTTATGGGAAACTCGAATCCCAAATTTTAAAAATGTAATTATGACATTCTTTCATTTACTCCCTATGGCTAGCTGCCACGTGTGAAAAAAAACATGCCACAACACTAGGTCTTCTATTGAGTTTCTCTGGGAGAGTCTGAGAACGAGACTACAGTGAGATAAGAATTCAATATCGCTATCTGAGGTTGCCATGGGGTTTAATTGATGGTTGCTAGGAACTCTGGGCAATTTAAAAGCCTTTTCTCATTCCCATGGCTGCCTAATATGACCATCAACATTCCACATGGCAACACCATCAGAAGCTGCTAAGGTATCTGCTTATTGAGAAGACTGACAGTTAGGAAGGAAGGTCAAAATATGAGCTTCCTTCTCAGCAAAAGCCAATGACATGCATAGGAGTTCTTTTGAAAAGGTCCAAACTTTAACACCTTTTGGGCAGAGAGGCTCTTCCTGGTGTAAAGGATGAAAGGAAGGTTGTCAAAACCTTGCAATAGAGTCCTATTACATGTAACGAGTCATCATCAGTATACATGTAGCACCTGGTAGCTGAGAAAGGCAACAATTTGCACAACTGCTCTGAACCAGAGCCCTAAACCTTTCTCACTCAAAGGTTCAACGTAGCTCAGTCACTCACCCACTGCAGTCTCATTCCCAGGCCACTCCCCGCTGTCTTAGCAGGAGGGGGGGAGTGGCCTGGGAATCATCTACACTCATAATATACACACATGAGTAACAAATCTCATGTACACACAATGTACAGGACTTTTACCATAGCCAGAACCTTACTAGGAAAGGGAAGCAATCTGAGGGTCTGACTATCCAGGAATGAGAGAGGGCATCGAAGAAACGAGAGTAGTTAATCATAGCCAACACTAAGACTGGCCTTTCAACTCTCCTTCCCCTCTTCCCTCTCTCTTCCTCCTTATTCCCCCCCCCCCCCCACCCCCATCTCTCTCTCCCTCCATACTCAACCTTTCTCTCTCCCCATGACAATCCTTCTCCCTCCTCTCCCGTCCTTTGTACTCACCTGGTACCTGACGAGGGTGATGTGTGCAGAGAGGTTGCTCCTCTTGGGAGTGTCGTGGATGACTGTTCCCAGTGTGAACCCCTGGGTGTGCACCACCCACACTTTCTCCAGACCCTGCTGCTCCAAGAGAACCTCCTCCGCACTCTTTGCCTGTGAGTGTGTGTGTGTGTGTGCATGTGTGAGTGTGCATGTGTGAGTGTGCATGTGTGAGTGTGCATGTGAGTGTGCATGTGTGTGTGTGTGTGTGTGTGTGTGTGTGTGTGTGTGTGTGTATGGTGAGAGTACAAAGGAATCACACAAGTACAGAAGGAAAACGAAGGATGAAATTAAAGTGGTCACTTTAACAAATGCAGATGTACACATGGTTGAAATGTGTATCAACCAAGAGTATGAACACAGCTATACTCTGAACTTTATTCATCCCACCAGTCTCTCCACTGGTACCTGTACAAGGCACTATAATACTCCACCGTTTGGGAACAGATGGTAACTGTATACATTCATGTACGTACACACCTTCACATTCCTCTACCCTTTGTGCGTGAGTCACAATAAGGCTGCCATATACATGCACACATGTGTGTGTGGTAACACTGGAAGCAATGGGGTATGAAAGAAACACTTGGAAACTCAACAACATTTCTGGGTGTTCACAACAACAAAACTGTTTACTACAGTGCAATAAAAGGTTTCTTACCCAACATAAATCTCCGAAGATACACTAATAAACTTTGGTGGCTCCTTACAGAGGAGGTAGGTGTATTTTTGCACACATAAAAATATGCTTACCCAGCATCATTGTTCCAGCCTCTCCACTCTCTGTCTGCCTAAGTAGACATTGTATGCTGCAAGCAATCAAAAACTGGAGCCAGGGAAGACCTGGGAACAAGGCTAATTAAAAGCTGGACAGGAGTCTGGGAATACGGGCGTGTATCTACTAATCCGTTTGTTCAAACAATTTAGGTGGACCATGAAACATGCACATCAACCATGTACAATTGATTCACAACAACGTGGATGTTATTGAGTGGGAGTAATCATCCATTTAGAGCACTTTGCTTTAGCTAGAAATAAAGGGTAGTGAAATGCCAGTAGTTGCCAGGAATCGAACCCAGAGTCCCTGCGTGACGGGAGTATTCATTGCCCCCCGTGCAGTACATATAGAGGATGGTGAGGGGTGGTGGTTGTCCAGTGGTCACAGTCAGAGGAGGTGCGACACGGCCACATGCGCTATGCAACAACGAACATTCCAAAGACAAGAACCTGTGATTGAGAGAGTTGGAAACACTCTACGGCCAAGATCATGATGAGTCCAGGAAGGGGGGAGCGAGGTTTACAATGCTGAAAGTGTTTCACTAGTCAAAAGAACATTTCCACACTCCAAACGGCATCTATGTGGCTGTTGAGAGCTAGATGACAACGGCTATCCATCTCAACCAAATAGGCAGTTGGCAACACTGTAGTGCAGCCAGCTTGACAGGATTGGGTAGCTCCCTACCCAGTGGGTGGTCATTCTACACAGGTGCTACGTGCAGCCAGCAACATATAAAGATCCTACGCCTGCAGTTACCTAGCAACGCCATTAGAGCAACATTCCAATCTTCAGCCTAGCTACAATCTAGCTTCTGTGTACTGTCACGATTCCAGGAAACCTGTCTGTGTCATAATGGCCACTATTGACTCAAGTGCCTAAGCATGCAGCCGATAATATGATTCTGAGAGGTGTAATTGATCTCAGCTAGAGTGAGACCACAACAGAGGTCAGCACCGGAGGATACAAGCAATACGATGGAAGGTCAGTATGCAGCAATGGTCAAACCCTATCATATTCTTATTATAATTATTATGCCATCTGATCTGTCGCTCTATTTCACGCATTCAGTTCAGTTGAAGTTCTACGGACCAACCTACCTGCTGTCAATTCTGCTGCTGTGTGGCTCATAAAATGACAAAACTCTACAATGACGTTGCTGTGGAGCTAGCCTCGCTCCCAGGCCCCTGCCCAGCTTTGTCGCTTGCCATACGGAAAAGCGGGGAGAGCCTGGTATTCTTTTTCATGTGAGCACGACAAAATGGTAAAATGAAAATTTTCAGAATGAACAGGCAGTGTTTGTGTCTTGTTCAACCGACTACACACTCAACACTTGGTGTGTATGACAGTCGCCCCTTGCTAGTCAGATATGTGTAGTAAGTTAATTGGTATCTTCACTCTTCGTGCTGTTCTGACCACCCTTTGCCTACGCACATTTCTACTGTCCTTTCTACCCTAACGTCACTCACATGAGAAAAGATACCAGACCCTCTCTCCTGCTATTTCGTACTGTAAGCAACATAAAGCTGGGCGGGGCCAGGGAACAAGCCTATTGTACACCTGCATTACATAAAGCTATGTCAGCAACTGGGTGGAAAGTGGCTTGGGAGTAAGGCAAGGAATGTCAGGATTTTAATCCATTAGCCTCTAACCAGGTAACAACTTTGTTTACTGTTTGTAGACGACCCTAAGTGCTAAATTCATAAATTCTTTCCCAATGGCAACAATCCACCCACAGTTGCCTAGGCAACAGTGATGATCTGACATGGTGTTGTCAGTTTGTGTGCACCAAGCTTCCATATTTGGCAGCAAGAATGTGTAAACGGATAAGAAATGAAGTTAAATGTTTCTCCCTCCTGGGCACAAAAGATTACTTGTCAATGTTGATTATAATTATGCCAAAAGTGGAGTTCTCTAGGTTTTTTTATATACCCACAAGGTTGACCAATCAGAAGCTACAGCAGGTGACCAATCAGAAGCTGCAGCAGTAGAATATTCGTAACAATCATATGCTCAGGATTGCAGTAATTTCTGTGAAATGATCACACAAAATACTGTACAACAATTAAATTTAGATCTCAGTTCATCACAGATGAGTAAGTACATGTGCCCCAATTAATATCATTTTCAAGATCAGTCATAACAAGGACAAGATTTAGTCTGATAATTAGAGAACCGGCATTTACTGTCTAGTCACTTGGGAGTCCATTAGACAGAAGAGGATTCTCTACTCTCATGCTCAGCCGACATGTGCCTTCTGGCAGAAACAGTCTGGAAAAGCGGGTGTGGTGCAAAATGTTTTGAACATTACTAGGTTACACTGTCGCAAAAGCACGCGCCAGCCCAAGAAATTCGACTTGGCTCACCAGACCATTTGTCCTCATGAGAGGGTGGGGTCTGGGAATGAGACAAAGAATTCTTTGTTACAAGCTTTAAGATGGCAAGAATGCATGTCAAACTGCCACTGCCTTAGCTACATGCACAGGAAAAAACAAATCCTTTCGCAAGTACCCATTTGTTCTTGCACTTAAGTCTTCAATTCAGTAACCATGGAAACTCTTGCTTACAGCTGTATTTATTCTCTGCAACAATGTGCTAACAGACAAAGCGACTTTCCAACACAAAGCTATCCATTATTATTTTCTGTGAGTAACAAACCCTGCCGGTTAAGCTATAACATGAAAAGTAGCTGGAAACACAACAGGTGCCTGCAAAGATGCCCTTTTGGATTGTAAGTCCTCATAGTTCTGTTGGCATATTTAATTTCATCCCAGGTTCCTTCCCTTCCCCACGACTTGGAAATCTTGAAGGTGAGCCTGAGAAGGGTCACTAGGCAAGCATGGGGGCATGGTAGTCTCATCCCCAGACCCCACCCTCTCACAAGGAAAATCTGTCTGGTGAACCAAGTCGAATTTCTTGGGGTAGTGCATGCTCTGGCAACTGTGTAACCTATACTGTTGTAAGGGAAGTGCTACATAATAATTAGCGATCTCACAATCTCAATTGTCCTTACCACTTTTTGAGAATAAGCCCAAGAAATTTGACATTGTTCACCAGACTGTTTCTCGCGGGGAGGCGTGCGCTGGGCACGAGACTAGGCATGGCATGATAAAGAAAGTCCTAGGTGTCCAAATTGACATGGTACACACACAAGTCCCATTTGATCAACCACGGTACACACACAAGTCCCATTTGATCAACGGGTGTATCTAGCAACTGTCAACCACTTGTGTATACCAGCATCGTTTTTCCAAGTTGTGGTTTCAACTGAATGCTCAACTGAACCAACTCAGTACCTAGCCCCCCACAAGTATTATTATAAAAAGGTGGGCGGACAATCATGCTAGAAGCTTGTATAAACAACACTCCTACTGTTACCCCATGTATCTCATTATCAGTTCAACATGGTTGATCTACAGCAGTGGGCATGGAAATTCCAATGCCCCAAACACCGCAGCCTTGTTCCCAGACCTCTACTCTAGTACAGCTTTCATCACTTGCAGTGCAAAAAGTGTGGTGACGCTTTTCTTTTTGTAGCACAAGCGACAAGAACTGTGATGGAGACCTGGGAATGAGACTATACAGCTTGCAAATGTATGAAAGTGCTAATAACACTCATAGCTACATTCACACACTCTGCAGAACAAAGCACTCATCCCTTCTCACTCTCCCTTTTAAGCACAATGTACATTTTAGGCACATTACAAACGTGTATCTCTACCAACCTTAAACGCCTTCCTTCCTTCTGCTGCATTCTTCCTCAGGGTCCCTGTTCCTGTCTTTGCACGACCAGACTTCCGTAACTGAGTTCTTGGTTTCAAAGCATTGTCAAACGCCCCTCGTGTGTTCAACTCAAGTAGCTCTGGCATTGAGGCCACTACCATTTGGACAGAGTCTCCAGAAGCTTTGATCAACTCAACGACCCTCTCGTGGGGTGCCTCATCCACACTTTCCCCATTTACTTCGATGATCCTGTCTCCAGTCATGAGAGGCCCTGTGTAGTCTGCTCGTGGCTCCACCAAGTGTACCAGACATGTTTTGTCTGGGTCATCTGGGACAGGCAGGTAAGACTTCTGTAGGATAAACCCAAATCCACCTCCGGGGGCATTCTTGAATGCCAAGACACGACGATGTCTCACAGATGTAGTCTGCAACGGTGGTAATGGTAGGTCTGCTCCACTAAGGTTTCGCTCCCTGCTCAAATTTGAACTGAGGATATCCAAATTAGAGGAAGACTCTTGCTTGCCTGTGTTGCTAAGCTGCTGGGTGGATGACGGTGAGCTGAGATCGGATGTGTGGGAAGGTGGGTGGTGACTGGTATAGCTTCGACCAGAGAGAGTAGAGGCAGGGCTTGTGATGGAGACACCGACTCCAGACTGACTGGGGATCATGGGACTTGACCTACTGGGAGATTCAGTTGTATTGACACCTTGCTTTTTTTCAGGGCTCCACTTTCCAACAGCATTGACACTTGTACCGGACGCGGAAGGATTTGTCATATCTTCAAAGTAGGCACGTTTCCTAGACATGCTGGTGGCAGAGGTCTCCCGTGCTAGTTCGGTACGCGACTTGGGTGCAGCGATAGTACCAGCCCTCCCCAGAGAGGAAGAATTTCCCATTTCGTACATAGAGGCACTGGGGGTGGGACTACGAGAATCTCTCTCCCTCAACTCCTCTATATTGACCGAGTAGCGCTTCCGAGAGTCATCCTTCTCCGCGCCCAAACGTGGAGAAGGTGGCTTGCGCTGCCCTTGCTTGTGGTCTTTGTGCTTCTTCTTGAAAAAGGGCATTTTGAAAACTGCTCAGCTGCTGATGCAGTTTCAAACTCAGTAGTTTTCGTTCGATGCTTAAGTCCAAGTCCAATTTCGTAGCTAGCTTCGACCGAGGTTTCGACTCAATTCTCCGCCTGTTTTTCTTTTTTTTTTTTGTACTGTTCGATTCCAGAACGCTTCGGATTCTGGTTTCAAAGTCCAATGTCCTGAGTCCAGACTGGTCTTGTTCCCAGACTCTCCCCGCGGTCTGGGCATGAGACTGTTACACGATTGCAATGCCGAAGCGTTACTTCTGTGACTATTGCAAGAAGTCTTTCCAGGACAACCCCCAGTCTAGGAAGAGACACCTTAATGGCATTGGCCACAAGAGAAACCGAAGGATGCATTATGATTCCATGAATGGTGGGTACTCGAGTCTCAAGTTCATAAAGGAGGGTACATAGTCATAGTGACTAAGTGAGTGAGTGTTTGCATGATGGAAAGTAGTGATATGTTACAACTTTTACGAGAGACAGAGAGAGAGAGAAAGGAGTCCATCTGGGAATTGAACCAGAGACCTTCTGCATACTAGTTAGCCTCGTACCCAGGCTAGTCTCGTGTAGCCAGACTCGAGAGTCTGGCTACGCGAGACTATACCCAGGCCTGGGTACGAGGTAGTCTCGCAGGCCCGACCCACTTCCGCAAAAGAAGGGAAGGGTCTGGTGAACTGCGTGTACAAGCCGTGTCCCACCGGAATGCAATTAGCTGGATGACGTAAACAGATTTCGAATAATGCACTCTTGAATTACCTGTTGCGGAGTACTCACGCTCCCCGAGAAGTATAGTCGAAGTGTTTTTAAAGCTTCTGCGGTAGTGGAAAAGATGCCCTAGCTCTCTTTCGCCGTTTTCAAGACTGCTATTGTTACTCAAACAGTGACGTAATGCGTCATGTGACAAAATACTGCAATGTGATTGTACCGCACTGTACAGTGCGGCGGGACACGGCTTGTATACGCTGTTCACCAGACCCTCTCCCTTCTCTGGCGGAAGTGGGTCGGGCTTGCGAGACTAGGTACGAGGCTACATACTAGTTGGACACTTACTTACAGTAAGCCAGTGGACCTAGTCTCACGTTAGTCTCGTGCCCAGACTACTTTTCACTGAGCTAGAGGCCCCAGTTGATTCCATTTCATACCCAGACACATATCCATGCAGTAACCTTCACAAGTTTGGCCAAATAAAAGCACCCCCATACATTTTATGAGCACACTGAGGAAAATTTTGACACCAAAATATTTTACATAAGGAGCTATGTAAGTCTGTGCTCTCTGTGAAAGGATGCATATGAACACTGATTAATGCTAACCATAGCTAATGGCCAGGTGCCTTCATGGAGGGAGGGGGAAAGGTCTGGTGATATCCCTTCACTCTTTCCCAGGATTTTTTTCCCTTCATACTCTGAGGTTAAATCTGGGTCCATTATTGTCTGTAACACTATGAAGCTGTGTTGGCTGTAAGTAGCATTCGACTTTTTGGTATCACAACCCTGCTGTTGTGTGAACATATCTAGCAACATATGTACATGTGCATATATACTGGTACGTACGTACATCTCACAAGCAACTGCGATGCAGGGTAGAAATGTATTACTCAATGTTGTCCTCCTCTGCAGTGGGACATATTGAGACATGAATTCAGCTTATCCTTTAGCACTAGCAAGAATTGGTCTGGCTTGTACCGTAATCTCCCGAAAATAAGCCCACCCTCGAAAATACACCCACCCCCCTTTTTTGTATGAAGTTGTTGCAAAGGGTGCTTTTCTCTCGAAAATACACCCACCTAGAGACATGCTGTTATGTTAAGCAAGAAGCACTGTGCAAGAGGAGGGACTAACAAATGAAGGCAGACACCATTTGCTGTTATCACGTAAGCAGGCAAGCAAGCGCATGACAAAAGAGGCATTGCAGAATCACTGCATGTGCAAATAACAAGGGCTAGACTAACTGCGTGTGGTGGGCGTATTTTCGAGAGAAATATCACAACTCTCGAAAATACACCCACCCCCCTCTTCATCGCCCATGGGCGTATTTTCGAGAGATTCCGGTAAGACTACTTTAGCACCAACTCACAAGTACATCCTAGTACTCAAACTAGCCATGCAGCATGTCTTATATATCACTTATCTCATCATTTAGATGCAGCAAAGCTGGCAGCCAATCCACACAATGCAAGTATTTTGTACAGTGACATGAGTG
The DNA here is from genome assembly GCA_949130485.1 of Agelas oroides. Taxonomy (NCBI): domain Eukaryota; kingdom Metazoa; phylum Porifera; class Demospongiae; order Agelasida; family Agelasidae; genus Agelas; species Agelas oroides. The sequence goes on along the minus strand of OX422201.1, from coordinate 5,619,173 downwards.
GTGAAGAGATACTGCAGCAATGGCTCTCAGAACACCCAGAAGTTGTGAACAAGTACCAAGAAATTAAAGCCGAAACTGGGATCCAGTCTCAGCTTGAGAGGGACAGAAGGAGGAATGAAGATGGGATGGGACTTTCTGAACACAGTCCAGGGACGGGTACCATCACCTCACAACCAGGGTCTGAACACCTAGACAGTTCTTCTCTCTTGTCATTCCAGTACAACCATGATATACCAGCTGAACTGCAGCCATATAAGGACATTTTACCGCCATCTTTACTGCCACTCACTATGAGACTTCAGTTTCCCTGCTCCTCAAATACTGTGGGGTGGGGCTGTGAATAGCTATCATTCATTTAACCCATGTTACAATCACTTTTCTCAAGTAAATGTATGTGAGTCTGATGCCCTGATTTAGTCTGGTGAACCCAGACTAATTCTGATGTGCATGGTGTACATACTAAACAACCAGTTTAGTGCTGCTACTGGCCCACACAAGTGATCTAGTGCTTGCATCTTTTGTGTACTGTGCAAGGCGCCGGCGCGCTTAGTAAACACATCGCATACCGTATCCTTATTCCGAGCGAAGCGAGGCTATACCCGGGTTCAATTGAGATTTTTCGTCGTCAACCGGAAGTTGGCCTAAAAACTTCGATATCTCAACAATGGTCTACGGGATCACTATCAGACTGGCAGGCATGAAAGCTCTAGCTGTTACTAAACAACTGTGAGCGAACTGTGTCGGTAGACTAAGGGAAACAGATGCAGGAGTGAGATATCCGCAAAACACGGATTTCTCCAGAACGGTAGGCACAACAGCTACCAAACTTACTGGTATGACAGTTCCACCAGTGAGCAACCTACGGCAGACAAATAGCGACTGTACCATAAGACAAACACGCTCTTTGTTCTACCAACTCAAGCTTACAACAGCAGCCATTTTTACATGGTAAGACTGGTCTGGTTCCCAGGAGACGTGGATTGAGAACGTAGAAACTATACTTGGGAAATACGAGGGCAAACGCGGACGTTCGCGGAGCGAGGTCCATTTGCACAATGTGTATCCCTAGTATAACAAGACTTAAAAAAACATTAAAAATGTAAAAAGATGTAGGGATGGCATGCCAAAAAGTATGCAAACAAGGATAAAGCATGAAAGCAAAGGTCAACATATTGGCAAAGCCCCATCCCTACATCTTTTTCACACTGCAGTTAGACAGTGCATGGGGGTCTTCCTAAAACGTACCACAAGTACACCCCAACCTTTCATGGCTGTAGCCTCATTCTCAGGCCACTTCCTCATGGCCTGGGAACGAGGCTACAAGTTTCTTGTTCTCAGACCACTTCCTAGCTCCTCCCACATGGACTGGGAATGAGGCTACAAGTTCAGCCTCGTTCTCAGGCCACTTCCTACCTCCTCCCACATGGCCTGGGAACGAGGCTAGTATGATCCAGGATTATGTCTTGTAGCCGTCCTAGGTACCTATCAGATAGCTACTAAGTAGCTTTACTGCCATCATACTACTTGTAGTGACAGTGGCACCCTTTCTGATACAACCTATAGACACTGAGCTTGAGTGGGCTGCAGACTAGTCATAGTAATCAGTGTGTAAACTCAAGTACTCATGCTAACTGCATGGATGGGTACAGATTCAGCTCTCAAGCACGCTGTCTAACTGCAGTGTGAAGAAGATGTAGGGATGGGGCTTTGCCAATATGTTGACCTTTGCTTTCATGCTTTATCCCTACCTTGTTTGCATACTTTTTGGCATGCCATCCCTACATCTTTTTACATTTTTAATGTTTTTTTTTAAGTCTTGTTTCTGTACTTTTTTGAGGTTAATCTCAGTTACAGTTAGACCTAAGCCTAAGAAGAATATTTCAAGTGTAACCACAACACCAGAACTTGAAAAGGCGTTGACAGTTTAGTAGTAGTTCCAGGCATGTAATAATAATGTGTAATATAGTCAGCTAGAACCTGATGAAGGGCCAACTGCTCTCCCTACCAAACTGTGTGAAACCAATTTCATGTTCAGTTGTCAGCACAGAAAACTATCCGATACTGACAACTGACCATCCTAGCTTTACAGTTCACTAAAGCTGTGAGTAGGCTATTTTTAGTGTAGCTACAAGTAGGTAGCGCCTTACCTACGTGGTGTTCATAAGCCTTGCCCAAAGCCGCGTGGGGAAAAGACCGTGCCAGCCATGCGTACTGCCAGCTGGCCATTTCGCCTACCGGTATGTACTAGTACTAGTCTCGCTTCCAGACCAATGACCGTGGTCTTTGGTCTGGGAACGAGACTTCGTGTGCGCATGCGTACAAAATTATAAAATGGCGTCCTAAGCAACGGACAGCAGCCTCAGAGTGTTGTGAATGGCTTTTGTTGACCAGGGTGAATTTGAAGCTATGAAGACGCTGAGTGGTTGGGAAGCTGCGCGCTGTGATGAGCATCCGTTTCGTGCTAAAATCAAGGTAGTGATGTCAGAGTTTCCAAAAGTACGTAAATATTCTTCTACACAGGCCATTTCTCCACAATGTCTTAATGTATTCACATCAAATTTGATATAGAGGTTCTTTAGAGGCTTGGGTATATTTCCTTGCACAGCTTTGTTAAAAATATCTGCCTCAATCAAAACTACACACAATTTTTTGTCACATCTCGCTACTTTTCTGCAAATTGTTGAAGTATTAAGACATTTTGTGATGCTGCTCACAGTTACTTCAATATTCAACAAAGCACAACCAGTTCTGTATACTAGAGTAGTTGTCCAATGGGATGGTACAGGTTTTTGATTGGAACCTTGCTCCAACTTCCCCGGAAATGCAACTATTTATGGCCACAAAATGCCGTTTTTTAAGCATTTATCAAGCCTAGTGCAAGGATTATACTAGATATCTAAAAGCCACAACCTTCATTGGACTGAATAGGTACAGACTATCCTTCATAGCGAGTTTCGTTCTGATCGGGCTTACAGCGGCTTCCGGAAAGGTAGTGACCGGAATATTGCGCTAAAATGACGTAGAAAAAATTTGGCAAACCGGTTACATTTCGAAGACCGTACCGCTTGCTGTATTCACCCAATCTCATTGATATGGGTACCGTTCGAATCGCCATTTTGTGCTCTTTTCGAAAATAAAGGTTGTTGTTGTGATAAACGAATTTTGATTTTCACCCCGACATCGCTAATCAAGGTGAGTGCTTGAACCGTTTTTAAGTTATCGTTGTTTGAACAAAAGTCGTAACGAAGAAAGAAAGAAGACGAAAAATGGCACTTTTGCTATCGCATACTTTTGTGTTTAGCTGTCTTCCGCGTGGCTTTTGGTCACTTGTATGAGTTTTGCTGATCACAAAGGCACTCAAAGAGGAAGCCTGGGCGCTTAAATAAGCTTTTAGCGTGTTTGTGGTGAAGTTATACGGCTTTTGCGTATTGCATATATTGCGCGTCGGCGCCATCCCTACATAGAGAGTCTACCGACTCTCTGATTATGTAGCCTCGTTCCCAGGCCCTGCGCGTTCATCGCTTGCAGTACGAAATTCGCGCAGAGGGCCTGGGCTCGTTCATCACGTGATGTGTGCCGCAGCTTACGTCACGTCCATTCTACTGGAATCAATGATGTCATAGATGAGCTAGAGCCCAGTTTAGCGTTGAAAGAGGCCCACAGAGATCACAGTAATGGTTCGTGTGCGAACTTACCTAAGTGCGAAAAGTCTCAGCAGCGAAAGAGCACAAGCTGCCATGTTTAGCTGGATAGTAGATGTCTATAGATGGTTTCCAAATGTCAATTAAGCGCCCTACTTCCGGAGGGCAAACGCGCGATCGATAGGCAGCTGTACAGCGGACCTTTCACCTTGAGAGAAGCAGCTTCTTTTATCTTTCAGTACTGATGGTAAGGACTCGATGTAGCGCTTACTAGCCTGTATTTTGCACGCAGCTGCACTAAACCCAGACACCGACTTTTGCCCTCCGGAAGTGAAGCCACGCCCCATGAAAACCATCTATATTCAGTTACCTTGCCACATCGTGTTACTAGGTCGACCCTGGATTTCGGCTCCTCATCTTCTTCAGCTCGGGTTTACTATTGTAGTCTATCGTACGCGCGTGACCTGTTTCAGGTTCTTCCAACTCCATTTGTGGTTATCTCTACAACCAATGCTGCAACACGGCGCGGCCATATCTGGTGTGACGTAAAATTACGGCTGCGGCACACATCACGTGATGAACGAGCCCAGGCCCTCTGCGCGAATTTCGTACTGCAAGCGACGAACGCGCAGGGCCTGGGAACGAGGCTACTGATTATGGGCGTGGCAATGAACTTTTGAACACGTGATGCTAAAAATATCAGGCGATCACTTCGCTATGTAAGTGCGTGATGCAACCCCGCAGTAATGGACATCGTGCAGATTTGTTGAAGAAGTTATATATATAATCATCATTGTCTACACAAACTTTGCATGGAATTTGATGAAGCAACTCTGAGACACCGATCAGTGTCAGAACCTCTGGCAGAGAAGTCAGAGGAGGATGAAGGAAGTTCTAGAGGACTGGTAGATGCTCAGGAAACTGCACCAGATGAAATGCATGGTGAATTTGAGCAGGAGGATGCCAGCAGCCATGAGGGTCTGCTGCAAAAGATGACATTGCCTGTGAAACTTGAGAAGGAGATTGAGAAGAAAGTGGAACAAATTATCCACTGGGCATGGAAGTCTGTCCCATTTGATAAGCTTCCAGGATGGATGCAAGACAATGAGTTTCTTCATCGACACTACCGACCTCCCATGTACTCCTTCCGTGGTTGTATGAAGAGCATGTTCCGTTTGCACACTGAGACGTGGAACATCTGGACCCACCTCCTTGGCTTTGTGTTCTTCCTAATCCTGTGCATGGGAGTGTACATTTTCGGTGACTATATCACCTTCCTCTTTGAGGATGTCCAGATTCACGACCTCCCCTGGGACGAACAAGTGATGCTGTTTTTCTTCTTCTTCGGTGCAATGGCATGTTTATGCTGTTCTTTCATGTTCCATCTCTTCAGTAATCATTCTGAAAAGATGTTTTCAATATTTAGCCGATTAGACTACTCAGGCATTGCTTTTCTAATCACAGGTTCTAGCCTTCCATCTTATTACTATTATTTCTATTGCACAACTTTAGCAAAGTATACACATATCTCTATCATGGTGGTCTTGTGTGTGACTTGTGTCTCAGTTAGCCTATGGAGCAAGTTTAACATTCCAAAGTACCGTCCTCTTCGTTTTGCAGTATTTGTTCTCTTTGGTTCATACGGAGTCATCCCACTGCTGCATATTATCATCCGAGAAGGATTCTCAATGGCTCTGTATGGCTATTCTATCCTGGGTATGATTATCATGGGCTGTCTGTACCTTACTGGAGCATCACTGTACGTACTGAGAATTCCAGAGAGGTTTTTCCCTGGGTGGTTTGATGTCTGGGCCAGTAGCCACCAGATCTTCCACATCTGTGTCGTCACTGCGGCTTTGGTGCATTACGATAGTCTGTTGAACATGGTTAGATACAGACTGAATGTTGGTGACTGCATTGAGAGATTGGACATGTTGAGTGTGTAGTCAAAATCAAAATTTTTGTAAGATTTTTTAACTGAATGTTTCGGGTCCAATCTTGCAGTAATGTGTACTGTGTGGACACTGACCTTTATGTACAATGATTATTGTGACACAATCAGATTCATAACCACATGGATTGCAAGGTCAAATATGTCATGTAAGGTGACCTCTGAGCTCTGTAGAACTTGGGAGGTCACCTTACGTACATCAGAGGTCATACCAAAATCTCATAGCTCTTGTAACTAGTATAGCCTTGGCCTGTCAATGTCAAGTATAAGCAAGGAATTTGGCATATTGTTTTTAACTCATGCATGACCCTTGTCTAGCCATTTGGCATGCTGTATAATACCAAAATCTCATAGCTCTTGTGACTAGTATAGTCTTGTTGGCCTGTCAATGTCTTAACAGACATCAGATGAAAAGCAATTGCCCCCAATCGAGATCGAATTTGGCAAATTATTTTACCTTGGGGTTACTGGGTACAAATTTTAGCGGTTTGGGAAAATGGCGGATTTAGCGGGTATTAATTTTAGCGATTTTGAAATTTTAATCTAGTTATTGGAATGATTGTAGCAATGGATTTAATATTGGTGAGTACAATTTTTAGCGAAAAACGGGCTATTCGCTAAAATCGCTAAATTAAATACCCGCATACAATAGTGCCCTTAAGGTAACTTATGCATGACCCTTGTCTAGCCATTTGGCATGCTATTCACAAACTGTATAATATGATTTGTGCATGTGGCCAGTGCATGATGATTGATGATACAAACTGTTCATAGGTGGTTGTGCAGAAATTGACTATGCATACTACATGTATATACTCCGGTGGTGATTAGGTTGCATGTGCATATAAGGTAATGTGGCTGATATATTACAACTGTGTACAGACACAATGAATATTTCTTGTGCAATGATGCAGGAATGTTCTTCTGATTGTGCTCTTCAACTATATACTCAACATGTCCAAAGGCAGGCTGTCCATACATCCACCAACATTCAACCTATACTTGACCATGTTCAACAGTGTGTCATAATGTACCAGTGCTGCTGACACAACACAGACATGTAAGATCTGGTGGCTGCTAGCCCATACGTCAAACTTTCCAGGGAAGAATCGTTCTGGAATCCTCAGCACGTACAGTCCTGCTCCAGTAAGGTATAGACTCGCCATAATACATAATCCACGTAAAGGATATGCATTATGGCCTGCCATTCCTTCTCGTAAGGCAATATGTACGCCAGGAACAATTCCATATAAACCAAACAGAACAAACACTGCGAAACGAAGAGGGCGGTACTTTGGACTACTGAACTTGCTCCACAGACTAACTGAGATACAGCTAATACACAAGACCACTAGAACTGAGATATGTGCATACTTAGCTAAAGCAGTGCAGTAGAACGCATAGTAATAGGCTGGAATGCTGGAACCAGTAATCAAGAAAGCAATGCCTGAGTAGTCTAGCCGGATAAATAACCGAAAGACCTTTTGGGAGTGATTGCTGAAGAGATGGAACATGAAAGAACAGCATAAACATGCCATTGCACCGAAGAAGAAGAAAAACAGCATCACTTGTTCGTCCCAGGGGAGGTCGTGAATCTGGACATCCTCAAAGAGGAAGGTGATATAGTCACCGAAAATGTACACTCCCATGCACAGGATTAGGAAGAACACAAAGCCAAGGAGGTGGGTCCAGATGTTCCACGTCTCAGTGTGCAAACGGAACATGCTCTTCACACAACCACGGAAGGAGTACATGGGAGGTCGGTAGTGTCGATGAAGAAACTCATTGTCTTGCATCCACTCAGGAAGCTTGTCAAATGGGACCGACTTCCATGCCCAGTGGATAATTCCTTCAATTTTCTTCTCAATCTCAATTTTTGGCAGTGAAATCTTTGACAGTAGGGTCTTCTGTTTGATTCCATCAGGCTCTCCCTCAGAACTGCCCCTCGCTTTCACTCTAGTCCTCTGAGCGTCTTTTAGTTCTTCTTTATCCATCTCTGACACAGGTGATCGGTACGTCAGAGCTGATTCCATCCTTAGCACTAGAATCACTTCAGTATGCGCACTTTCTGAAGTTCACCTCCAGCACTGCCAATGGGCAATATTTTGCACACTAGTACTAGAGTCTACTACCAAGTTATATGTAGACGCTATGTACGTAAATCGATGTCGCTACGTACATCAGACGGAAGACTTCTGTTTCGTAATATCTCCTTGGTCACATGGTCACATGTCCCACACAGGTTCCAGGTCATTACGTCGAAAGTCTGGGAACGAAACAAACTGCTGCAGCACGTGATCTCTGATCGTTGACCATATTTGGTGAAGACAAGCTTCACTTGAGAGAGAGTGGAAAAGATCGTCCAACCATGCCTGTAAGTTTTTCAGGTGGCATTAGCCAGTGAGAATGAGTGTATATTTCAAGTATTAACCAAAGAAGTCACAAAACCGATCAGGGAAGGGGGGTGGCACTACCTCTTGACTTCTTTGGTTGCAAGAAATTTATGACCAGACTTATTGCCTCTATCTTCCAGGCCTATCACTCCCAGTTCAACTCAGACGACAATCGTATGCTGGCCAATATGGCGCTGCTTTCTCTCCGGACCCAGTTCAAGGGGCCAGCACCAAGAGGCAGTGAGTAGAACACCATCCATCTGTTACACCTAGGCCTGTTAGCCTCGGCTCCAGACAGGCTCTCTCCTTCTCCTGTCTTGATGAGGGGAGGGCCTGTGACCGAGGCTGTAGGGTCACTTGTAAATGACAGATATCTACCATGACTGGAATAGTCTTGCAAGCCACAACGGTCTGGTCACACTGCCACCATTGAGTTGTCACCACAGCAGAATGTTCCCATGACAAAATTATATGAGGTCCATGTTCTTTCGTGGATTTCACCCGTTGCCATGATACCTCAGGCCTTCCCACCATCCACTTACAGTGCGCAAAAACAGAGGGGGGGGAAGGCCTGGTCCTTTTTATCATGTGAATGACGTCAATGTCTATCTAGATAAACAGAGGGGGGGGAGGAGTCCCCCACTGAAGAAACGAATGGAAGCCTTTCCTTGTAGCGTCTATCTAAGTGCTGGAATTCCAAATGTTCGTGCAGTGGAAAACTTATCGCTGATTGTGACTATGTCCGTGAAATGCTTGGATGAAAGAGAATTTTTGAGGATTGTGCCCTGTCTCCAGATGTACACCTAACATTCATGTATTTCACTGCATGTGGTGTGTTTTACCAGGCCCCTTCTCTTCCCAAAAAGCTAGACCTCGAAACAAGGCTTAGGAACAGGGGTAAGCCTCATTCCCAGCCCCCCTCCTCTCCCCCCCTACCCCCCCGTCCTCTCCTCCCCAGATAGAGGGCCTGCGAACAGGGCTTAGGAACAAGACTAAGCTCTTCCTCTTCCTGAAGAGAGGGTCTGATGGCAGGAATTTGGAATACGATTTAGCCTTGTTCCCAGGCATTCACAAAGCACCGGGCTGCAGCTACTGCAAGGAATAAATGCTGATATGCATGAGACTACATGAAGCTCACTAGTGTGAAATGTGAAGGGAAGTTTGTTTACTTTGTTGAGCGCCTCCATTTGTTGCCAGCCGTACAGTAGCGCTGTGGACTTGTAATACTCAACGCTTGTAAACAACAGACTACTATCTGCTCGCTGCTCTGGTAAGTGCTCACAGCACGCGCGAGGGCACGTAGTTCGCTCCGCCCAGTGAATTAGCTAAACCGCCACTCCCACAGGCGTCGTTATCGGTAAAGACTATCAAATGAAGCTTCACCTCAAACTTTACAACAACAAATCAGGCAGAAAGTCGCGGATGTCAACCTCCATTTTCGAAAATTAATGTTATCCTTGGTTACAGTTGCTATACTATACTATCGGTTGCATAGTAAACTGTATACAGCTAGAGGGAAAGGTACGGTGGCCGAGAATGGCCATTCCATTCTGCCAAACTCAGCATTTCCCAGCTTGATGTTTCCAATCTGAGCATTTCCAATCTGAACATTTCCAATCTGACCATTTCCAATCTGACCATTTCCTATCTGAACATTTCCAATTTGCCATTTCCATTTCCAATCAATCTTGATATGGTACGCACAGCCCGGCGCGAAGAGTGCGAAGCTTGCTGTCCATTGAAATTGTCGAGCAGTTTCATTGACTGGCTCAAAAAGTTAATATATGAGACACTAAAATGCTGCAATCGGTAGTAGACATCAACGTGCAGCTGCATTCTGCCTAGTCTCATTCCCAAACCACAGACTGTATGCGCTATGAGGAAATGAGAAAATGGTACTTGCTAGCTTCCATCCACTGCTAGTCCTTCACTTTAGGGAGCTTACCTACTGCATTCATTGAGGTGAATTACTTGTTGTTTTTTCTGATCAACTTTCCATGCAACTTTCCATGCAAACTTTGGTGATCCGAGGACTGTCGTTTTGGCATCCTTCACTTTCTTATTATAGGACTGCCAGAGTCCAGTACATTTTATGTATTACTGACATCACAAATAACGTTGTGTAAAACAGTTAATGTTTTAAGTTCATGAAAATTGCTTCTTTTGACGGTCATCAGTGATGTAGCTCTATGGAGATCAGACAGTGGTGTTAGCATGAGGAATGATTGGACAACATACATGTACACGGTCCAACTCACACAACTCTCCACTAGATTCAACAACCTAGAAAGCCTGTGCCTGTCATGGTTTAAGTGGTCTAGGAAGAAGACCACATTCTGCAAGACATAAGCTAGGGCAGGCATTACGTTCTTGACAGGTGTGCTAGTAGTGGAAGCAACTTTCTCAAAGTATCAAGAGGGATAACTTATCAAGGAGTATTTCTTTAAAGAAGACAACTACCCTGCAATCAGTGTTTGCTTTCTATGCTTATCTGCCTCTTCACCAACTAGAAAGGGTATACTATGTGTTATGAACTCTAGTCAACCGCTTAGTACAAGTAAGGAGCTGAGTTATCCTGTATAAGGGCAATATGGAAGAAATCCAATTTCTAATCTCAACATTTCTGTTTCTAATCTGTCTGAACAATTCTAATCTTGACATTTCCAATCTGAACATTTCCAATCTGAACATTTCCAATCTGAATATTTCCCATCTGAACATTTCCCATCTGAACATTTCCAATCTGAACATTTCCAATCTGAACATTTCCAATCTGAACATTTCCAATCTGAATATTTCTAATCTGGACATTTCCCATCTGAACATTTCCAATCTGAATATTTCCCATCTGAACATTTCCCATCTGAACATTTCCCATCTGAACATTTCCAATCTTGAAATTTCCAATCTGAATATTTCCAATCTGGACATTTCCAATCTGGACATCACTTCTAATCTGAACATGATATACGTATGCACTACACTAAAGTGAAATGTTGCAGAGTGCACAGTTCAAGTGGCACTGTGCAAGTATTAGAATTGAATATTAGAGTACTTCTATAGTGCATGCAAACTTCCCAGGGGCCATTAAGTAGCTCCTACATAAGATTCTTCAACTACAGTCCATCTGTGTCAATACTACAGTATTCGCTCACAGTAAGTTCGACACTTAGTCAGATCCTTCTGCAGTGGTTCATAGCTGATAGCATGGTATTTAGCTACCTGACTAAAACACAGAATGCTATACTACTATTAAAATACACAGGGTATTAGTACTATTCTTCCAAGAAGTACTCCTTGATCACTTTATCCGTCGAGAAACTTGTGGGGAAACAGTAGCCTCCACTACCAACAGCTTTCCAAACTGCAACCCACAGCCGCGTGCTTAACATTTAAGTGACACATCTTTTCACTGCCATCAGCATGCGTGCATAGAACAAAAAATGAAGGCTAGTCTCGTTCCCAGATCAGATTACTGTGTAAATAGCTCAATTAGCTGTCTGGGAATGTGAATTGTCCAGATCGGCGATCAAGATTGGAAATGACAAGATTGGAAACAAGAAGATTGGAAACAACAAGATTGGAAATGCTGTGATTGGCAGAATGGAATGGCCCTTCTCGGCCACCGTTGAAAGGATCTATCATAGATCCTTTAGCCTCAGAGGAGGTATCTATCATAGATACTTTCCCTCGAGTCTCTATGCGATTTAGTTACTTGGTATTGACCAATCAAATTTCAGTACAGCTTACTCATACAGGATGGTCAACGTACTTGCCCCTGCATGAGACTACATGAAGCTCACTAGTGTAATGTGAAGGGATGTTTACCTTGTTGAGCGCCTCCATTTGACCCCATGGCTAGAACTATGTTATTATTTGGTCTAACAAATGATGTGATTGTGAAATGTTGAGATGTGTTACGATCCTGTGGTCATTTTTTCTTCAGGTGAGGAGGATGTAATTGATGAGTCGTTGTACTTTTTCAAGGCTAACGTCTTCTTCAAGAGTTATGAAGTCAAGGTACAGCTGGTGTGACAGGCTTTGTGTAGGTTACGGTTTCCTGTTTGCTCTTTGAAATGTCAACAGCAGCTAGGACACACACACAATCATAGGCAAGCCTCATATCCAGGCTGCGTAGGAGGAAGAAAGGTGTACGTGGTCTTGGTACAAAGATATACATGTGTACACCTTTTGCAGTTGAGAGTATGTTAAAGGGACTGTTGATGTTGCAAGTACTGATAGCTAGCTGCCAAGTGGAGAAGCTTGCATGTTCCTCCTTCCCTTCTAATCTGCAGGGGGCGGCTGATCGAGTTTTGATATACCTCACACTGTACATCAGTGAGTGCTTGAAGAAACTGCAGAAGGTTTGTGTTGTACCAAGAGTGCACTGAGTTACTAAAGCAGCTCGATGCATCCTTGGTTGTACTGATGTGGTGCTTGATCCATTCAAGGTAGGATACTTGCTCCCACCCCCCCTCCCCCCCCCCCCCCCCACACACACACATACAGTGCCCCACTAAGAATGATGCTCAAAAGTCTCTTGCCACACTGGCAGTAAGCAGTTTTGACATACCCGGTGATCCTGGCTTTCCCCTCAATGCCTTCATGGCCAAACCAGGCAACAGGGCAGAAGGAGGTAAAAGTTGTCCTACGGAGCCAGTATATGGAACCTGTGTGTAGTGTAGGAAAGTCACCTGCTTATAACAGCCAGCCAAACTGTAATGATCTCGTTCCCTGGCTTGCCACCTCCCGCATCGGATCACTTCCAGTATGCCAAACTCTTGTCTTTGATTAGTCTTGTCCCCAGACCCCCCTTCAACAGTCTCGTTCCCAGACCCTCCTTTCCTCTTTGGAGGAGGGTCTGGGAACGAGACTAGTCTTTGATCCCTTCCAGTGTGTCTACTGGAAAGAAACAAATATTAGAGGTGGCGAAGGCCTGAAAACAAGGCTAACTTATAATGCATTCAGATTTCCCCATATACTGTAGGACAGGAAATTTTGTGGACATGAAATTTTTGCTATATTTGCGGTTGGACTCATACTGTGAGAATATTTATTTGCGAAATAATCTTTCCTACACTGCATGCGTGCGCACCAGCCATGTGGCCAGTTTATCTGCGAATTATTTTGCTAATACATTGCAATGGTGCATCCGCGAATATTTTCAACCGCGATAATTTCCCATAGTAGCCACCTGTCTATAGTGGTCAGAAATTGAGGGTGACTATAATAGACAAGCTCTTTTGTACTATGCTTGTTATTTATGTCTAGTGAGAACAGTTCGTTTCAATTGAGTTTGGGTCCCAGTCAAAGTATGACATGCAAAACTAGTCACATCAGAGCCATGAGCTGCCTGTACCGTGACGTGTGCACAGGTGGATCAATGGGGCCAAGAGAGTCCCTTGACACAATGTCATTTGGTGCTTGCTGGAGCCAAAACACATGAAACAAATTACAAGCCAACAAGCCATAAGCCGACCCATAAGCCAAGCAATAATCCATTTCGTAAGTTGAACCTGATTCCCGTAGACAGCAGCCATTAGTGCCAACTGCAAAGTAATTCAAAAAGACACTTCAACTTTTCCTACACCCCAGCTGTCAGCGATGAGAGGTGTAGCTACCCTTGTTTGCAGGTTCTCTGTCACATAATGTACAGTTCGTTTGAATTATGTGACCGAAGAACCTAGGGAAGAGTGGCTGGGAACAAGGCCATAAACTATGGGTGTGAGAGGCTGGGGGTGTGAGAGGCTGTGGGTGTGAGAGGGTGGGGGTGTGAGAGGCTGTGAGTATGAGAGGCTGTGGGTATGAGAGGCTGTGGGTGTGAGAGGCTGGGGGCATGAGAGGCTGTGGGTGTGAGAGGCTGTGGGTGTGAGAGGCTGTGGGTGTGAGAGGCTGTGGGCATGAGAGGCTGTGGGTGTGAGAGGCTGTGCGTGTGAGAGGCTGGGGGCGTGAGAGGCTGTGCGTGTGAGAGGCTGGGGGTGTGAGAGGCTGGGGGTGTGAGAGGGTGCAGGCATGAGAGGCTGGGGGTGTGAGAGGCTGGGGGGTGTGAGGCTGGGGGTGTGAGAGGCTATGGGTGTGAGCGGCTGTGGGTGTGAGGCTGGGGGTGTGAGAGACTGGGAGCAAGGCTACTCCAGTTTTCAGAGGATTATGAATAGGTTATTTTCAATACACAGCAATTGATATGAGCCAGCTGTGTCACGAAACATTGTATGGAATGTGTTGTCAGTGACATTAATACTGCGTATTATTACCCTCCTCCAGATCAGCTGCGTCAGTACATAACACAGCTTCGCCAGGAGCTTGGGGCAAGGCTAGCGGAGAAGGTCTATGCCTCTGGAGATAAGCCGAGCAAGGTCAGACCCCCAACCACTTCTTGCATATGTACATCAAAGAAAGAAGGGCAATTACTGTGCAACAACCAGGGTATAGGATTTTTTCCCCCCTACATCTGGGTGTAGTAGGGTCCAGTTTTTGATCACCCGTTTTGTTCTTCAGTTTGTAGTTACACTCATTTGCCACTGTTCTGCTTCTATGTGTTATTGCAAGAGTGCATAAGAACGGGTGGCTCGAGTAAGAGCGTGTAACTCCAGTAGAAGCTCATAATCTGGTCAAAATTATTGAACCGTACTAAAAATAGAACACCCGGTCACGTGCTTAGCAACAATGGCTTATGCTTACGCACAGCTCCGCAGTACGTGTTACTATTTTTAGTACTGGTGGTAAATTCCGACTGGTTTCGCTTTTAGGGTTCGATCGCCAACAATGTGCAGCATTTTTTCTTCCTTCCTTTATGGACTCCATTTCTCTGCAGGTACTAGTAGATATGTGGCAATGCTTTTATGATTTTTTTAAGGTAACACGCACACATGCTTCATAGACCAGTGGGCCATAACTATATAAGGACGTGGGCAGACAGAAGTCTCCGGCCTGGGTTATTTGGTGAACTATAATGTCTGGCTCCTTTCTTGAACCATGAAGCAGTTAGCAATTTAGCAAAGGTGAACTAGTACTGAACTCTCAGGTCACTGGGAACATCTTGGGGGTGCTGATGTAAACTGAAGAATAGGAAACGGAAGGCCTGGGAGTGAGGCTTGGATTGTAGAGCAGTGAACTATGAAATGGGGGTCAACCTCCTTAAGCACCATGGCTGCAGCTAGTGTCACGGTTTAAAGTATTCAGTATTAGGACAGGCATTCAGTAACAGGACAAGCTGTAACTGTGTGACCGAGCGTCTGAGCTCTGTAGCCGTGTGTCTCTCATTAAAAGGGAAAAGAAGGTCATGACAATTGTAACGTTTGTGGTTGTGTGACTGCACTGGCGTATATGTCAGCACCAGTAGTCTTGCATTTGTTTAAATTTAGAAGACATCCAGTTCAAGACTAGACTAACATTCAGTGTTTGTACTTTTTTTAGACTGTTTCACTCTTTAGGGCCCAGGTTTATCTGGAATTTTTCTTCACGCGGTATGGCTGCTGATATAACTGCTTCAACTGTGCGTAGCAACCCCCATCTTGCCCTACGGCAATGGTTACGGCTTCTCTAGACCTCGGGGGTATGCCCCGATAGTTATTAGTAATGATTGTTATGCTAGGCAGGAAGGGGTGGGATTCAAGGGGTGGAGCCACACTGAGGTAGCCACGCGGCGGGAGTACTAGTCGAAGGGTTGTGTAAAGCTGTCCGTTCTCTGGTTGGATGCTATCACCTGCTTCACTTCTAGAGAGGAGAGGTCCACAGTAGCTCACAGCAGAAGCTTCACTCCAGATAAACATAAAACGAAGGCAAAATAAGCCCGCCTACTTGTACCGTTCGATCGATATTATCGCTAGCTGGCGGTCTTTGTCGGAACAGCTGCTCGCTGCGATGCTCAGAACCATTGCCTGCCCTTATTACTACAGTCGTAGAGAGTGGAAACACTAATGAACTACCAGGAAGAATACTAGTTCATGGGCGGACTTCGTTTCAAAGAGAGAAGCCACAAAACAGTACGATGTCAAAAGTGCGACTTTTGACGCTATGGGCCCTAAAGGGATATTAATCGAGGTCACAATCTGAGGATGTGTGGTCATGACTACTTTTCTTGGCACATAGTGTACTCTGTGGGTTACTGGGGTTCACCCAGTTGGGGTAATGTTGAAACAGACATCATAACCACATGTACTAATTTGCCAATTAACTCTTGGGTACACACAATTACTATGTACTAATTTGTACATGTACTCAAGGACATTTATGTGTATACTTCGTCCCACCAGCTTTTGTTCATATGCAAACAACAGCTGGGGAGAGATGAGGCTATGTGTGGAGTCTCCAGCCTTGTATGACAGCTTTGTATGACAGCCTTGTACGACAGCTTTGTATGAACAGCCTTGTACGACAGCCTTGTATGACAGCTTTGTACGACAGCCTTGTACAACATCTTGTATGACCATCTACTGCGTAGTTTTTATGTGCTATGACTAACTTTGTATGTTGGGTTGGAGAGTTGTGCCAACTGGCAACAGCCTACAGGAAAATGGATCACCTACACAGAAACTGAAACATATACATTGAGGCGACTAGCTGGCTACAAGACCAACCAGCCCCGTTCTCCCTATTTTTTCATTGTACTTTTTGTATTGGGCCTTCCTAGACGGGGAGTCTGTAGGAAGGAAGCTCACTTGTATGGTTGTTGGACACGTTAATAAGCCTATGCTACTCTCGGCCCTCCAGTGCTTCTTGTAGAGTTGCTTTCTCAGGTTGTGCTCTCCTGTGATTATCGTGTTGATTGCTGGTAGTGAGCAGATGTAGAGTTGTTCAGGGCTGTTTCTGTCTACAAGTGACAAGACGAGGGCATGTAAGCACCACGTAGACTCCTTCTCTGGTCTTCTTCCCACTCTGTACACAAAGTGTAGTGTTGTGCTCGGGCCTTCCCATGAGACTGAGAAACAGTTACCTGACATTGCTGGGAAACATAGAACATATGTCAGCTTGGTATGTTCACTTTGCATTTATCTCTTCTCACACACACACACTCACACACACACACACACACACACACACACACACAGTGGTGGCTATGCTTCACAAAGAGACGTTTCATGGACAAGAGTCTTTCTGGCCCTGGGAAATAGATGGAAACAAACAACATTGTTCCTAGCTCAGGTCATCAAATTCAGTTTACTTTTTGTGTGGCTCAGATGAAAATGATAGCTATTATATTAGCCTAGATATTGAAAGGGTTTTGTGTGCATGTACAGTGTTGTTGAAATGATGTTGATTTTAGCTAACTTAGTTTGATAGATCAACACAGAGACTTAATACAACGTATTACAGTGTTGTTGAAATGATGTTGATTTTAGCTAACTTAGTTTGATAGATCAACACAGAGACTTAATACAACGTATTACAGTGTTGTTGAAATGGTGTTGATTTTAGCTAACTTAGTTTGATAGATCAACACAGAGACTTAATACAACGTATTGAGTTGCAATTCTAACACCAATGGGGGAGGGGGAGGGGATATATCAGTATACTGCCTGAAGACAGGCAGTACCAAATACCGGTGAGGTGCCTGGCAATTCTGAAGCAAAACAGCAAAGAGTGCCAGCCAGTTCCCAGGTCTTCACTTGCGACCAAAGACAATGACAAAGAAGAACAAGATGTACCTATGTAGGCATTCAGCTGCTTGATCCATGGCAGCATGAAAAGCTGCTTTTATAAAATTTAGTCTGTGATTGCAATACTTAACCCATCTCCCACTGCATTTGTATACTGGAAGCAATCAAAGACTGGAGGTGGCCGGTGAATTGAGGCTTGGGAAATGAGAATAGGTGAAGCATATGGCTGATTAGGTTTTGCCACGGAAGACTGGGCGGGTAGCCAGTGTGTCTGGGTTTGTTAATTTAGAGCAACGTTTTGTGTATTACGGTCAAAATTAGTGACCTTAATTACTTCAATGAATATCATTAAATTGCACTATACATAAATTCAGTAACTATGTCGCATATTGAAGTGCCGAGCGCGAGCATCGTTCAACCTGGCCAGAACTTGGAACACAGAGAAGTGAACTAAAGACATCAAAAACCGTAAGTCGCAGGGCTCGCTACTAGTCTATGCTGGTGTATTTCTATCATAAAAGCAAACCTACCGGACACAATCATGCTAAAATGGTTAACGGGCACTGCACGGTCCATTGTAACTCATGCAAGCACCATCTCCGTAGGTACCCTCAAGGACATGCCACTGGCAATTCTGTCATTGGCTTGCCATTAGTTGGATATCAAGCAAATGGTTAGTGATGATTGTGAAAAAGTTATTTTTAGCTTGAAAACATGACTTTTTAGTGACTAAAACCTGGCCTTTATACTTAGTTACGGAGTTGCCACGAGGGATGTTTAATGTGTGCATGTACAGTGCTCCACTGCTCATCATAGCACACTCAACGTTGAGCCTTGGTCGGGGAGAGAATGCTGAGAGATTCAACTAGGGGTTTGGAACCCTCTTCTGCAGTGATCAGCTGCAGAGTTGCCAGATCACTTCAACTGAATTCTATCTGGCAGTGAAACTATGCTGGCAGTAAAATATACCTATGGTGCCAGTCAAACAGCATAATTGTCTGGTGTTAGTGATGAACGTCCAATATCTCAGATTTAACCAGTGAAATGACATCATACCTTTTGCTTTTTTCTTCTTTTTGAGCTGTCCTATAAGAATGCAAGGTAGACCCATGAAACAACGAATCACGTGTCCTGCAACATGGCAACCTACAGCTTTGTACAGAATTAAACCACTGAAAAATCACCATTAATGTTTGGTATATTGAAGTGGCCTAGCTAGCCACCATGGTATGTCTGACAAGCTTAAGACTATAATGCATGTTGAAATAAGACTGTTGAAATACCAACCACACTAAATAGATTATAGGCGAGAGTAAAGTGGCCTGCAAATTGCTACTGTGCATGTGTAGCAGCTATTTTTCACAGGGATGTAATTTTCGCAGTTGAATGGGACCTGTGAAAAATTTGCCTGTTGACAGTGACTGTGAAAATTTAACCCACAAAAAATTTTCACAATGCAATGGATCATGATTATGCAAGAATTATGCCTAGTGAAAAATACCCACAATATGGTATGTGTAGTGGTTATGAATTTGCTGATATGGTTGCATAAAGCCATAATCTCACCTTGGAAACATGGCTAGCACATAATCTTGTCATTGGAACTGTGGGGCTTGTTGGTGTAATTTTATCCCTCTGTCCGGGCGTCACTTTTCCACCGATGGCGGGTGCTTTGTGGTTCTCGTCAATCTCAGAATACAATGTCATTCAATGTGTATAGTCTGTGAGTAGAAATGTTCTAGTTTCCAGAAGAGTATTTTTGGTGGGTGGGAGAAAGGAAGGAAGAGAGGGATGGTAGAAGGAAGGAGGGAGAAAAGAAGGGAGGGAGAAGGGAAGAAGCATAATCTGGTGGTGGAATGCTGAATATTTCAGTGGATGCAAGATTGAATTCTAACCACCATTATATTTTTTCATGTATGGTCTGGCTCTCTGAAACCAAACTCCTATCATAGGAGACTTTGTGGGGTCTACGTTATGGCTCACTGGACATTTCTCCATTGAGTGGGATTTTCATAGCATGCCCTTCCCTGCCTACCAGAGCGTATGTGAACTCCATGGCTGTTACCATTTAGTTTCTTTTTAGCTTTCAGCTCTCCTCTGGGGCCTCCCACTTGCCTATGTGCTAGCAATTGAAGTACTTTTATATCTGCCCATTACCTTTGATGGGCCCTTGTACCAGTTTGTTCACAGCATCCACACCTTCTACTGAACCTGTGTATGTTGTTAGTGGGGCTGTCCCAGCCCACCCCTTTCTGTCTCAGTCACTCCCACTCTATGGGGGTTTGGTCTTTGTCCTCCTGAGGGGGTGTCTGGCATGCACACTTCAGCAGATGTTGAAAATTTGCGTAAATTTGGCACAGGCGTCCACAACAGCTGGGAGCCAAATTTAATGGCATGTCAGGAGCCTTTGTGTGCATGTGAGTGGTCTATCGTCCAGTTTAGCGGAGGAATGGGAGACAAATGCCTGTCTAAGATTAAGACCTTGTTTACGACATACACTGCTGTAATAGATACCCTCATACCTAGGCTCCAGTATACGACACATTGTGGCTAGTAACAGAACACCAATAGCCCCATACCGTGACTCATTTCTCCTTACCACGCTATTTCTTGGATACGATGCTAAAGGTTAAGGAATGGCATATTGTTTTTCAAGTGGACAAGAGAAGAATTTAAGGGGTCCATCATATACTGTGGAGGTGGTGCAAGAGGAACTGAAGGATCTTTGTAAGAGATAAACCTTCAGTGTTTTTACAAGTGACTGTGAATTCTTTATCTTTCTGCAAAGCTGCTGCTGTTGGCTGAAATCCCCTCCCCCCTTCTTTTGTTCTTCCAATAAATTCATATTATTAGTTGTGGCTAAAGGCTAGGTTTCCTCTCTCTCTCTCTCTCTCTCTCTCTCTCTCTCTCTCTCTCTCTCTCTCTCTCTCTCTCTCTCTCTCTCTCTCTCTCTCTCTCTCTCTCTCTCTCTCTCTTGCATCGCTGGCAGTGCAAAGAGAGGCTGATAGGCACACAAACAAGATTACTCTTTGCATGAGTGAGTATGGACATGTGTGAGTGAAGACAGGCGAGACAAGTTGAAAGTTAGTTAGAAAGCAGTTATGGTTTTCTCAACTGCAAAGTGTAATTGTCTTTTTGGAGGAAAGCTAATCAACATGCACTAGTGCTGTTTGTATCCCTGTCAATATAGAGCTAGTTCTAGCCTCATTCCCAAGCCTTCCCTGTCTCCAGTTTTTGATCGCTTGCAGTAAGTTAAATCTGGAGACAAGATCTAGGAAGGGAGCTAGTTAGTTCAGATAGTTGCCATGCACCATTGCTGTTTTGTACCCCTGTTGTGTTGATATGGAGTTGGTTCAGAGTGCAATGTGAGGAATGTTTGGTGGGGTCTATACTTTGCTTACACCTAATGCCATCAGTATATGTCAGTGTGCTAATGCAATGAATGTTAGCTGTATATGTCATCTAGTGTGCTAATAGCAACTAATGTGTGTATATTAGCCCTCTGATTACTTCTATATTCATTGTAGTTGACTGCTACTGCAAGTGCCTTTGTTATTCAATTGACACGTTGACATTTGTGCATATCTGTTGATACAAGTACAACTGTTTAAACCCCTTGCAGACAATGTGTACTTATTATTAGCACAGGCTTGGTCACTTTACGAGTGGTATGTGCCATGTGTCAATAAGCACCTTTTCCTCCACCACTTGTGCTTGCTCATGTCTATAGAAGCCACACAAAGACTTGAAGCTGGTATAAACTTCCCTGTGTGGATTTACATAATTTTATTGTACCCATGCCAAGCCCTTAAATTTGTGCAGCCACCTTGAGCTCTTAGAGCGCAGCCTCAAGAAGCAGTTAGTTTCCTTGCCCTCCACGCAAGAGCAAGACAACTGAAATGAAAAATTTCGGCACATCCATGTTTGTATTGTTGCCGAGCTGGATTTTTTTTTTTTTGGGGGGGGGGGGGGGGGGGGGGGGGGGGGTGGGTGGGGGGAGCTGTGTTTTTCCCATGTCACATTCTTGCAAAGATCTTGCGAGAGGTATAGTGTAAGGCTGTTCCCTCTCAGATGCTCTTAGAGCGCAGCCTCAAGAAGCAGTTAGTTTCCTTGCCCTCCAGGCAAGAGCAAGACAACTGAAAATAAAAATTTCGGCGCATCCATGTTTATATTGTTGCTAAACTGTTTTGTTTTTTTGTGTGTGTGTGTGTGTGTGTGTGTGTGTGTGTGTGTGTGTGTGTGTGTGTGTGTGTGTGTGTGTGTGTGTGTGTGTGTGTGTGTGTGGGTGGGGGGGGTTGTGTTTTCCCCGTGTCACATTCTTGCAAAGATCTTGCGAGGTATAGTGTAAGGCTGAAGTTAGTAGTAAACTTCCTTCAAACCTGACAAGGTTAGTACTACTATACTAGTAACCGGTGTCTGTGTGTGGCATTGTTGCTTGGCTACTATCATGAATATGGATCTTTGGCCCAACACCTTTGTTTTGGGACAGGTGCTTTAGAATGAGAATCCACTAGTGTTACTCTAATTGAGTTTTGGGTGAGTTTGAGGTTTAATTTTGTGTACTGGTGATGTACTTGATGAGAACTGTATATCAATACATGACAGCAAACGTAAGCCAGTGTGGTAAGGATTGAGGATAGTACACGTACGAGCGAGAACTTTTAGGTCATCCAGAAACAGATGGTTCTAGTTTCTATAGCTTCATTGTGCAATCGCATGCTAGCTAGGAGGTTCGTAGGTAACTTGGGGCCTGCTAAATCCTTAATCTTCAGTGCTTCCAACCTCAGCACATGCGAATGAGTGAGATGTGCCACAAAATGGAGTGAGATAGAGTCCTTCACGAGTGAGACATGTGATATTGTATGACAGCCCAACAGGATTAGTTACCACGGTGCAGAATTACAACAATGCTATCTCCAATGTCATCTTAGAGTTACCTTGGTTTGGTCTATACCTTCATTTGCCTAATTTACAGATTGCATGGTTCTGTCCAATGTGTGTACGATTTAGCCTTGTTTAGAGGTGTGGTCTGGCATCAAGAGATTGCTTGTGTGTGTGTGTGTGTGTGTGTGTGTGTGTGTGTGTGTGTGTGTGTGTGTGTGTGTGTGTGTGTGTGTGTGTGTGTGTGTGTGTGTGTGTGTGTGTGTGTGTGTGTGTGTGTGTGTGTGTGTGTGTGTGTGTGTGTGTGTGTGTGTGTGTGTACGTGTGGACATACTATATGTAGACTTCAGTCAGTTACAATCATGCTATGGTACACTAGCAATTTGGGTCCAAGAAGCCACACACAGTTGGTATGTAAACTAAACTACTGGAGCTTCGTAGTGTAGTATGTGTGATGAACACTTGATGAGCTAGTTGGAGTAAATATAGCATGGTGTTTCCTAATGTTGAATACATGTTTACTTTTATCGTTTTATTGCTATGGAATGTGTTTTGAGGGTGAAATGTGCATGTGGAAATTAGTTAGTACCACTGCAGTGGACGGATAGGGAGTGGTGTATTAAGGTTACGATCAACCGGTTCGAAACCTGTGAAATGCATACAAGGGCCAATTGTTTACGTAAGCAATTATAGTTGACGTAGTACACATAATTATTTATTGCGGACGCTACCCGAACGCGCATCCCCAAACTCACTGGTGATGCTCGAGGCCTTGCCGTATTTTGAAAGCAGATCGCTTATCCTTGCACCAAATATAAGGCAAGGGAAGCGTTTCTTCAGTGTTCAGGTGTGTTGTATGGGTAGCGCAGTGTATTTAGCAGGGCGGCACTTAAAGAAATCTCGAAAATCGGACTTGAATTGAAGATTCTACGCTCCGAAGCGCATTTCTTACGCCCAAAGCAGTTAAATTCCTACAAATATAGTATACATAAAGCGCCAGATATCTTCACGTGCCGACCTAGTAAATATCGTGAAGTAGTGCAAGAAAAAAATTCAGGATCGAACTCTTTACAGTTGCCAAGTAATTTGGCGCAAAAGCGTTCAAGCAGTGGCTAATTGCTGGTTCGAATGCGTTGGGACGTTTTTAAACAGAAGCTTATTTCTCTCCGAATAATATATTTCGTTCATGTGCTGTTGGACGGTAACTTGTTTGAGATAAATATTAATTACGGTTTACGAAATATTAAAGCAATAAATTTACTATGCCAACAGCCTTCGGCGCAGTTGATCGTAACCTTAAGAATGGCAGTGGTGCAGAAAATGTGTAGGTGATGTACTCTTCTGTGGCTCAAGTACCATTCAGTTTTCTGACATCATGTTGGAAAAGTGATACAATGATACAGTGGATTCTCGGAATGTGGGTAAAATGGTCTTGTTTGTGAGAGTGCAATCTTGGGAAAGGGTACTTTCCTGTTTTTGTTCACGAGCTTTGAAAGTCCCATTTACCTCTTTGGTTTGTCGTGTGTGAAGGCTAGTGGTGTCTGCACTTAGCACATAAGGCAGCGTGTTATGCAACAAATGGTGCCTGTCACACTGTGCACAAACAGGAGGAGCAGTGCATGACCTGGCCAGGCCCTTATTAATACACTCAATGTGTACACCTTGTAATTATCTTGTATACATTGCTTTCATCTTGTACGGGTGCATGTATGCATATTGTATACATGTATGCATCATCTTGTACATGTAATATGACCAATAGTATTTCCTGATTGAAACTAAAGTGTAGTTTAACGTTTCTAGCCATAGATGTACACATAATACCTGAGACAGTTAGGGTATTGCTTTACTGTATGTGCCCTTAAAATAAGCAGTCGTTTCAAGGAGGTTCACATGTGGGTGTGGATTAGTGCTAACTTGTTTGTTTTGCGACCATTGGAGTGTGTGTGTGTGTGTGTGTGTGTGTGTGTGTGTGTGTGTGTGTGTGCATGCCACAGCCCTGGGGGTGACTTCCTGTTATGGGTTGCAGAGAAATTGTGCTGATATCAAGTGAAACCGAGCATACTTTGACTGGCATGTGACAAGTTGTTTGTGTAGTTTGGTTGTGTATTGCCCATGGGAGGGTAGTGAACTCAATATTGTCCAGAGTGTACACTGACCCCCTATCCACACGACGTGTGTACTTTGGTTGTGTATTGCCCATGGGAGTGTAGTGAACTACACTGACCCCCTATCCACACAACGTGGGCAACTGCACAGCTATTAGTTTAACCCTTCCACATGTGGGTAACTACACATTTAACCCTTTTGTCACTTGGATGACAAATAGCAGATTATAATAGGCAGGTGCTTATGAACTGCTATTTACACACTCATAAGCTCTCTATCATACGTCCAATCTGAATGCATGGCACACAGGAGGATAGTGAGCTATTTGAGTGGAAGAGGGGCTCTTTCGCTTCTGTGTGCTGCTGTTTTATGTCCAGTCTGAGTGTGTTGCACATAAGATCTATATAGCCTATCTATACAGCTACCCAGTAGTAGTGAGTTATTTGAAGCATTACAATAATTACAGTGCCACATACACTGTTGTACTTACTTATTCCATTACACTGTCGGCAACTTGAAAGACTTGCGGGCAACCAGACTAAGGGAAGACTAGTGACTTTTGCTATTGTGTGGTTGCAACCAAATTGACATTCAATGTAGCTTTCATCATGTCATTGAACTGGCTGACAATCGAGAACCCTTCTACCTTCACCAAGGGCACACGATGACATAACTTAATTTTACACGCACACAGCATTGATTATCTCTCTCCACAATAAAGATGTCATTGTTTAGTAACCCATGGCCACCTGTGGCCACCTCATAGTCTCGTGCCCAGACCCAACCCTCTCACGAGGAAAGGGTCTGGTGTCACAAGCCTGAATCCTTGGGCTTGCGGAAGTGTTGAAGCCTTGCAATTGTTAGTGTAGAATTACAAATTGATCAGTGTTGGATAATGAATCTCATAACACGCTTTGAGCGGTACGATTGAAGTACTTGTTCTCGCTTCCGCATTATTCCAATAAACGCTGCTCTGCGATTTCATTGGCCGCTCCAAGCTTCTGGAGTTAGCCCAAGCATTCCGACTTGTGACACCAGACCCCTTCTCCTCGCGTGAGCTGGGTGGGGTCTGGGCACGAGACTAGCCACCTCAATACATGTCAAGTTGAATCAGCTGCTGACCAATAGAAATATGTTGGAGTATAGGACGTAATATTACCATCCGCTATCAACCCCTCCCAGTTTTGTGCACACTCACAACATGACCAGTTTTGTGCACACTCAGTATGACCAGTTATGTCAGTATTAGACTCAGTTTGTACCCAATGGGGCAAAATGGATGTGCTGAGCTCAGCTATAGTATATCCTGTGCATATACTGTCTATGGTGATAATGCCAACCATAACTCAGTTTGTACCCAATGGGGCAAAATGGATGTGCTGAGCTCAGCTATAGTATCTCCTGTGCATATACTGTCTATGGTGATAATGCCAACCATAACTCAGTTTGTACCCAATGGGGCAAAATGGATGTGCTGAGCTCAGCTATAGTATCTCCTGTGCATATACTGTCTATGGTGATAATGCCAACCATAACTCAGTTTGCACCCAATGTGGCAAAATTGGATGTGCTGAGCTCAGCTATAGTATCTCCTTTGCGTACACTGTCTATGGTGATAATGCCAACCATAATTTGCTTAGAGGTTTCTGGGCATCCTGTATTCTACCTGGGAGAGGCTCTAGGTGATAACTTGATCAGTGTTGCTCTCCCTTGGGTTAGGGCAAGCCAGGGGACCCATACATTCACCAGAGTGTGTGGTTCAGACAAGCCTGGGGGGGGGGGGGGGGGGGGCACCCATACATTCATTCACCTGAGTGTGTGGGTCGGACAAGCCAGGGGGCACCCATACATTCACCTGAGTGTGTGGGTCGGACAAGCCAGGGGGCACCCATACATTCACCTGAGTGTGTGGGTCGGACAAGCCAGGGGACCCATACATTCACCTGAGTGTGTGGGTCGGACAAGCCAGGGGACCCATACATTCACCAGAGATGAGTGGGTCGGACAAGCCAGGGGACCCATACATTCACCAGAGATGAGTGGGTCGGACAAGTCAGGGGACCTATACATTCACCAGAGATGAGTGGTTCGGACAAGCCAGGGGACCCATACATTCACCAGAGATGAGTGGTTCGGACAAGCCAGGGCACCCATACATTCATCGGAGTGTGGCCACAAGCTGTTGGAAGTATGGGTTCCTCTGCCTAGGGGTCATGAGTTCAAATGGGGATTCCAGTGCTCAAACATTTACCATTGCTGGCAGGTCAATTGGGTTCATTGGGGACTATCTTCTTGATAAGAATGAGGACAATGCCAGGCTGCTGGTGTTGCCTTATATGGAAGGCTCATTGTTAGGATGTCGAGAAGGCCTCTGCCTGTAAAGGCCCTGACTTTCAGCAGTCACCGTACAGAGAAAGCTCCGCTCCTCCTGTGTGGGGGGTTGTTGTGTTAGAGCAAAGAGCTGGATACTCCAGGGTTAAAGGTTAAAATGCCATCATGTCTAGACACATACTGTATTACACTACATATCAACTATTAACGTTAATGAGGTATGTGGACTCCTAGTCTGTCAAGCCAGACCATCTCTCACCCTCAGATGGTCTGGCTTGATAGACTAGTGGACTCCATAAATACCCCTGCTACAATTTATATCAGTACTTCAAACACATACACTATATCTGAACATACAAGACCAGAGGTGTGTATGATATCACCATAGTACCATAGTACCAGGGAAAAAACACCACTTGTTTGTTGCCATTGGCATTGTTACTCAGACTAGATATTTTCTAGTTGTACTATGGTGATACTTGTATACTATACGTAGCTGTACAATGTACAGGCTACGCTACACTGGGACTGGAGCCACCAAGTCTGCTACAAATTACGCCCTTAATGAGTAAATAGTGTTTCAGATTGTGGTAAGATTAACTAAATATCGTTGGAGAGTATTGTTTTAGTATAACTACATTGTAGGTGAGGGATTTTTAATTGTTTGTACAAGCAAGTTGCGTTCCTGGTACAAAAGTATAATGAAATCCCACTTTGACAGATTCCTACCATATTAGGGTGAGCGTAATTCTTTTTATTAATTGCATTATTGGTCACAATTTGTACATATCACACCATGGCATTTTAACAGATCTAGTTACTGTGTTAACAGTAGCCCTGTTTGGTGGTCAAGCCACCTCTGCGCTGTGGCAACAACAGCCCTGAAAGTGAGTTTATTAATGACCATCATCATCATTGCAGTGGTTACTTAGTGATGTGAAGCTTGACATTGAAATCTTACATGTACCTGGAGACAATGGTAGGTACATAGCCAACGAGATGTTGTTTTTTTCTGCACAGACTACAAAGTTAGCCTTGTTCTTGGGCCTTCTATATCTTCAGGTATTGCGAACCGCAAGTGATCAAAAACTGCAGAGCGATAAAAAGGTGTAGAACGATCAAAACTGCAGAGTGATAAAAAACTGTCGAGCGAGTGGCAAAGCTGTGTTGTATCCATGAAAAAAATCAAGGCTACTACGGGTGCGTATATAGACAGGAGGATGTGTATTCCTGTGTATTCCAAGACACTTGGTAGCCATGACAACCGTAGACCGACCTTTTGCGTTTCTCAGTAAAGCAGGAAGTAGAACCTGTTACTATGGCTGTGTCTACCACGGCCTTTGAAATTTGACGAAACCAGTGCAACTAGTGGATTGTGTGGGTCATCTCTGACCCTTGTCCTCATGTAGGGTGATGTTCAGCTAGTGTCGATTGTAAGTGAATCTGAAACTACATGAACGGTTCACCACATCCCTACACTACATGTTTGTGTGATCAGTACACCACATGCTAATTACCATGAATATATCGGGCAATGTCTACCCTAATTAGCCTAACCTATCTGTACAGCCCTTGTTCCCATACAACACCAAATAAGTCCCTTGAAGCCAGGTCTGGTCTCAGTTGACGCTTGGTATACCACAGCCCAGCAAGGAATCTAACCGCTGTTCTCCCTTTTCCCCTTCTCCTTCTGCTCCTCCCCCCCTCTCCTCCCCCCCCTCTCCTCCCCCCCTCTCTTCCTCCCCTCTCCTCCTCCCCTCTCCTCCTCCCATCTTCTCTCCAGCTCCAGTCCCCCTATAAGGTTACGTGTACTCACACCATATATGGAATTGGTGGTCAACCCACAGCCCCTGTTGGCAACTTCCCTACAGGTATGCATACACAAAATAAACATGTGTTCCTGCTATGATTGGTGCATTGTGTCACATCATAATCAGTATTATGTTATTACCATCACAAACGGTGTTACGACACATAGGCCCTGGATAAAGAGAATAGGTCGCACTCAACAGATACCATGTGTATTTGCATGCTTGCAAATGGATCACTGAATGTGAATCTGTCAATATGTTCTAAATATAGTTGTGTCTGGACAGCTTATATAGCAACTTCACTTCCAGAAAACATTACCTAGCTAGCTATAACTGTTCCCTTGAGGTGGGTGAGTAAGACGCATTCCTTGGAAGATTTCGGTTGTCTGGGTATAGATGTTGTCCAATTATCTGTAACTAACCTACTTTAAATGCCTACATAGGCAGTACATAGTCCAGTAACACGAGATGAGCTTCACCACGGTACAGCTAGACCTCAGGAACTGTCACCAAACAAGAGAGGATCCCTTCAGTTAGGTCTGCAGAATACTTTCACTGTTTGTCGATGGTCTATTTTGCTACATCTTGGATCATCAACTATGGTATGCAAAACTTGTTTCCTCCCTCGCACTTGCTACAGGTGCCTATAACCACTCGCGCTGCCTCCAAATATGTATTATATCCAGAGTTGTGACTGATGCTTCTTATCCACCATTTGCATTTTGTTAAACTCATTCACACAAAAAAAACTTTGCCACACAAATACACCAACAAATGTACATGTATATGAGAAACTAGATCTATTTATAGGAATTTTGGTGGAATATTTTCCGTATTGTACAGCTGCTGCTAATATTATCCATAAGATAACTGCACTGGTGGTAAATTTACATGGATCGCAACAACATTGTAACATTTGAGAAAGCATTCTTCCATGAATTTGTCGTGCTATGGGATGTCAGGCGAATTCTATAGCGGATTCTTTTTCGGGTCGGTTTTGGCATCGATTATGTTGTGCATACTTTGTAGGTGGCAGCCTATATTGTTGTACTGCAAGTATCATGCGGGGGATGTAGTGTGTACAATTATACTCATATTGGTTGCTCATTATCCATGCACGCATTCAGCCATGTGTTACCTATTGTGCAAACTTAAGTATGGAATGGATACATATTATGGCATACCTGTGGTCACGCCTTTGAATTGTGTTGTTTGTGTACGCAAGCATTTTGTTGTTTGCGTCTCTTGTACCTTTCGCCCAAGGGGCATCTCGTAGTCAATGTTGCTGTCCTGTGACAAGTACAATGGTGTACAATCATGTACATAAAGGTTATATCAAGCCAAGACAGGTTTGTCTTATACACCATGCTTGTGAATTCCTTCCTCATCGACAAATGGTGTGTCTGGGAACCTCCAATCTGTGATATGATTTGTGAATTTTTCCCAGACAGCTAGCCAACTCACTAGGCAATGTAAATAGACGAGAGCGCATAAGAATGCGCGGCTAGAGTAAGAGCGTGTAACTATGTAAAATTCGAAACCGGGCGGAATTTACCGCGAGTACTAAAAATAGTAACACATACTGCGCAGCTGTGTGTAGACATAAGCCATTGTTGCTAAGCACGTGACTGGGTGTTCTATTTTTTGTATGGTTCAATAATTTTGACCAGACTACGGGTTTCTACTGGAGTTACACGCTCTTCCTCTAGCTGCCCGTTCTTATGCGCTCTTGAAATAGAATACAAGTGACCAAAATGTGAATTAAAGAGTAAATTATTTTTCATCTGAAATTTTACACTCTGAAGTAAATGCATTTGGTGGTTGTGTGGGAGGGTTTCACAATATATTTCTCAGTCTATGGTGTTCTGGGGGATGTATACATGTACTCTCAGGCCTTTAGTTGTTGAGGGGGGACAATAGGCCTGCACTGATTGTGCTCAAAAAGCTTTCTATTTTTCTCTGCCGCAATTCTTTAAAAATTTGCTAAGATTGCTCACTCTAGCTCGACCTGTTTTGCTCAATACTACTCACACTTTAGCTCACACGAAGTACCTCCATGACCATGACCCGTGCATTTTCCTAGTGTCCTGTGGCTGAACTGGTTGGCAACACGAGAATACGCATTTTCCTCATGGCAGTAGAATTGCTCCTTTCGTTTTCTTGTGAGTTACAAGTGTCTTTGGGGCATTCAATCGGCTAATAATGGATGCTACTAATATCACCACTTTCTTGCCATTTTGCAATAGCCCTGTGCATAGCTATGAGTAATTATGCAATTTCTCTAGGCAACGCCCCTGTTTTGCCTGACTTCCTGCGTATTTTCCTGGCATTATGCTTCCTGCTTGAGCTTACCTATTTTTCCGCATTTTATGCCGGCAGATTAGGTGCAGGCCTATGCACAAAGCCAGCAGACCTGGGCCAAGCATGAATTCAATTCCTGAACCATCCTTTGTTATCTTGGGGAGACTGATGATGACAAATTTGGTAGTGTCCCTTCGCCTGTTGATCAGACGTTTACATGTCTGAGTGTTGATAAGCAAATGTTGATATGCCCAATCAGATTACAGAGAACTGTGAATAAGATATCCTAGGAGCCTCGAACTTAGGCCTTCCATGCCGGATTTGGTCGCAGCTTTGGAGAAGAATTGCGAGACAAAATCTGCAATGGAAAGCCTGGATTCAAGGCTAGGTTCATGTTACCAACTAAGCTGTGAGGACCTGGGATGTAGAACGTAGGACATAGGATGAGAGCTGTCCATCTCGCTATCCTCCCACGATCAACCGGTGTTGTACTCTACAATCTTTTCGTATAAAGGTGTAGCCAAGTGTGGGCTTAATCGTGTCCTTGTCAAAGCTATTATATACTGGGCTAACCAGCAAAATAGTATCTTGGTTGATGGGGTGACTGATAGCATCCCTCTTGCGCAGTGGGCTGACGTGGTGTGTGTGTGTGTGTGTGTGTGTAGGATTATTTTCCTGATGGGGATATCTCCTGGGTTGATCAGTCACATGTGCATTGTCATGTGGCAAGCCTTCTGTCTGCATAACGTGAGGATTATCCACATGTTGAGTTCATTTGACAAAACTGTTTGAACAGTCAAATCTTCCCTTCCTTCACCTTGTTGACCACACACACACACACAGCACCCGTGCACCATGCTCTACCCAACTAAGGACAGTGTGTGGCAGCCGGTGATCACGTCACTCTCCTCGCTCACCGAAGTCCCCAAAGAATCCATCATTGCCAACACGGACTTTACCACCACCAGCGTTATTGCTAAGAGGTATGTGCGTACGCTGAGGTACAAACCAGTTCTGTGTACATGATAGTAAGATCATGCTGCTGGAGGTTATAAATGTGCTTACTCAGTAAGTACTTCAGCGGTACTGTATAGTCGGTGATTGTGCAATAAAGGGGAGAACCCTGTCATCTATGGCCATTAATTAAGGTGTCTATTGAGTAATGGATAGACATAACATTGGGAGAGACAAAGTACATATAACCCCTTTAATGTTCCCTTTTCTGAAGAGTGTAACAAACACCGTTTGAAGCACAGTTAGGAGCATGTCGGTCACATTTCATGACACTAAGTGGTACTCAGTGTCATGAATATTAACGAACACATTGCCAACAACATTTATATGTACACACATTGCTAATCTTTTAGAAGTAAAATGTTGCGAACTAATTCCTGACCAATTTATGCTGCTGGTCCCTGGGACTGTTTTTGTGGATGGATTATAAATACTTTAAGTCTGTCTTGTTTGTCTTGCTTTAGAGTACTAATAGGGTGCGCCCACGTAGCAATGCCTTGTATGGGTACTTGTACTCTGTACCTTCTAGTGGAGTGCCTCTGACTCACGTACACATACCTATCAATATTTGTTGCCTCATTCCCTGGCCGTTTCTGCCTGCTTGAGAAAGGTTTGTCTGGTACAGTACAAGAGTACCTGGTGAGGAGGGAGCTCATATGTACGTAGTGGTGTACATGAAGAACTGGGGTGTATGGAACAGCTGCTCCCTGCAAGTCACATCCGTGTTGCAAGTTAGCACACACACAGTCTCTATCCTCACTATACCAACCTCCCAACACGTGTCAGTTGCAGAAAACGTACCTGGATCCCTTTGGGCTGAAAATAGAATCAGAGTTGATCTCTCCCTCGAGATAGACACATCCTTCGTACCTATAGTCTGTGTAGAAATGCTATTTCTTGGTCGGCACTATCAATGGTGTCTTGGGGATATGTTGGGCCAGCATCTAAACCTTAGTTTACTACCTTGGTGAGTTTTTGGACGATAGCCCTGGAACATGCCGCTGATAACATGATTTGGAAGCCTTTGCAACTAATTTGCATGCATTAAAATGATTAGATTGGGTCAGATTGGTAGTAAACTAATCTATGCTGGAATTTCTAATACAGAAGCCTGTCGACTCTGCTCGATTAAAGACTGTTATATGATTTTTTAGCACTGGAAATCTGCCAGGAAGAGGTACGATAAGTGCGAGGCACAGGCTCAGTTGTAAACCTGCTCCAGAGCTAACAGTAAGTTGGTCAGAGTCATTGAGAATGAAAGATGGAAAGACAAGATGATGGCAAATAGCAATGACCCAGGGAGGGACTTGAACCAGTGACCGGTTAAATGGCCTGCCATGCTCCAGCCAACTGAGCTACCAAGTTATTCAGTAACTCAGTGGCTGAGTTTTGAGTACTTAAGGCTGAGCTGCTAGGTATCCAGCCGAAGCAGATACCAAGATTTAGTGCATGCATTAAGTTTGGGTCAGATTGGTAGTGAACCAATTTGTGCTGGAATTTGTAAATGGATTACTACAGAAGCCTGTCAACTTTGCCCGATTAAATTAAAGACGGCTATATGATTTTTAGTATTGGAAATCTTCCAAGAAGGAGAGGGGAGAGAGGAGAGGGGGGGAGACAGGAAAGAGAGGAGAGAGGGGGAGAAAAGAGAGAGAAGGTGGGAGAGAGCGGAGGAGATACAGTAGTTAGAGGGTAGGGTGAGGAGGGGTGGGATTGGTATTGTCTAAACCCAAGTTGGCTCATCAAAGTGTCTCGGTGTCTCAAGTTTTTCATACCCAGCACACACGCACATGCACATACATCTGTGTTTTGGGCAATGTGGTTAGTGACTGTATCTGGAGACTGGCGCTGACTGTATGAAAGGTCTGGGGGTTCAACTATGACGGTTGAGTGCCCTTCCCTCACAACAAGCCTAAACACTTGTTAGCAGGACGGTGTAGGTTATGACTCCAGTTGACTTTGTGTCAGCCAAGTGAGTGGGTGGCCTGTGCATGCAACACAGTGAATGGGCAGCCACCATTCACGCAACACTGCACTGTCTGTAGCCCCAATAGAGTTGGAAGTGTAGTGTGGTGTACTGTCACCTAGCTTGTCTAGTATAAGTGTACAGTAAATATCACATTGTCACATTGTCTAGTCGTATAGTATACTGTAAATATCACATTGTCTTCTGATTGGCCAGTTCCTTTGTGTATGCCTAGTGATGATGTAAGGGAGTAGCAGCTGTGTGGGCTTATTGAATTACCTGTGTAAGTGCTTCATACCTACCCATACACAGTGACTAATGCCAACTTCCTTTTTGAAACCCTCCTTGGTGCCTTTGAAGAAGGCGACTGTTCATTTTTTGAAAGGTTTTCCTTCAACTTGGAGAGCGCTCAGTACACACCAAGACGTGACCATAGTAACATGTGCTTGGGGAAGATGAGCTCAAATTCCAAGATGTGAGCACTGCATTAACACAAACATATCCCTCCTTTGTTCTTCCTCTTCTCCCTCTTCTCCCTTCTCC
The DNA here is from genome assembly GCA_949130485.1 of Agelas oroides. NCBI lineage: Eukaryota > Metazoa > Porifera > Demospongiae > Agelasida > Agelasidae > Agelas > Agelas oroides. The sequence continues at coordinate 5,584,636 of OX422201.1, read as the reverse complement.
CTCTTCTCCCTTCTCCCTTTTCCCTCTCCTCCTTCTCCCTCTCCCCTCCTCTCTCTCCCCCCTTCTCCTTCTCCACCCCTTCTCCTCCAAAACAGACGGTTGTCCAGTAAGAAACGAAAGAAGCTTGAGGATCAGCAACAGGGCAGCGGCAACAGTGGGAGGGAGGGGGGGTCCTCAGAGGGTAGCTCCTCACCAATGGACTCTCCTGCCGTCACCTCCACCACCCACACACCACCAGCGCAAGAGAAGAGGTGAGAGCCACCTTGAAGAGAGATACTTAACATTGTTACACGTTCTGTGACATGTCTAGAACCTGGTATTGCTGTAATTATTGTAGTTTGACAGGAGAGTAACCCTAAATTGGCCAGGTGTGTATGGTCGGGTGCTTTGATTAAAGCACAGACATGCAGTGGCTTAGTGGAAAAACCTAACTGATTAAAGTCACATGGTCTGATAGGAGCAATGTGATTGGTTGAAAATCGTGTGATCTGATGGAAACAGGTTGAAGGTTATATGGCCTGGTTGGAGCAACATAATTGGTTGAAAGCCACATGACCCAATTGGAACAACCTGATTGGAAAAACCTGATTGGTTAATGGTCACATAACCAGGACTAAAGCTGTAAAAACATCCCCTATTGCATACCAGAACTAGATAGGTTACTAGGAGTGGTGCCTATAGGATTGCACAGTATTTGCTTAGTGGCATTTCAAGCCCTATCTTTTACCAACTTGTCTGGCTCCTAAACTTGACTAATTGAAAACAAGCAGGTCAGGGAATCTCAGTTTGGCCCATTGCCTTTCCCTACTGCTTCCTGTATCTGACCAATCAGATTATCAGACTCTCCCCTAGACACAATTAGCTCCTGTTAAGTCCATCATCAAAGACCTGGGATCCTCTGATTTTGTATTCCCCCAGTCAATTTTCCCACATCCATGTTTAGCTATAACATAGCAACAGGTTTCTCCCTTGCCTTGTTATCAGGCCCCTGCCCTGCCTAGAAACTAGGCTAGTTCCTCCCTAGTGGACAGGGTAAGTTGGTGGGTGGGCTGGGTAAGTGAGTGGGTGGGTGGTAAGTGAGCAAGTGAGAGTAGGAACATTCAGAAATCAGTTCAGGGGGCGTAAGAGAGACAGCTTCTTAGATGTACAATGGTCTCATCCCCACAGTGACTGGGCACAGAAAGACTGCTTGCAAGGAGGAGCAAAATCTAACTTGAGCACTTCAGTATCAATGGACACGTCCTCGTCTGGCCAATGCAGTGAGGGCATGCCTCACCTAATACACCAGCACACCCACACCCACACCCACCATATTGCTCCCCTCCCTGCTGCTGGCAGTGTTCACCTCAGACCAGTGGCTGGGGGACAGTACCTCCCCGTGGTGGCTACTGCTGGTGGGAGTGGCTATCCTACCATCACACCTGCTAAACAGTTCTCAGACCCAGGTGAGTGGGAGGGGGATTAGGGACAGTGTGATTAGGGATGATTTAAGGGAATTTCTCTGTGGTAGATACATATGACCTCACGCATGCACGCACGCATGCACACACACACACACACACACACACACACACACACACACACACACACACACACACACACACACACACACACACACACACACACACACACACACACACACACACACACACACACACACACACACACACACACACACACACACACACACACACACACACACACACACACACAGTGTTGAACCAGTTGCAACAAGAACTGAACTACAGGTTTTTACAGGAGCAGTCTGGTCTTCTCATAAACCCTGGAGCAGCCTTCACTACTGCTTTCTCGACGGGCTGTGGTAGTCAGGTGTGTGCGTGTGTGTGTGTGTGCGTGTGCGTGTGCGTGTGTGTGTGTGTGTGCGTGCATGCGTGCATGTGTGTGTGTGTGTGTGTGCATGTGTGTGTGTGTGTGCATGCGTCTGTGTCTGAGAGTGTGGGTGTGTGTAACAAGTAGTGTGCATGCATGTTGTGCTACACCTTCACTGACTGTACAACTTAACCTGAGTGCTGACAATGTCACTGTTCTCCCTCAGGGCTCACAAACAGCCCAACAGCCACGAATGACCAGAGGCGAAGCATCTTCAGACAGCAAGAGACCCCTGGGTTTCAAGTGGTGCTATGCACATGTTGCCATCGCCAAGCAAATTCATCACCACCAACAACAGACAAAGGTCCGTTTGTCAATTGTACAATCCAGTGCTTGTGCTATTCAATCATTTGGGGTGGCTTGGGCTGCCCCACTTGTTTTGTAGGCTTCGGAATTTTGAACTTTCAGCTCATGTTTCTGTCTAAAGTAACGTGGTGGTTGAAATGTAATGCGTGCTGTTTAGAATGGCCTTGAAGGTCTTCATTCAGTCATCTTTGTGTCAGCTCGTAGTGACCCTACAGTATATATCAATCACAAATGTGGCAGTCCCGTGTAGAAATCGAAGATTATTCCATTGCGTATTTCGATCGCATCGCTGTGTTCAAAGCGCCGTATTGCTGAACTTCCATTAAGGGCGGGACTCATATGCGCTTCGTAGACTCGTTAGCTATTCATGCATCTATGAAGCGCGTATGAGCCCTGCCCTTAACGGAAGTTCAGCGATACAGCACTTCAAACACAGCGATGCGATCGAAATACGCAACGGAATAATCTACACGGGACTGTCACAAATATGTTAGATACACAGACTATACCTGAGCCTGAGTGTTGGTTGCTACCATTTCCATGCACAGGCAGTGGCAGCTGCTACAGCGGCAGTCACCCATTCAGCATTGCAGTCCAAAGAAGCTGCTAGCAGACAGCAGGCAAATGGACACCACCCTGATGTCGTAGCCATACAACACCAGCTGGCAATGGTACAGCAAATGTATGGACTACCCCCTAACGCAGCTCTGCCAACCTTCATGGCTGTCCCTTTTTCCATGCAAGAAGTGCAGCTGAGAATGCAGCAGTCTCTCATGCATCCAGGAGCACCGGTGAACAGTACTGGTGCCCCATTGGTCAAACCCGTTGTCGGAGTGCCCAATCAGATTGCAGTTGGGAGAGTGGACTCAAATGTGAACATGCACATGATGAATGGGGTCCACTTACAGGCGCCGTTTGCGCATTCTGTTCCCATGGCTGCCATGGCACCAAGTGACTTGAACACTGGCATTCTTCAAGGTGTCCCAGCGGCTGGCTCATGGGTTGTGCCTGCGGTGCCTCTCATGGGCATTATTAATAACCCTTTTCAACAACCTGGCATCAAGGCTACCTCCTGGGTAAAATGATTGTGTTATTATGTTGTTTTTTTCCCTTCCTCAACTGGACAATGCTTTATATCCCTCTTGTTTGGCTTCCAATATTTTTTTAATGTTGTTATTTGTTTGTTTGTAAACAGCACCTTTTTACATGAGTATGTTTCGGGTGTTTGTTTTTGCTGTTCCGTGTTCCTTTGGTACTGGTTTGTAACTTACCCTCGTTATAGTAGCATCCTAGTCTTTTTCACAGCCTTACACATTCACTGCACCAGGTCCCTTGGCTACTGTAACAATATCAAATTTGTTCACAGTCCGAGAAAATTGTGAGCTGCTTGCAAATGTAATTGTGTGGGTAGTATAGTGTTGCTATAGTGACAGCAATTTGTACACCTTAAGAGAACCATGACAGAAATGTACCACCACACACGAGCTAATTGCGTGTTTAAATGCTCCATGCCCTTTACTATGTTGTAGCTAGCTAATAGTATTGCTATGGTGATACCAATCTCCATGGTGATTTTTGTACCATGGACAGGCAGATCTTGCCTGCATCCACTTTGTGTAACAGCAAATACATAATACTAGACGAATGCAGGGCATTGTGGGGCGAGCCTGAGCAAGCAGTATGCCAAGGACTACAATTGCGCATGCGCAGTTCGTACACACGCGCGCGTACCCCTTCGCACTTGTCGAGGTGTCGAAGTTGGCGTGGCGTTTAGTAAGAAGTAAAGTTGCTGTTTGCTTACTGTGCCTCATCCAAGTGTAGAAATGACAAAGGCAGCGTTGTACATTATTCACACAGGAATGACCTCGTAATTGAAAGTCTTCAATTCTTGGCCTACCCACATCTAGTTTTCTGCTTAGGGGTGAGAAACAATGAATTGGTTTGGAAGAGGCTAACATGCAATTTTTTGTGTACACAATCACCGTTTTGGTTTATCAATTTTTGTAAACAACATGACATTACACTAATAACGATATAAAAGTGATGACATAATATTTCCTGTTTGCATGAGAGCTTACATTGGAGTTTCTATCGACCAAATGAGCTTCAAATGGTAGTTTTTTACACATTGCCAGTGGGTTAGTGGATGTTGGTTGGTTCAGTTTTTCCATTAGGGCTGTGTCATTGCTATCTCAACACCATTGTTGGTAGCCACAAAAGTTTTCCATTTTTTCTATGACATTTTCTCTGAGAGTTTCTACTCCAGGTTGCTGAACGTCGTGCTGGCTAGAAAAGTCTATATTTGCATCATGATTGTCTCTGGCAGATTGTGTAGTGGAGACAATTGTGGCAAATGCTTCCCATTCTTGCTTACCTGGGTAGCCTCGTTCCCAGGCTCTCCCCGCTAAGAAGGGCCCTCCCCCCTCTTAGTGGGGAGAGCCTGGGAACGAGGCTACACCTGGGTACAGTTCACTGAAATCACACAGCTATTGCTTGAATTCTTTGTTGTTAAAGATCACCTGACGGATGGTGTCCTTTTCCTCCTTGACGTCGGCTTCTTCTCTTGCGGTCACGGAAGCCATGTACGCTAATGCGCTATTGGAAGCCCTACATACTTCATGCGACCAAGCGCGGCGCGCGGGTGATTCTCTTGCGGTCACGGAAGCCATGTACGCGAATGCGAAGCCCTACATACTTCGTGCGACCAAGCGCGGCGCGCGGGTGACGGTCGTACGATAATGATAATAATAATACATATATGAAATCTCCCAGCTGTACCGTCTATGTGGGGCTCGCTCAGGCTCGCCCCAATTATGGCTGGTCAGTATCAGCCTTCACCCTCCTGTGTGTCTGAAAGCCATGCCTCATTCCCAGGTCTTCACCTCCTCCATGCAGTATTTGCTTATTTATACGTTTAAACACCCTTTCACTTCCATATTGAAATATAAACGTACTGGCCGGAGGTGGCTACTTCTGGCTGTATGGCTCTCCTAGTCTCATATAAGCACCTGGGAACACACTCTCCCAAGATCGACAAATACCCTTTCACTTGAATCTACACTAATTTTCCTTCTAAGGAATGTCTTCAAAAATGTTTTCCAAATAGAAATTTTCCTAAGGTTATAATTAATGTTTTCATTCAAAATAGCTAGAAACAATGCCGCCATTCTGCACTCTTCTAACTATAATTACAGACTAGACCCACTAACTCCATCAATAATAAATAGACTATAAATTATAAATTTCCCTAACTCCAGACATCCTGGAGGTAGCGTCCCCTCTTCTGTAGTTTCTTTATGTACTCAGAGGCACCACTGGCATCCATGTCCCCCTCCTCCTGAATTATCTGCAGCAGTGCAGTCTGCACCTCCCGAGCCATATTGCGAGCATCACTGGAGGGAAGATGAATACAAACTGAACAGGAAAAGTGTGTCAAGTAGTCTTGAGGTTTACAGTCACCTACCCACAGACATAGAAGTACCCCTGTTGCTCAAGGAGGCTCCATATCTTCTTTGCGTCCTCCTTCAGCTTGTGCTGCACATACACTTTGTGAGGCTGGTCACGGGAGAAGGCAACACTGAGCGCTGAGATCACACCTTCCCTCTCGTATTCTGTCAGTTCCTCCTCATAAATAAAGTCATCGCTTTTGTGCCGACATCCAAAGTATAGCGCAGTTTTTCCGATCTCCTTACCTATATAGCAATAGCAAGTTTCTGATCAGCCTACCCAGCCTCATTCCCAGGCCAGTTTGCCCTCATGCTGGCCTGGGAATGAGGTTGAGACATCGACCTACAGTATCTCTGAATGAAAAGTATTGCTTATGTTGTGGGACTTTTTACCTTGGTCTTTGGTAGCCTTTCTATCCTGGATGAATCCTCGGAAGGGGGCCAGTCCAGTCCCTGGGCCCACCATGATCACCGGGCAGATGGGACGGTAGGGCAACCGGAGGCTAGAGTGCCGGACAAAGATGGGCAAGTGGACCACTGGGCCACCTAGAGGAGGAGGTGCGGTGATGATGGTGATGCAAGTATTAGCAGTGTAGGTCGTCACATACAATCCATATCTCAACATGTGGTAAGGTAAGGAGAAGGTTCCAGTATTTGTTTGAGCACCAAGCAAGAGACGTCAACATCCAGCCAAAAGACTGCTTTGGGGTTTCCTAGGTTTCAATGTATCTATAGATGTTCATCGGCTTTGATAATACAGGTAAGAGTTTATCAGGCCTTCTCCTGCGCTAGTACCACAGGTCACAAACACAGGGGTCATGAGGCAATACCATTATCACAGAACAGCTTCAACTAAGTTCTCACAAGACTTTCCTCCACTTTTTTTTTTTTTTTTTTTAACAAGGGACTCCCTCTAATGAACCAAGTGAAAATACAACTGGAGGAACAGATATAAAACAAAAGTCATGATGGACAGATAAAAATAATAAGTGACAGGGAAGAGGTTTGCTTTCCTCCGCTGGGTGTGTGGATGTGTAGACGTGAAACTAAGAGAGGAGGGACTGTACCATTGTTGACTTGTTCCTGCAGTTTCTTGAGCCAGCTCGTCGTTACGCCTCTGTTGGTCCGGCCACTACTGGTCTGGTACTCTACCAGAACAGCAGTGATGTGGATGGAGTTAGGATGCAACTGGTATGGGAAGGAGGGACAGAGGGGGGGAGAGAGGGGGGGGAGAGAGAAGGAAGGGAGGAGGAGGGACAGAGGGGGGAGAGAGGGGAGGAGGGACAGAGGGGGGGAGAGAGGGGGGAGGAAGGGAAGGAGTGGGAGTAGGGAGGAAGGGAAGGGGGGGGGGAGAGAGAGAGGGAGGAAGGGAAGGAGAGGGGGGGAGAGGAGAAGCAAAGGGAGGGAAAGGAGGGAGGAAGGAGAGGGAAAGGGGAGGAAGGGAAGGGGAAGAAAGGAAAGGAGAGGGTGGGAGGGTGGTATTATAGTCTGTGACAAGTATATTATGTAACAACATTGGGGAAAGGAGCTCACTTTAGGTGAGGAGGAAATGGAGTAGTAGCGTGCCTGCAGTCGAGGCAGCAGCTCCAGGAGGTAGTCCAGGGGAGGCTTGAAGGAAGGCAGATCTTCCAACACTGCCACGAGTGTACGCTTGGCACGCACTATCCATTCACTGTATTCATGCTGTGGGTAAGACAGATGGTTGGTGGGGTTTATGCTAGCATTGTCCCAAGATCCTCCCCACTTATCGTCACTGGGGAATATCCTGAAAATGAGGCTAGTTCACACGTGACAACATACAAACCATTTTTCCCCTCCCCTCCCCTCCCCTCCCTCTCTTCCCCTCCCCTCCCCTCCCTTTCCCTCTCCTCTCCTCCCCTCCCCTCACAGTTGCCACTTTTACTCATGCAGTAATGTCCGAATGGTATATAGCACTGGTAAAGTTCATGCCTAGATCACACTAATCCTGAGTCACCTTTCCTTCCTCGGTGGTGGATGTGATGCGAAGCAGAAACTCTTTCTCCTTTGGGTTGGATGCATACTCCGCCAGCTCCCGCAGTACATTAGTTCGAGGGAAAGAGGTGATATCAACATAATGGGACAGTGCAGTGCGGTAAGTGGTGGGGCAGGGGAAGGGGTGCTTCTTTGAGGCTTGGTCTGCAAGGGAGGGGAGGGGGGAGAAACTGAAATACCCTGTACTTTTAACCTCCTTTCATCACATACATGTAAGCATCATATGACTGCTTAATGACTTGTGAGAGCAAGCTCTTTAGATTAGTATTGGTAGTGTGCAATGACATAGTCATGTGATGATCATGTGAGGGTCATGTGATGGTCATGCAGTGGTCATGTGATGGTCATGTGAGGGTCATGTGATGGTCATGCAGTGGTCATGTGATGGTCATGTGAGGGTCATGTGATGGTTATGTGAGGGTCGTGAGGGTCATGTGAGGGTCATGTGATGGTCATGTGATGGTCATGTGATGGTCATGTGATGGTCATGTGATGTTACTGGTTCTTAATTTGGTTACCTTGGCATCAACTAGTCTCGTCCCCAGACCCCACCCTCTCACGAGGAGAAACGGTCTGGTGAACCAAGTCGAATTTCTTGGGCTAGCGCACGCTTTTGCAACATTGTAACCTAGCAACGATCAAAACATTTTGCGGCCAACCCACTCAAAAAAGGTACGGATACTCGAATAGATATGAACAAATTTTACTGTTGTAAGGGAAGTGCTACGTAATAATTACCGATCTCGCGATCTCATTGGTCATTACCCGTTTTGGGTAATAAGCCCAAGAAATTCGACTTCGTTCACCAGACCGTTTCTCGCCGGGAGGCGCGCGCAGGTGGGGCACGAGACTAGGCATCAACAGCTATTACCTACCATCCACATTAGTCAGTGAGAAGACAGTGTCCAGGTCAGTCTCCAGCAGCTCTCCAATCCTCTCCACAAACTGGGGATTGTTGATAGGGAAGATAGCCACATGGTCTCCAGCCACGTAGCTCAGTCGGCTCCCTGTAATGTCCATCTCAATGTGCATGCATGACCGGTCCCCTCCTTTGTGCAGCTCACGGTGTACCCGCAAAGGAGAAAGGAAAGGATTTTTGGCATTGTAGGGACTGTGTGTGTGTGTGTGTGTGTGTGTGTGTGTGTGTGTGTGTGTGTGTGTGTGTGTGTGTGTGTGTGTGTGCGTGTGTGTGTGTGCGTGTAGCCATTCAAATGGAGAGAAGATTACCTTACTTCATCAACTCCCTCTCCTTTCACTGCAGAGAAGAAGCTAATACTCACGGCTTCTGATTCTGGTAGGACCCCAAGCGATGTGGCTCTCCAGAAAAGAACTTCTCTGGGGGCAGGTCAATGTGTTCTGTCAGGGCATACTCTCTCATCAAGCTTTCCTGGGAGGAGCTGTCGATACCAAAAGCATGGCACACCGCCGGCCAGAGACCTTCCTTCCATGTCACAAAGTCTTCTTCGATGCTGTACGACACAGATGGAGCCATGTTTGAGCTAACTAAAGAAGAACCAGATATGTTTTCATACTCACTTCCCATCGTCGTCCCCCTCCCCTCGGGGGTACATCCTCTCAGCACCGAGTTCTGCGAGCTTCTTGTCCACAAACCTCCCCATGGCGTTGTAGTGTTCATACGTCTTGTTCCCCAGGGCAAATACAGTGTATCTATGTGCACACAATTTAACCACACTGATGCGCAGAGCTGGGACATCAATACTGTTTTTTCACATGTATATATCATGTAAGACGTGAAAGAACGTACTTTCAAAAAAATATAATCAACTGCTACATGAAGACTCGTTTCAAATAGAGTATCTCGGTATCTTTCAGCTGTTGAGTATCAATACGATGCTGGGACAACAAAATATTGTACTTTTCCAGATTTGCCCAATAGTTAACTTATATAGTCTTGTCAACCCAGCTTTGACCTTCTTAGTCTCGTACCCAGACCCCCTTTCAACTCTGGAGGGGGTCTGGGAATGAGACTATGACCTTCCCTGCTTGTCTGGTACTGCAAGTGACAGGAAGCTAGGTGGGAGCAAGGCAAGTAGACTCACATGCATACCTTAGACCTTGGAGATCAACGTCTGTCTGTAGCCATTCATAGAACTCCTGGGCATTGTCAGTGGGATCTCCCTCACCATACGTGGCCATACAGAAGATGGCAAGAGAGTTGTCAATCTCCGAGCAAAGCTTTGTCAAATCATCCTGCAGTCATGGGGTTAAACCAGTAACGCAAATGGTACGTAGCAGCCAAGAGGTTAAAATGAATATTGTAGTAGTTAAGGGTTTAAATAGTGGGCACAAATTGCAGTAGCCAAGGGGCGGAGTTAAATGATGGGGACAAATTACTAGGGGTGTTCGCAACGAACCCATTCTGAACATTCCTCAGGGTCAAAGGTCATTGCAGGCAGTCCGTGTCGGGTGGCCTCCTTGGCCAGTCGTGAGGAAAACTCTTCTGCCGTGCCAGTTTGTGAGCCATAGAATACAACCACCTTCTTATTCTGTGTGTGTGTGTGTGTGTGTGGGGTGTGGGGGGGTTGGGGGGGGGGGGGGGGGGGGGGTCCACGTACCAACCATAAAAAAAATTACACAGTTTTAGTTTCAGGAGCTTATGAGTACCATGGGAGTTCATAATCTCCAAACAAGGTACAAGTGCCTGAATGCCTTTGGAATTCAGGCAGAATATCCTATTGCATCAGCACTGTTAGGGAGTGGGTTGTAATGATGATGTCATGCCCACAAATAGAAGGCCAACTGGAATTACATCAGGCTAGAGCAAGTCACAACACCGTACCATCATATTACATCAGCCATACTGACAGCCATGCTGAAAGACATAACGTTTGCAATCCACAAGAGCTTGAGAGAACCCACGCTACAAATAGATCAACTTACAACACTACATGTATACCATCATGTTACATCAGTGATGGCCAACTGCCTTGCAGCTGAGCACACAACATCTGCAGTTTCGTCCCCAGACCAGGCACGTGCCCTATTACCTCGTCAAAAAATAGGGTCTGGACACCTTCACTGGGAAAACAGGGGCTTAAATAAAAGTGTATCGGCATGTTGTCGTACCAATCAGATTGCTCAGGGATGTCAGCACAGATAGCCAGCTTGCAGATATTTGGGCATGGCCATATGTCAACTGGCCCCAGTTATCCTAGTGAAAGAGTCCAGATCCTGTTTTTCAATGAAGCCGCAGGGTGTGCACGACAAAATTTTGTCTGGGGACGAGACTATAACTGTTACATCTGCAGTGTACAGGAGCTCATAAGAAACCAAGCTACCTCAAGAAGTAGGTCCAGCTAGCTACCGTAGGCTGGTTTTGATCGAGTAGTAAAATTATGGTGAGGGGACAGGCAATTTAGATGGTAGTGGCCTCGTTTTCCAGGCTCTCCCCGTACACAAGCGACAGACAGTTGGGCAGGACCTGGAAACGAGGCTAAACGGTAGTAGTTGTCGGAGAAATTGAGATGATAAAACACCTAAACGAACTTGTGTATTTAATGTACGGTGATTTATGAACAACTATCATAACTGCAATGCTCAAAATTTGTTGTGGAACACAAACTAAAATCACCAGTTCAATTGCTTGACTGAAATTGATCTGGGGGTGTGACACTAGGTCTAATTGAAATTGAAATTGAAATAGCATTCATGCAACAAATGTAGATGGACAACAGACTTGGCCACGGTGGGGGGGGGGGGGGGGGGGGGGAGGGTCGAGTCCTTACCCTAGCTTGCATTCTTGCCAGAAAGTTTCCACCTAGACTGTTACTTTGTGTCAGCACAGGCCTACCAATGATGCTGTGTGTGTGTGTGTGTGTGTGCGTGCATGTTTGGTGGATGTCAGTGTATCATACAATGTACACACTTGTGCTCCATAGTAACAAGTACACTGCATCTTGACCAAATACATCTTTTCTCTGCAAAGGGATGCAGCTTGCAAGACCAAAGATTTCTGTTACAGAATTTATCTTCGCACGGTGAGACCAAAGTCTTTGTATGACCTAGTACTTCCATGGCTCTACAAGTCACCTCCCCCCCCCCCTCCCCCCTCACTTGGGGTTGATGCTCAGCTTGCGTAGCTTCTGCTGCTCTCTCCTCTTCCTCACAAACCGTAAAACTAGCAGCACTACCACTGCCAGCAGACCCAGCAGGAGAACAACATCCAGCACCCCCAAAAAACCCTCCCCTTCCCCAGAGCTGTGAGCTAGCGTCGATGCTTCTTCTTTTGACATTTTAACTTCAGAGTATCAGCAGGCCATCTCACATTGGTTTTATCCTATTTAACCGATTATACGCTATGTTTATTGGAATTTAATTATCCCCAAACGCGGAAGCTTTTAATGTCACGTGAGGTCAAGAGTTATAAAAGCCTTTATCTGAAAATATAAGCACCAGAGAAGTTGAACAAAGCTCTCCAGAGTTAAAAAAGGGATTGAAAAAGCTTCCTATCGCTTAATTTGTACCTAGGTAAGTGTTTGTGAAGCACACGGCAGCTGCTTTTCGCGGAGCGCTTGTTTGTTGCTTGCTGTCTGTACCGTCTTTGGCTTTTCTCGTTGACAGCGAGGTGTAGCCTCGGAACTGTCTTGATGGGTTTGAAGCCTGAGGTCCGCTGTACCTCTGTAGCTAGCGTTGTGTCTGTCTTCATAGGCGTTGAGAAGAAAACGTGGCCAATAAGTCAGTTTTGCGATCGAGTCGATCGACAACCATCATGGCTTCTCACGCTTACTACGCTCCGCCCCTCGAGGGCTTCTGAATGAAACCTTACATAATACTAGGGGAGGCCCTACTCTAACCACAGACCGGATACAAAGCTTGTTGCTAAGAGCCCACGGCTGTAATAAAGCTTAAGTGCACCCGTGACGCTTGTAAGCGTCTAACGCGCTTTGACGTATTGACGCTTATAAGCGTCTATCGCGTATAATCGGTTAAAGCCCTCGTGGTCAAAGGTCGAATGATGCAACTTCCGGTTAGTTGGGGTTTAATGACGTCATCCAAATAAGCTTAAACTCTAAATAATGCGCACTATGTAAGCCATGGGGTAAACTGGTGTTCGCAGAGCCTGGGGCACAAGGATGTCTCGTTTCACGCAGGCTAGCCAGGACGATGGTGGCTACATCTTGGTAGCCAGAATGGACAATGCTAAGAGCCTCCACTCCATCCTCAAGGCTGTCAACTTCAGGGAGGTGAGGGAGTGTGATGATTTGGGTTGGGTTTTAATGTGTAATGGGCTCGTGCAACAATTTAATGTGTTGACGTGGGTGTGTTTTTTGGAGTGGAAATAGTCATGTAAACCAACTGCCATTTCTAGCCAGCCTTGCATGGTCTGATCAGAGAGGGAAGGATCTAGTGAACAGGGTACACAAACCAACTGCCATTTCTAGCCAGCCCCAGAGTCTTGCATGGTCTGATCAGAGAGGGAAGGATCTAGTGAACAGGGTACACAAACCAACTGCCATATCTAGCCAGCCCCAGAGGGTGAACAGGGTACAATAGACCAAATTTTCAATAATGCACCCTCTGCTGATGTGCTCAGATGCTGCAATGTGATTGGACCGCACTATACAGTGCAGCAAGGACACGACTTGTATACTATTGTACATTACCTACTCTCACTGCAGATGGCAACCTGTTTTGTCAGCAGCAATGGTCTGAAGGTGACGGTGGAGCAAGCAAAGTGTGTTCAGGCTAATGCCTTCATCCAGTCTACACTCTTCCAGCAGTTTACGTTCCTTCCTGACGCCCCTGCAGTGTTCAGACTCAATCTCACAGCTCTCATTGTTAGTGTTGAGTAAAGGCAGCAGTCTCATTCCCAGCCTATACCCTGGGCTCATTCCCAGGCCTTATCCCAGTAGACTTCATTCCAGGCGCACTCCCCATTCCAGCCATAGAGTGCAGTGAGTACCGCGTTTTTCTAAGTTCTTGCAACATCCAGTTGCAATAGCAAGAACAATGCCATCCAATCAAATTGCAGAGTTTTTGAACTCCACCCTCTGATTGGCTCACGCGATTGACACTGTTACAACCGTAAGTTGGAAGAATGCAGTACACACTAAACCAAGGCCGAAATGGAGCCGGGGAACTTGTGGCTCCTCTTGTACTTGAGGTATTCTCAAAAGTAGGCCAGTAATCATAATCAGAAAGGGTTGCTTGTAACCTGTAAACACTTGCTGTCAAGATCAGGCTTTTCTGATCACTTGCAGCATGGCTTTCTTTGAGACCAGGCTTTCTGTCTATGTTAGAGTTATGAGCTGCAAGCTGGAGGGGAGTGTACGTAGCTAGCTTTGTTCCCAGGCCACTCCTCTCCTCAAACGAGATATGCAAACTCTTGCTGTCAAAGTGATGACAGTTCTGACTTACAAAACCTCTTGAATATACCTTGTAGGAAGCATGACCCTGTCTTGTGATCTTTCAACAGGTAAACTAAGACTCGCTGTTATTGGGTAGTAGATGCCTCGTTGCGCACCATAAATACTGTATCTCTTTAGCTACACGTGTTAGTCTAGAAGGAAAACTACTCTAATTAAAGCCCGGCAAAGTCACCAAGGAAACTTTGTACATGTGCAAACTATGTGTACCAGGTATTTCTCCCCAGTTTTACAAGTGCTGTGGTCCCATAAATTTACAAACGTGAACAAAAGTCAGTTATTAATTTTATTTTCTGGTCTCATTATCCCCACAACTTTGTAGCTGTGGAGAAAAATGGGAGTGGCCTGGGAACGAGGCTAGAGTATAGCTAGGTCTTCTGCATGCTAACACTTTTGTTCTCTTGCACACTGTGTATAGGAGTGTTTGAACATATTCGGAAGCAGCCACAACCCTGAGTCCCACACAGCCCTCAAGATGTGCTACGCTGGACACGGCCACCCACTGACACTACTGTAAGTATCCACCATTATTGTAACCAGGCTCTCATTTTCATGAGAAGAGGCTGGGTACGAGGCTAAAAGAGATGCATGATTGTTTCTACAGACTTGAGGAGGCTGGTGTCCTCACCGATTGCAGCATCCAGACCCAGGAGGCAAACGAGACCCTAGACTTTGACTTCTGCAGTGCCAACGTAGTCAACAAGATCATCATGAGCGCAGAAGGACTTCGAGAAGCCTTTGCGGAACTGGACATGACCAGTGACAGCTTAGAGATATTGCTCTCACCCTCCTCCCCCTATTTCAGGCTTTCAACATTCGGATATGCTGGGACCACTCAGGTACGTCAAAAGGAGATCAAAGGCACTACTAAGCCATTGATAGCAATCCTGGACATCACTCCCATTTTGAAATATCATTGTTTCTAGGGGTTAGTTTTGCAAGTACTGATTCAAGTTATTTTATCTCCTTTCCTCCCTCCTTCTTCCCTCATTTCCCTTCCTCCTCCTCTCTCCCTCTTCCTTTTTCTTTCTTTTGCCCCCTCATTCTCTCTCACCCTTCCCTCCCTCCCTTCCTTCCCTCTCTCCCTCCCTCCCTCCCTCCCTCCCTCCCTCTCCCTCCCTCCCTCCCTCTCCCTCCCTCCCTCCCTCTCCCTCCCTCTCCCTCCCTCTCCCTCTCTCCCTCCCTCCCTCCCTCCCTCCCTCCCTCCCTCCCTCCCTCCCTCCCTCCCTCCCTCCCTCCCTCCCTCCCTCCCTCCCTCCCTCCCTCCCTCCCTCCCTCCCTCCCTCCTTAAGGCAGATTGACTACCCCAAAGATTCAGACATGATGGAAGTGTTTGAGTGTAGGAAAATGCAATCCAACAAGTAAGCATGTGTATCGTCCCACAGACCAAGGGTTGAGCCTACCTTGAATGCTATAATTTGACACCATTTTCTCCAGGTATAAGCTGGTGTTACTAAAGCCGTGCACAAAGGCCTTGAACCAGTCCAGCAAGATTTCCCTGCGTGTGGACCACAGGGGCTTCCTCTCCATCCAATGCATGATTCTCACCAACGACAAACAAGTCTGCTTTGTGGAATATTTGGTGAGGAGAATGGTTACGTACCATAATCTCATGACTGTTCAAAAATCCTCAACAATGGCACCAAACAAGAGCGCATAAGAACGGGTGGCTAGAGTAAGAGCATGTAACTCCAGTAGAAGCTCGTAGTCTGGTCAAAATTATTAAACCGTACTAAAAATAGAACTCCTGGTCACGCGCTTAGCAACAATGGCTTATGTCTACGCAGCATGCACAGTACGTGTTACTATTTTTAGTACTGACAATAAATTCTGACCAGTTTCAAATTTTACGGTCTTACTCAAGCTGCCCTTCTTATGTGCTCTTGCACCAAACCATAGGGAATTCTGTATGCTGATTGGGTAAAAATAGCTGCAACTGGATAGGCAGCCTCATTCCTGGGCCCTTTTTCCTCCTCCTCCTCCCTAACAGCCTGGGAACAAGGCTACTGGATGGGTTAACTTAAAAGAAAACCCTGAATTTAAGAAATCGGGACAAAATTTCTAGGAAGGTTCTGACCTGGGAGTGGGGTTTCGTCATAATTTGGTCTGTTGTGTTTTTGTTGCAGTGTGTTCCAGATGAGGAGCTCTCCGAGGACGGATGACACACCCACACACATCCTTATCACATTCATATCCATGCATGCATCCCACGTGTGACCAGTGCCACTGTAATCATTATGCTGTGAACATGTTGAGTATTATACTGACTCCTCTAGCCTGCATTAGTCTCACCCCCAGACCTCATGCCAGGAGGCACACATGGGCTTGGCATGAGACTAAGCCTGGATGTGGGGCTCTACTATAAATGATGGCCTGGAGTAGATTGTTTGGAGATTGTTGCAAATCCAGTGAATTTGCATGAACTACATCTCGAACTCTCTGAGGCCTCGACACACAACAATTAAATAGCATAATTATTGTCCCCACTGTGTTATAATGACTGTTCCTGCATGCAGGTTCCCAAACCAGCTGTACTCAGTCACATGATTCTGTATGTATCTATAGTGCACGGTACCTGTGCATACAATACAGATATTGACATACAGATCTGTATACCTTTTACTCCCAAATTTAATTTTTAGAGTGCATGTAAAACTTACATTCAGCACTGATTACATTATTACATGATTAAGGCCATAGTAGCAGACAAACTTAACCCACTGTCCTCATTTGCAACCTGCATGCTTTGGCTCACCACACAATAATAATAGTTTGGCCTCTAGTATATTATGATCTGAAGAAACCATGACTGACTCTTGACGTTTCCACAAAACTGAGTTGAGATTGGTACACGGAGAAAGGTCAACATAATCAGTAACATGATGTACGATGGAGAACATTAAATATTATTAGTTGATTTTATGATGAATGAAGCATTTTTGAGAGTGTAAACCAGCCAATTCTGTGGATCAAAAATATCTGTTAGGTGTATAATAGACATCATCTTCAGGCCACCTATGTCGTAATTCTAAAGGAGGCAAGTCATAAGGAGCTCCTCTTCTGTGTCGTGGTGCGGGGCCATAGCGCCACTCTGGCGGTGGTGGGATGGGGCGGTGGAAGCGGCGGTGAAGAGTAAGAGGAGGCAGGGTGTATGGGGAGCGTTGTAGGTCCCAGTGTGATTTGTGGGGGGGAAAGTCATCGTCCCAGTTACGCCGATAAGATTGATGGGAGAGAGAGGGAGGGAAGAGACTCCTTGGAGGGGAGGGAGGTGACCTTCTTCTAGGTGTTTCCTGCCTAGACTCCCAGCTGGACGGCTTCTGGGAAATGGAATCAAGATTAGAAGTTGGTGAGTCACAGCTGGAGCTCCGAGAACTGGAACTAGACCTTAAAGTAGACTTTGAACCACTTGAAGATTGATTCAAAGGAACGGGAGAGGACTCTGATGGATGAGTAGACTTGGAGGTATGTGGTGGTGGGCTATTACTCATGCTTTGTCTTGCCAACGAGGCTATAACGGGGTTTTCTGAAACACAAGGCTGCTGACGTAGCTGAGGGTCGCCCTCATTCATTGTCATATTATTCTGTTCTTGCATTAAGAGGGTGGGTTTAGAGAGCACCAAATCGGAGGGTTGCGTCAAGTGTTGAGAAGCGCCAATCTCTCGAGGAGGCGATGTTTGGGTTAGGACATTAAACACAGGACTCTGGTTGCGGAAAGATGAGGAGGAAGACATCAAACGATGCACTGATTCAACTGTAGAGCATGGAGGTGTGGGTGGTATTAGTCCAGCAGGAAGCACTGCCTGGATTTGTATATGTGCAATGTCTTCATTAGCACATGTGTGTGGCACAGGACTGGGGCCGAAGGGCTGGAAGGTGGCATTGGGACCAAATGGTCTGGGAGGAGAGCTAAGCAGGGGCTGAGAGGTAAAATGGGGAGATACTGATGCATTTAGAGCACTGCATTGCTTCGCATGTTCAGCTTGGAGGAGGGTCACTAATAATTTTGCTATCTCGGGTCTGACACCAGCTGTATCTTGCGTGATTGGTGGTGATTCGAAGAGGGGTGGTCGTGTTGGGGTATGGCGTACCTTTGTTTTCTTGGTCGCTTTATGGACACCACGGCTAGGCAATGTGACTGGGCTATCCTTTGTCAGGTCAATCATTGATGTACTTGGAGAGTCTGTCAAATCAATCACCACAATATCGGGGTCTTTTTTCTGTGGTAACTCACTGTCGTCCTGAGACAAGTTGCTTTCCACAATCTCACCTTCTTCCAAATTGTCACTGTCTCCTTGGACTTCAAGCTTCGTCCCTTCCTCCTGCAAGCAAGTGAACTGCCCACAGTTGGGATCAACTTCTGAAGGTACAGTTTCTTCTGATCCGTTTCCATGTTCCACTGGTGAAGAAGCCACAGTGATTACCTTCTTATGCATCTTCACTTGACTGCTTATCTCGGATTCCACCTCTTTCACACCCCTGATTCCTTCTCCTCTAGTATGTTCCAGATTTTCACATCTTTCCAGCAATTGCTGTGACGTGGTTTCACTTCTGCTCGAGCAATCAAACTGCTCCAAGTTTCCCTTTGCTCCAGACCCAGGCTCAACCTGGCAGACTGCTTCCGGTAACCCAGCAGACTTCGTTTCAGGTTGTCTTGCTGTGGACTCCACCGAGATTGATTGAGCGTCTTTCAGTTGCATGCTTTTCAGTTGTATAGAGATGCTGCAGTTAACATTATTGCTGGTAGATTGATTAAAAGCAGTAGCTTTGTCAACAAATTCATCGTCAACAACTGTGTCTTCTGTTTGTAGAGGTTTGTCCTTTGCTGTATCATCCAGCCGTTGAAAAGAAGAGCCAGGGGCCAGTTCTTTAGAGGGTGTGTAATACACAGAGTGTTCTATTGGAGTGGACGTTGCTGGTGGTGACCTGCATGGAGGTGGGCTGCTAATAGCAGGTGTTGTTGTCGTCTCTACTGGCGTTGCGTTACAGCTATGAAGACTGGAAGGTTCACTAGTGACTACTGAAGGTTCGTCTTCCCTCTGTGAAAGCGGGATGAATTCACCCAAATTGGAAGTGGGGGACAGTGCAGATGGGAGAGTTGTGTGTGGATGAGTGGAAATGGCGAGAGAACTTGGCTTGAACGAGGGTCTTGGAAAGGAGTGGCGAAGGGACATGTCATGCTGGGAGGAAGGAGAGGGGTTTTGGGAATCAGGGGTCAAATGTCCACATACCTCTGGAGTTGCCACCTCGGTGAAGAAATGTAGTCCTTCACTGCTGTAGTCACCTTGCATTGCATCATGATCCTTGTCCGATTTGCACTCATACTGAGATGCAGTCTCACCAAAGGGCGTGAAACTCTCATTGACAGTTGGCAAATGTGAACTCGAAGGGGATGGCACCTTGTCAACACGAAGATAAATGTCTGATGGGTCACTGGGTCTCAGTTGGTCAAGAGAGAAGAGACGATTGTGAGTGAGCACTTCCCCGGACTGGACTGCATATCTGTCTGTTGGAATTGAAATGATTAGCCCTCCTTTGGGAGAAATCTCTGCAGCCCGCTCTGTAAGTTCCTGGGTCACCACATGGAGTAAAGTGGAATCGACACAGCTCTCCAGTTCACGTTGGCTCATGTCATTCTCAGGTACGTCACCACACGAGTCAGGACAGTCAATCTTCACAGCTTCGAGGCTGGCTACTAGCTCCATCTCAGAAGATTCCGAAGCTGCCTCTTCAGTTTCTGTCTCCGTGATGCAGGAACTGGAAACCACACTGCGTCGTTGTACATCATCTGAGTAGTCTGCTGTGGTGACTCGTTGTACATCATCTGAGTAGTCTGCTGTGGTCACAGGCAGTGGAGAGGTTGGTACACCTAGGTGGTCAGGGGCACTGCAAGGTGAGGGAGGGGATTGCAATGGGTGACTCTCTGGACTTTCAACTTTGCTGAAGTTGAACTCTTCTACGTCTGCACCCCTAAGTTTCTCAGGGGAGGACTCAAAATCTTCCTCAGTGCTAAACCGAGTTTCCTCCTTGCCACACTCCTCATCTTTGGCAGTTGTTCGCCTCTCTGTACCTTGTGCGTAGTCTGCTCGTGGCGATATTGCCACCTCTGCAGAATGTTCTGTAGACACAACTTCATGAAAAGGTTTCTGCGCTGGACAACCTAAGTCAGAAGCCCCCACCGCCTCTCCTGCTACTTTTTTACCTTCACCACCTTGTTCAATGCCTCCTTCAGCTTTTGCTTCCTTGTGAAATTGACCTTGATCTGAAACTTGACCTTTAGACGGAGATCCTGATTCATAACCAACCAATCCCATCGGAAAGCGATCAGCCAATCCCATCGGAGAGCGTTCAGCCAATCCTACTGGAGAGCGATCAGCCAATCCTATTGGAGAGCGATCAGCCAATCCTATTGGAGAGCGATCAACGAATTCCATCGGAGAGCGATCAGTCACAGGGCTACATCGACTGTGATCAATCTGGGATTTAGACTCACCAGAGGAGAACCCAAGCATTCCTTGTCCCTGTTCAGCATGACCTTCAGGTTGAGTTCGTTCTGACTGAGGCTGGTCACTTTTTAAATCATGTTGATCACTCCTTGATGGATCTTGACTATCCTCTAGCACAGCTGCATCAGTCTTGAACACTTGCTGAGGATCCTCCCCACATCTCGGACTCTTATTAGACACGTCCATGGGCTCTTCTTCCTCCTCTGGTATGGCTCTCTCAATTGGTGGCACGTAGGGAGACTCAATGGCTGCCAAACCAAGCATGCTCCTGCGGGCTTGCCTTGTCCCTGCAGGCTGGTTGATTTGTTGCGATGGGGTGAACCATTCAGTTGGAGTGGACTGTGGGGTGGCTGAGGCAGAGTAGAACATGGTGGTGGGGGTTTCTGCTAAACTTGAGAGGGAGAGGTTGACTAACGGAGTGCTGTCTGGGGTGGGTGGTGGAAGGTTTGGGGTTGGAACGTCCGATACAGGAGTGTTGGAGAACTCAGTCAACAATTTAGCGATGGCAGTTGGCAATGTCCTACCTTCATCTGGTTCTTTGCTGCTGGGCTCAGCTGAGGAGTCCTCCTCACCTCCGCCTCCCTTCTCCTCTGAAACTTGAACCACAACTGTATTCTGATCCTCAGACAGAGGTAGTGAAGGTGAACATTTAGGTGTGGGTAACTTCACCATTGAGCTAACCTCAGCATCATCGGCTAGGGGTGATGGATAATGCTCAGGTTCTTTCTCTGGTTTCAGCCAGGCTTCTCCAACCTGTGCTGACAGTACAGGAGTGCACAATTCAGACTGTGGAGCAGTGTGGGAGTCCTCAACCGGAGCGGGTGTATGGGGTTCAGGTGGTACTCTTACCTCAACACTGCCTGGTGATCCTACAGATGGAGGCACTGTCTCTTTTGGTACAGCACGTTGTTGGCCTCCATGATCCAAGCTGATGGGTGGAAACTGCGTCAGAGGGGACAATCCAACCATTGGTGATGAGTAAAATGGGCAAGGCATGGTGGGGTAATGGGCGGAGTAAGGAGGGTGGTATTTGATCCAGCTGACATCTTGAACCTTCCTTGAGGCCACCTGGGCCATGTGGTTGTGAAAATTCACCATCAATTGGTGCATATCGATGGAACCTTTCTTTTCATTCCCACTCTCTTCCTCCATCCTTGTTTGTGGAATCATTTCTTTTTTTGGCGGCTCTTTGGCCACTGCCTCTAGGCATGTACCAAATGGGGACTTTTTCGCACGCACCTTTGCCAACAGTTCCTCCTTTGTCACTGCTGGCTTCTTGAATCTTCTTGCAGTAGGTGGGGAACTGGAACAAGCTCTGCGGTTAGCCTCTCCGGTGTGGTCTGGAGCAATCTGAGCTACATCAGGAAACTCTGGAGTGCTGGGGCTTGATGACGGGGTGCTTCTGCTTGAAGCACCAGAGAGTTTGAACGGGGGGAGAGACATGCAGCGAACATAACAAACACTGGAAGATTCATCCAATTCCTCGCTTTGAAAATCCACAACAGACGTAGTTTCTGAGGTTTGCATGTGGACTTCTTGTGCTTCGGTAGAGAGTGAGGGTTCTTTGTGACTTGGTGGTAATAATTCTATTGTTTGCTGTTGATCTACTGGTGAAAGCTCTTGGTCTGAAACAAGAGTACTGTCTGACTGCTGTTGTGTTTGTGGTTGCTCAGGCGGGCATGGAGGCTTCGCTCGTGATTCAGTGACAGTGGGAAAGTGAGGGGGGTCAGAGGGAGGAGGTGGAGGTGAGACAGGAGGTGCAGGAGGAAGAGGAGGGCTAGAAGATGGAGGGGGAAGAGGGGGCAGAGGAGGAGGGATATCACGTTTTGTCTGTGATGTGGTTTTCTCTTTGTTATCAACAGTAGTCTCCATTTCCGAAGGACATGATGTTTCAGTGTCCGCAGGTTGGTGCTTCTCTTCGGGTTCCAACAACACTGCTGTTTCATTCTCTGCTACCACATGACGCTGATCATGGCTATCTTTTGCATCTGGGTTGATAGGACGCAAGGGAGAGTCAGGCTCAGGCATGGGAGTGACCTTTTCCACAGGACTTCCCTCACTAAGCAGGTCACTCAAATCGCCCTCACTGATGTTTGAAGCTCCAGAAATCACTGGAGAGGGGATACCAGGTGAACCAGTAGACTGGGGTTTCTCGTCTCCTCCAAAAACATTGTCCTCTCCTCTGTGTTCCTCATCACATGACATGTCAATGGGCTCATAATCAGAGACGCTCTCCGTATCCAACCCAATCCTCTTGGCTAGGTAGTCTCGAAGCTTCTTCACAATTTCCTCCCCATCACTAAACTCAACATTTCCCACAAGCACCTTCAATGCTTCTAGACCGGGGTGAAGTGGCTTCGGTGGCTCAGGTTCTGGGTCAGTTTGTATACCTCTGTTTCGAGTTTTGGTACTAACCGTTTGGCTGAATGAGCTAACAATATGAGGAGGGTTTGTCTGCACTCGCTTGCTGTACATCTTGGGGTCCATGTTGACTTGAATGGCAAGTGACCTGGTAAAAAATGGTTTGATAGTTTGGGTTGACATGCTCCTGAATTTGAACCCAGAACCAACTTGGATATGCTGTGAAGACATTTTCCAAGTGGCTTGTGTTCCTACATCAATTGAAGTCGTTGGAGTTTTACCTTCTTCATCACCGACTGCCTCTGAACTGTCATCTCCAGTTGGTGTGGCTGATCGGGACAGAGAAGGAGATCGTGAAGAACGGCTACTACTGATTGAAGGAGACGGACTCTCATCAGGAGGTGGGGGTGGTATGTCTTCGGGAGAAATACCTGGTGGAAACTGGCCATAATATCCACCATGAAAGAATCCACTGATAGATCTCCAAGGATCTTGAGGTGGTGGTGGCATGTGAGGGGGCAAGACGTTCCTGGTCCATGCAGGCGAGAACCAGGAGCCGGGGTGACCGTGAGGACCAGGAGCAGGCTGTGGAGGTGGAGGAGGTAGGAGAAAGTGAGAAGGTGCTTCATGCTGACGTGGGGGGACGATGGGCTCGTGTGTGTGTTTGGAGGCGATGGGTTCATGTGTGGCAGGGGCTATGGGTTGTGCCCCTCCCTGGTGTACAGGGATGCTGAACCGCTGGATAGGTGACACAGAGGACACTTGAGAAGGCGTAACTCTGCCAATAACGTCCTTACTTGAAGTACCACTCTTCACTGCAGATTCCTTCTCAGAAGCAGCAGTGTCAGTGGTCCTCTGAACCACAGGAGTGGGCACTTTGTCCTTCTCTCTCTCGGCTTTTATTGATACCGAAGAGGCTAGAGCAATGGGAGATTTTGAGTGATCGGAGATAACTAATTTTGGACTGCTACTGCTTCCTTTCACTGCTGAAATGCTGGTACTTGTAGGTGCTGCTTTGCTTGGAGGAAGATCTTGAGACACCCTGGCCTTGTTATCAGTGGGTTGTTTGGCTACTGTCCGAGATACAACTGACAATTGCTTTTGAGTATCAAGAGAGGTGCATACAGAGGTTGTAGCCGTGGTCATTTCCCTTTTTATCTCCTTCTCCTTCGTGGTCGTTTCCCTTTTTATCTCCTTCTCCTTCTCCGGAGATTCTTTTTCAACAGGAGACGGGGAGCCAGTTTTCAAAACTCTCTTAACGACAGCACTGTCTGGGATCACAGTCGAAGCACTAAGACCCACAATTCTGGCAGCAGACCTCTCCACCTCCTGGGATTTTACAGGAGATACATCCAACCCAGGAATGATAATGGTCTGGCCTTTTGTTTCACTAACACCTGGTTCATTCCCCCCAGAGTCTCGCCTTTCGGTGGCTGACTTTCGTCTCTGCTTGTATTCAGCATAGCTGACTCTCCTTGGAACCCTTGGTTGATCTCCTGGAGATGGCTGATTGCCTACCACATTCATCAGCTTTGGCTGGTCTCTAGCCTCATTCCCGGGCCGGCCTAGAAATGAGGCTAACTGATCTCCTGCCGTCTCCATCAGCCTCGGCTGATTGCCTACCATATTCATCATCTTTGACTGATTTCCTGTTGAATCCATCGGCTTTGGCTGGCTTCCTGCTGTGTCCATGAGCTTTAGCTGATCTCCTGTCGTGTCCATTAGCTTCAACTGATCTCCTGCCATGTCTATCAGCTTCAACTGGTCTCCCGTTGTGTCCATTAACTTTGACTGATCTACAGAGTCCATTAGCGTGACTATCTCTGACCCGGTGTCAGTCGGTACAGAGATGACTTCTTCTTCAATTTCACTCGAGTCCGACATCAAGCGCTTATATATCCGGTCACCTATTGAAGTATCTGCATGTGTGGAGGATGGGGGGGTGGGTTGAGGAGGGAGCGGGGTGGCTATACTGACATTTGCTACCGCTGGTACTTGATCCACAGGCATGGACTCAGCTTGGTCAGGAATCTGTACTTGTTCGGCTGGCTCCGGTTGTGTAGCCATTGGTTCTACGTCTTTTTCTTGGATGGTTATCTCCAGCTGTATGCCAACCTCCTCCTGAGTTGTTGCTATGGTAACAGTTTCCTCATCTTGGGAAGGAATGTCCTGTAGAAACAGTTATAATACAGAGACAATTCTAATGAAGGAAGAACATTCGTATTTATCAAGGTATTTAATGCCTTCTTACCTGAACAATCTCAACAATGGGAGTAGTCTGTTCATCCAAGAGTTGATACAGCAAATGGTTAGTATCTGGGAACACATGTATAAGAGGAGAAAGAAAAAACACGGCTTAGACTAAGTAAACTTAATTATTCGTTTTTTTATCCTATTTATCCACACTAGGGACGGTATGCAACATTGTAAAAAACCCACCCACTAACAGTGACATTAAAAAAAGCCGATATGGACGGTTAAAACGGGCACAGATGGGGATGAGAAACTAACAATATTTTTTTGTTTGGCCTTATGAATGATATCAAGAATACATACACCTCCAGTTGTCATTAAAATGAACGCTGCCTAGGGCTCACCTCGAGCTGTTTCTGGGGCTTCAGGTCCATCATCCTGGGAGAGCCGTCTCTTTTTGGTCTCCCCCTCTCTTCCACTCTCCCCCACCTCACTCTCCCTCTCTCCCATCCCATCCTCAGCCTCTTTCACCACTGTGGCTACTGCTGCTGCGCTCTTCCCACCTTGGGTTCTGTGTCGATGACGTTTCCTGGACTTCACTGTCACTCCCTCAGGTGCGTCTATCCCCTCTTTCACAGCCTCTTGTTCTTTCAGTTCCTGGATTTGAGCTTTTACTGCTGGAAGATTCGTCTTTGTCTTCTTGATTGCCGATACTCTTGATCTTCCTTTCGGCCTCCCTCTTTTCTTCTTACCCGTCGTGACATCAGAGGTAACGCTAGAGACGCTGCTAGCTATGCTGTCTTCATCGCTGAGCCTATCCTTAGGCTGGCCCTCCACCTCAAGCGCACGATGTAAAAGTTTCGCAGGAAAGTCAGGTGGAGACTCCGAGTGCTTTGTTTCACAGCGTGGGATAACAGTATCTGGATTCTCAAGTGAGGATTCTACTTGAGTTTCTGAAGGTGGTTTTGCTGTCTCAGAATCACCCACTGCCGACTCCAGAAGTCTGCTACCGGCTCCTGGATGTTGATGAGGTGTGTCTAATGTTCTGGGCTCTTTCAACTGTGGAGAACCTGCCGTTGTAGCATCTCTCTCCTGCAGATCCAAATCCTTGTTGCTTTCAACAACTTTTGTGATCATGATGTCATCGTCTTCGTGGGTTGCTTGCGTTTCTGGTGCAAACGACACCCGTCTTCTCTTTCGAGTGACGACAGTTGTTGCTTCCTGTTTGGCTGCTTGGTTCTCAAGAGCAGACAACTGCAGGGGCTTCATTTCAGCTAGAGAGGGTGGAGAAGAATAGAGTATGCCCTCTCCACCCACACTACACCATGCAAATATAGAAAGAATGTAGCATTCTCCTTTGACAACATACATGTACTCCTTCTCTTCTTCACGAAGAGCCCATGGAGTATTTTCGGATGGCTGGGATGAGTGATGCCTGGAAAATACAACAGAGAGGTATGTAATTTAAACTGTACACACGACATACCGCATCAAAGAAAGAACTATGTAACCTATCCTCTGGGGTGTTGCATGACATGAACATTACACCATTGTCTATCCTACTAGTCAGATGATTCAACATCGTGGGGCAAGCCTGAGCAAGCAGCACACGGCTGATTTTCATGGCACACAGCCAGATTGTCACTGTATACTGCCGTTTGCGGTTATAAGAGGCCAAACTTGATAATGCATCATAGTAATAGCTAAGTCCTCACCAAAGGTAGGTATCACAAATTGCATGCAGTGACCTTTCTCCAGCCAAGGTAGCTACTATGGCTACACATGAATAGACTAAGTTTATGAGCTGAATCTCTGCCGCTTATGAGTGCCATTTATGCATGGCCCTTACTTGAAGCGATCTCAACCCGGCGTGTATAATTTGTACGGTCTACGAGCAGCCTTCCGTTGATGGTCGGTCCGTAGCTGCCGTGACGAACAAGAAGTAAGTTGCCGTGCGTGCTTCAACTTGAGCTGTCTTCGCTCCGGGTAGACGACACTGCACGCTGGCAGTAGCCCCTTCACCTACTGAGCATGAGGCTACCTATACCTTCAATTTTTGGAAAATATTTAAATGCGCATATAAAATTTACGGTATATGGCCGCAAGCAAACCGACAGACAGACAGACATGCACACGTGTCTTGCAATACAGTCCCGCTAGTGTGGGGCTCGCTCAGGCTCGTCCCAAATATAAGTTAGGCATTGTGCACAGCCATTGTTCCAAATTTACCCACTACATGTCCCTGGTACACAAGTGCATGTGGATAATACTTGCATTACACATTGCATTGCTCCCACATCATTCCCTCCCGCACCTCCACAGATGGGGGGAGTGGGTTGGGAGTGAGGTTGGTTGAATAGCCAGGTCTTTCACCGACATGATAGAAGCCATGCAAATTAAGTACAGAGTGCCCAGTGTAGCAAGTCCATATTTTCTCCTGTGCTCTGGTGGGAGGTTGTAACTTAGTCCCATGACGTGGCTCACCTAGCTCCTGTGTCAGTGGAGACGTGGGGAGGAGGTAGAGCTTGGAGCCATCAGAAATGTGGACCACTCCCACCTGAAATACAACATACGCCATAAAGTACATGTACTGGTATGTTTATCCTCTATTATGTGTGTGTATACACTCATGCACACACACACACATGCACACACACACGCACGCACGCACGCATGCACGCACACGCACACACACGCACACACACACACACACACACACACACACACAATACTGTTTATCCACTACTTTGTTCACCATCACTCACCCACTTCTGGATGATCAAGTATTCCACCGTCTTCCGCACATTAAGGTCAACATCTTTGTACCCTCTCACCTCGCAGTAGCCAAACTGTAAGTGCTGCACCGTCACTGTGAGGAGAGATGGAGACAAGAGGAGAGATCGAGACAAGAGGAGAGATCAACACAAGAGGAGAGATCAACACAAGAGGAGAGATTGACACAAGAGGAGAGATCAACACAAGAGGAGAGATCAACACAAGAGGAGAGATGGAGACAAGAGGAGAGATCAACACAAGAGGAGAGATGGACACAAGAGGAGAGATGGACACAAGAGGAGAGATTGACACAAGAGGAGAGATCAACACAAGAGGAGAGATCAACACAAGAGGAGAGATGGAGACAAGAGGAGAGATCAACACAAGAGGAGAGATGGACACAAGAGGAGAGATGGACACAAGAGGAGAGATGGACACAAGAGGAGAGATCGAGACAAGAGGAGAGATCGAGACAAGAGGAGAGATCGAGACAAGAGGAGAGATGGACACAAGAGGAGAGATGGAGACAAGAGGAGAGATCGAGACAAGAGGAGAGATCAACACAAGAGGAGATCGAGACAAGAGGAGAGATCGAGACAAGAGGAGAGATCAACACAAGAGGGGAGATTGAGACAAGAGGAGAGATCAACACAAGAGGGGAGATTGAGACAAGAGGAGAGATCGACACAAGAGGAGAGATCGACACAAGAGGAGAGATTAACCAAGCAACAAACCATGTGCAACAAGTGTGATCAATGATCTGAGATAGCCATTAATAGCCTCGTTCCCAGGCCCCATCCAGCTTCCGTTACTTTTAGTATGGCAAAGTAGGAGAGGGCCTGGTATCTTTCCACTGGACATGATTCATTACTTAACTCAGCACACATGCAAAAATTTGGCAAGTCTGACCAGGCCCATTCTTGGAGGGACGTGAGGATGAGGGTAACTGCTGTATCTCTCATTCCCAGACCCTCTCACAGAGAGTTGAACACACCACAGTTCAGTACCTGACGTAGTCTTTGAAAGGGCGGGCAGGACAGTGAAGACAGGACAGGGCAACTTTTCTTTCAGTCTGTCAAAACTCATCCGATTACACATGTTCAGCTCTGGATCACTGCACAAAACACAAGCACAGAGTGTGTTTGCAAGAGAGCATTTGTGCCAAACAGCTAATGCAATTTGCAAAGGTGAACTGTCAAACTGTTTTTTCTCACATGTAATCAACTACTGTAAAAATGTTTTGCAAGCTGGCTAGCCACATACCAAGCTTAGCTATTGCAACATGCTTGTACCCTAGTCTCATGCCCAGACTTCACCCAGCTCCCGTGAACTGGGCATGAGACTACTCGTACCCAGATCACATAGGTGGAGAAGACAACATGTGTGGTTCAGGTAGGAGGCTAGTAGACTACGCAAGTGTGAGTATCGAGAACAAGACTACTCAGTACTGGGAACTAGAGTATGGAGTACTGGGATGAGACTATCTGTTCAGAGAGCTACACAGGCAGAGTATGTGGCATGTTTACTCACACTCTGAAAGGGAACCTTTCTGCAGAGACCCCGAACCAGACCAGTTCTACCTCAGAGAGGAATGTGTTCTTGTTGTTCAACACTGCAACACACAACCCTCTGCCGCTGTTGTGCAAGGCTGGAGGGAGAGCTAAGAGACTTGAAACACACTTGCACAATGTATGTGTGTGAGCATGTATGAAGACACACACACACATTCACACAAATGCATGTGTACAGCTTCAACACTTCCGCAAGTCTAAGGATTCAGGCTTGTATCACCAGACCCTTTCCTCACGAGAAGGCTAGGTCTGGGTGTGAGACTCCTCCCACCTGGTTCCTTAATGTATGATGCCCCTTCCCTATATACTCAACCACTTGTATCACGCACCTTTTATCTTGTCTGTGGTGAGGACATCCTGTATAGAGAAAACGTAAGGCACTATCAGACGAGAGTACGTACCCCAATGTATATATAGCTACAAGTTCTCCTGTGTAAATATGTGGTACCTCTATACCTCACCTCTGTTGAGCTCTGCAGTGCAGGAGAAGTAGCCATAGTTTGAGCTATAGCCAAGCCAGCAGACTGAGAGGGACACAGAGTCAATATTCCAAATAGAGCACACCCAAGGTACAGTCAAATTTTAAAATTTTTACATGCAAAGAAGAAATTTCAGGGATGAAGCATTGTGTGTACAATTATACTCTGAGCTGGTATGCCTCAGGCATTAAACACACACACATATACAAAGAGGGCAGGGGAGAGAGAGCTAGAGAATCAAATCCTACATAAGAACTTGGGTATGGAACATACTTTCAACCCCAAATTTGGAGGTCTCTTTTATGTAAACCATACAAAATGTAGACTGTGCTAGAATTATCTCCAATACAAAATACAACTACAAGCCACAGCTCTGACAATTCAAAATTACATCATGGCAATTCAGCAACATGCAGTGCAAGACTTACAAACCTTGCAAGTTGTTACGATAGCAAGCTAGTTACAGTATGCAAGCTTCAATTCAGAAACTCACCCCGAGGCAGAAGGGATACCAGCTGGCTGGTGAAGAGGGTTCAAATAATTTGTATGATGTAATCATTAAATAATTTCCGCATATTTCCGTAATATAGATCTATCCGTGCATGCACTCTCGAGCTCGCTGGCCACACCCCGTTCCGCAAAGGTTTATGCAAGCATGCTGGGAGAATGTCAGCGACAAGAAAGGAGCTGATGGTTGTTGGTGCAGGCATCACAGGTTCTCTAACAGCTGCCCTTCTAGCCAGAAGGACTCCTGAAGTTGCTGTGAGCGTGACAGTATGGGATAAGGCCAGGGGTGCAGGGGGGAGAATGACCACTTATAGACAGCCTACCGACCCTTCCCTGCACGTGGATATGGGCGCACAGTACATCTCTCACTTCAAAAGAACAGGGGAAAGTGCGGAATTTCAGAGATTAAAAGACGGAATATTTTCCGAACTCACTTCTGAAGAAATTTTAAAACCTTTCTGCGGACAGATTGAAGGGGAGTTACAGGATCCTGTAAAACATACATTGTCCAAATTTGTAGCTCCCAAGGGCTTGAGCAACATAGCTAAGTATTTCCTTAGCCAGTCCAATGCTGCAACAGAATTTCAACAGCAGTTGACA
Source organism: Agelas oroides (assembly GCA_949130485.1). Lineage (NCBI taxonomy): Eukaryota > Metazoa > Porifera > Demospongiae > Agelasida > Agelasidae > Agelas > Agelas oroides. Next base: position 5,553,606 of record OX422201.1, on the reverse strand, counting down.
GAAATTAAACACGATTCTGACCACAAAATTTTCTGTGTCACAGCACACCAACGCCAAGCTCATTTTGATGCCCTCGTACTGACAATACCTGTTCCACAGATGCTTGCTTTAGACGGTAACCTGATGAGTTCTATTAACCCCGAAATCATCACAAAATTGAATTCTGTGAAGTATTCATCAAGGTATGCCCTGGGACTTTTCTACGACAAAGGAGCCGGTGTACCTCATTGTGACTGGTCAGGAAAGTACATTAGCGACCCTGTCATTCGCTATGCATCCTGGGATACAGCCAAGCGAGCGTTTGGTTCCAAAGAGAAGACACTTTTACTTCACACAAGTGTGCCATTTGGGATACAACATCTTGAGAGTGAAACTACAGAAGTGCAAGAGCCGATTTTACAGGCTTTGAATGAGCTGATTCCAGGTTTGCCTCCTGCCTCTCACTCTCATCTCATTCGTTGGAGGTACTCACAGGTTGTACAGCCCTATCCTGGTTCTCCAGGCTGTGTGGTGTTGTCACACAAGCCACTGGTAGTTGCAACTGGAGATGCATTTAGCGAGTCCAACTTTGAGGGTTGTGTGTATGCTGCTGATGCAACTGTGAATACATTGGTACAACACTTGTAGCCCTTGAGCCATCTGGTTTTTCACTGTACCTTATCCAGGGGGTGTGGCTTCAAGGTTAGCAACCATTATTTATGTTGCCATGGTAGTCAATTTATATGACAATCCTGACAGTCCAAATGACTCAAATCTAAACTATTGGCCTCAATGATAAAGAATTGTCAAACGTACAATCATGTGTACCTACTCAAGTTCAAATGATCAACCTTAATTAAGGCCAATAGCTTTCATAATTCATATTTGAGTCATTGGGACTGTCAGAATTGTCTTATATATTGACATTACCATGGCAACATAAATAATGGTTGCTAACCTTGAAGCTACACCCCCTGGATAAAGCAAACACTTGTCCGCTAAAAATTAAATTTCAATTAAGAATGGCTGATGACAAAATCAATATAAGAAATGGGCAGCACCTTTGCCCAGTACAAGAGATATGAAGGGATATTTCTCTGCTAGTACAGTTTTAGATCTCCAGTTACAATGTCCACTTGCTCGGCTGACCCTGCAAATCAAAGCAAATCATCACTGTTAGTCTCATTCCCAAATTTGTGCTGCATGGTATACAAAACTTGGATAGCATCGGAATGAGGTGAACACTGCCACTATGACCCACCTGGTCCCACACATAGAACTGTCTTGGAGCCTGGTGCTATCTGAGTTCTCCCTGCATCACACACGATGTGGGTGTTGAGCCCCAAACTAGCAGCATCAGAAGCCACCTTGAAGCTGTAAAGCACAGGGAAAGCGATGTTCCAACTTAGTATTAGTACACAAAGAGTAGATGCTAAACAGACAAAGAAATAGCTTGTTCTCTGGACTGACCTCAAGTAAATAGTATGCCTCATAGCAACTCTGGCCTCATTCTCAGGCTCCCATGTGCAAGAGCCTAGGAATGAGGCTGGTACAGAAAAAGAATAATTGTAGTTTCAATAAAAAACACGGTACATTAAAAATCAAAAAGGTTTTGCCAATGATCAGTTAGACCTATAGCACTCACAATGTCTGCTCATCAGGAGCCTTCACGACTACCTTCATACACCCTCCACTCTCCCACCTATGTAGCAACTGACATACAGTAAAAGAAAAACAAATGCATGATTCACTGAATCAGAACATGTTTCATATGAGTACAGATTGTGTATACTGGTAGTGTACCTCTAAGTTGTGACGCATCATTTGCTTGTAAGCTCCAATAGCCGCATGTCCGCACTAGAACAACAACAAAGGAACATAAACGTGTGTATCATGACTGTGTAGGACATTATGTACATAGAGCACCCTCGTGGGCCTAGGAACAAAATATTTACCTGTGCTGCTACTGTAGGACACTATGTACACAGAGCACCCTCGTGGGCCTATGAACAAAATATTTACCTGTGCTGCTACTGTAGGACATTAGGCCCTTCCAACTGGTATTCCTGTTTCTGGTCCTCCACCCGCATCAATAATTATGTCTTACGCAATTTCAGCAACTCAACTTCTGCGCATGCGCAGTATGATGGATTCGCGGTGAGTTGTAAATCGGTTGTGCTATCAGCCTAGCAAACTAAGATAATTAAGCAAAATAGGAAAGGTGTCTGTCATATTTGTAGGCTTCAGTACGTTTTATTCATTCTTTTTGTGCCTTTTTGTAGGTATCTCACATGGCTGTTGTGTATGGCGTTAGTGAACTGTAGTGTTTTGTGTCGAAGTACTTGGTTTCTAGGTTGCTAAGTCCCCACCCGCCCGCGTCAATGCCAGGGAAAACCCCGGACCAGAAACAGGAATACTGGTTGGAAGGGCCTTATGAACACAGAGCACCCTCATGGGCCTAGGAACAAAATATTTACCTGTGCTGCTACTTTTCCTTTGCCCATTTTTAGATCATTTCGAACCACAAATACCATCTTGTATTCTCCAGTTCCAAAATTCAAGTCCAGAATTCTTACAGGTTCCTAGAGAACAAGACAATTGAATGAGCAAAAGTGTATCGGTGAATTTCATGGGTACTGCATTCTGCAAGTTCCTGAGACTAATATACTTGGTCAAGAAGTCAAGTCATGTTAGTTTTTGTGTAATCCAGGTAATAGTTACAGTGAAAATAGTCTACATCTGTGTTGTGGTCACTGATAAGGCAGTCAACTTTTTATAGTAATCGACTATAATCCAGTCTTCGACTCTGATACTTATCAGTTATAGTCAGTGTATCAAAAAACACATGCCATTAGTCACTGAACAATTACCATGCTACACTGTATTTATACAACCCTAACCAATAGAGGCTTTTTAGGTACGTCATCAAAACCACACACATTCGTATACTAAAATTTGCACTGCCATCTTGGAGTACAGCTTTATACATGGCAGTATATGCAGAGCGGTGGTATACTAGAAGCATTCTAAGTGTCTCTTTGCATTCGCCGAGATTGCCATAGAAGCTATCATCTCATTGTAATCCAACATGGCAGCTTTTTTCCATTTTCTTTGGTATATTCAGTTCGTATTCTTAAAAGTGATTACAACCCCTCTAAACTGTATAGCTCATGGTCATGAAAATTATGTATCATGAGCATGAGAACAGTTGAGCAGTTAGCTGTGGCCAAGAACGTGTTATCAAGACTCTTTGTTATTAGCCTCAAACCAAGGAGGATCTGGGAACGACCCTACTTCGTTACATGGACGTAAATTTAGTACAAGGGAAGGTGCAGCTCTGTGGTACTACCTACCTCACTGGTCGGTTTCAGGGGTAATCTTTTTCTCCTGGAGGCCAGAAGGACGCCAATGAGGAGTCCGCAGCCCAGTCCCGCTGTCAGGGCTAGCGTTACTTGCAGAGAGTGGGAGGATTCCAGCACCATTATCGAAACATGTGGGAAAGTAGTATACGGAGAGAGATACTGTGAGTATACGGAGAGAGATACTGTGAGTATACGGAGAGAGATACTGTGAGTATACGGAGATAGAAAAGCTGCTATGTCCGACAGGAGCTACCCAGTCCTTGTGTCCGCTCCAGGAAAAGCCATTCTACACGGGGAGCATGCAGTAGTGTATGGAAAGGTCAGTTGAGCGTCAGAGACAGTGTAAATGTCCCTAAGTCCCTACAGAAAATATCATCATAATGTCTTTAAATAAGTTGCCACAGTTCTTGCCAACATTGACCCATGAGGCTAGGTAAATTATAATAGTACTTTGGTTTGCAGTTTAATTTGGGATCATTATTGGTAACCAATGGTTAAGAGTGACAGGTCTTTCCACAGAGTCCGTTGATTTCTAACAGAAGTCATGCGTTTCCACTTGCAGCTGCACTCGTATCAATACTAAATTTCTTCTGAGTGTTGCTACCATAAACATATAACATATAACAGTACCTGTGTAGGTTGCTGAAAACCGTATAGCACTGCAAAATGATGAGCCGAATGCTGAATGTTAGACTGCATATGATGACCGAACCAAGAACCTTACAAACACACTTTGTTGTTCATCGTCAGGCATGGCAAGCAACAAAGTGTACTCAAAACATTGCAAAATAATAATCTGCTATTTGTGTATTTAACTATTCTGTTGCAGCCTGCGCTTGCCTCTAGTCTGGACCTGCGTTGCTTCCTCCTGCTCCTTCCTACTCACGCTGGCACTGTTGTGCTGGAGTTGCCTGATCTACAGCTGGAGAGGACATGGAAAGTCTCAGAGCTTAGTGATGCCCTATCAACACAAGGTAGAATGTTAGTCTCATGAGAGAGGAAGGTTTAGGGCCATGTCTTACAAGATCAGGTAGCTGTGTTTCAAGTATTTCAGTCACCTACTTTTGTCCTGCAATCAATAGAATTTATGAAACAAACCCAGAGTGAACCGTTTGCAATGTACATGTGGATTGTTGCATTAGCCTCATTCCCAGACTCCACTCCAGGCTGGGGAGGAGTCTGGGAATGAGGCTGTATTATGGAACTTGTTTCTTGTTCCAGGAATACAGCTGGAGTTGTTAAGACAACTTGCTGATATCTCTCCAAACCAACAGACCCCATCCACTCAGTCACTAGCCATGCTGGCCTTCCTTTATCTTCTCACGCACATATATGAGGAGAGACTAAGGTACAATAGTGCTCCATATCATGTTGAAAGAGAAACTACTAGTTGAAGTTTGTTGTGCACTTACACAATATAATGCGAGTATGGTCTGATGATGCCTTAACTTGGTTATAGAGAGGTGTCGGGTCTTCATGTCACAGTTGTTGCCAACCTACCAGCAAGTGCCGGTCTCGGGTCATCGGCTGCATATTCTGTGTGCATTGCAGCAGCCTTACTGTGCAACATGGGAGCAATCAACAGGGTGGGCTTTTCATGCATGGACACAGTTGAGGATGGACAGCAAAACACTGACACAAGTGGTCCAGTGGTGAGAGGTTCTTGTGCAGAGGATTACAAAGCAAGTGATTCAAGGCTGTCTTCAGTTAACTGTTTTCCAGAGTTAATTGTGAAGAAAGTCCAGGAGTATGGCTACCTCAAAGCTGAGAAGTTATCCAGTGTTTCTTGGAAGCAGCATGAACTTGAGCAAATTAACAAATGGGGTTTTGAGGCAGAGAAAATCATTCATGGAACACCTTCCGGGATTGATAACTCCATTAGCACCTTTGGTAAGAAATAACCAGAGTGTATGCACGATGACCATGCAGTATGCAAGCCTGTACAGGGTACAAATTCGCTCTATTGTATGTAGGGGGAGCTATCTGTTTCCAGTCTGGCCACATCACTTCCCTACCAAAGTAAGAACACGACAAACTAAACCTTGTTTGCTGGGCCTTCCCACTGAAGAACTGGATGGTGGGAAGGCCTGGGAACAAGGCTACCTTTCCTTTACTCATATATTTTTGTTGTGTAAATCTAATGAGACTTTTGTCTTCTCCACCAGTATGCCTAGTATTCAAATCCTCCTGATATACACAAAGGTGCCACGTAGTACAAAGAAGCTGGTGGCTGGTGTAAGAGAGAGATATGAGAGGGTGAGAAGTACTGGTAGTCACACATCTGTACAAATCCTATATTCTAATCAAAAGTGCTACCTACATACAACTGTGAACCAGCTATAGCTTATTGACATTGTTTTCTCTAGTATAGTAGCCTGTTAATAAGCATGCATCGTTTTTCTCCAGTTTCCAGATATCTTGGGCCCTGTCCTAGAGTCCATTACAGCAATTGTGCAAAGAGCACAGACATATCTCAAAGAACTCACTGGTTTACCAGAAGACTTACGTCCTGAAGAAGAAGGCAGAATTTATTCCCTTCTACAGGTATAAGTTCAATAGCAGCATGTCTTTTACACAGCTATGTTACATGTAGTCTGCATCCTAGTGTAAGCCTGAAGGTGAATACCAAGGGTAGCTATGCAAGCTATAAGGAGTTAGCCTCGTACCCATTCTCATGGAAAGAGGGATTAAAGCACCTGGGTATGAATACAGAAGAGAATAGAATAATATATCTGCATGTAGTAATGTGGAGGCTATATACCATTATAGTAATTCCGTATTTCACAGTGTGTATTATGACTCCACAGGAGCTTTTCACCTTGAACCAGCACCTTCTGGACACACTTGGCGTGGGCCACCCTGCACTAGAGAAAGTGTGTAGCATTGCACGGCAGTTTGGGCTGGCAGCCAAGCTGACAGGTGCTGGGGGTGGAGGGTGCGCTATTGCACTGGTCCCCCCAGGTACTAAATAGTTCTACAATGTCACATTAGCTTCTGGTTTTTTGAGCACCTGGGAACAAGGCAAAATGCTACGTGTGATGCTGTATAGTTCATTTGCTCTCACACTATAATATTATTCCAATAGGTTTTTCTGAAGAACGACTTTCAGAAGTGAAGAGAGCCTTCACAGAAGCTGGGTTTGTATGCTGGAAAACTGTCATTGGCTCAAAAGGAGTCTTACAACACACTTTTACTGAACAATAGTTTCATACAATCAGTCATATATTCAATGATAAATTGGATTGAATGTTAGAGTGAAATTGTAACATTACTGTTGAAGATGTTCAACTGCCACAGCTGCACCAAGGGGTGAATCAATCCCTTCCTTAATAACCAGGGGCAACCCAAAGACCTTTTCGGTGTGTTGCTGGAGTACTGTATTCCTCTGCAAAGTGTAGCCACTGCCAAGAATTCTCTGGATCTGGTATGTGTGTATTTGTGTAAGTGTATATGTTACTACGTGAGTAATTACTTACACAGCATGAGTGAGTTAGCCTTATCAAGACATCTTACTTGGTGTTCCTGGAAGATTTCCCTGGGCATCATTCTTCTGAGATTTTCAATGATACCTCTGAACATGGCACTGCTGACGTCACCTAGGGTCAAGTTATCCGTCCCAATGTTGTGAACACTTCCTTTGCTGTCTGGTCTGTGCCTCTCACCCCACAGAGTAGGTACAACCTGTAATGTAGTATCCATCTTGTCTTTAGCAGCAGTCATAAGTGTTTTATAGAGTTCAGAATCACCACGCTGTACTCCAAGTAACTCCAGCCATTCCTTCAACATGCTGACGAATGTTGCAATCACTTTGCCACCACCCAGTGCAGCAGCAACAAGGATGTTATTGCCACTGAAGTAAGGGACTTCCGTTACTGATTGCAGAGGTGTTACTAGCTTTGTAGCTGGTTTGATGACAGCCAGTTGGCTAGCACTGCCAATGTTTAACACTGTGAACCAGAGCAGAAAGAGTCTGGTTACACTCTAAGTCAAAGTGTACAGGTAAAGCATGTAAATGAGAAAATATTAACACACAGCTAATTAGGTTAATAATCATTTTTTTTAATTTGATGCGCCCAAATTACAGCTGATTCCTTGTCCTAAAAGGCCTTCAATTTCATAGATAATATACCCTATGGTAATTTTAACACAGAGATGTGGTTCACTAATGCGTTTTTACAGCATACTGACATTATATAGCTAGCCTAGTACCCAGCAGGCTCCTGGGTATATACGAGGCTACATTATACCTGCATCAGTGCATGTTGGATGTGCTGCAAGTATAGAGCACTGGAGGTCACCCATGGCAATCCCCAGAGGTGTACCCTCTGGGACACCATACCAGTTGCCATGGAGGGCACCAGCAATGCAAGGAGCATGCATCACCTTTGGTAGTAACTGGACTGGAAATTCAGCTCTTTCTAGCCTGCAAAAACCACAAGCGAAACCGTAAGTGCTATATAGCCCCACCCCTTTACATAGCTGCACTTACAAATCCTTTTCCCATGCCATCTTGTCAATGTCAAAGTAACCCCAGCTGGCTGCATTCTGTGCAGACATAACCACATTTGCTGGATCCCCACAGAGCGCACAAACCAGCAAATCCATAATAGTACCAGCTCTGTCAAACTTTCTTGCAATCTCCCGCTGAAACCTCTGCAGCCACGCAAGAGTCGCACACCCGTATCCCGCGCTGATGCGGATGGGTAAACGAGTGAGGGGAAGCGAGGACAGAAAATCTGTAGTACAACGACCGTCCTGCCATGTTACAAAACTGCTGCAAGCTTGTTGCTCGTAATGCAGGCATCCGTCGCGAAAGAACACGCCAGTACTTTTCCACAGCACACATCCGTGCATCTGGCCGCACACTCCGATACTGAAAACACGCTTCAGCAAATCCGGACTGAAGCTACTGATACAGTCCTCCACGCAGGAGAAAATTTCGTCCACGGATCGTTCGCAAGCGTCCGCAATCTGAACCCTGAGGTGACTACCCAGTGATTTACACTGCTCCTGAACAACACGAAGGTGTACCTTGCTCACTAACACCACCTTAACGGTGCTCGTTCCCACGTCGATCCCCAGCAAATAGCCATCACACTCGCCAACATTATCGCAGGAAGCCATGTTGATTGCGGTCGTCCGTATACTACAGAGGTTGCCAGCTGATTCTGCGTGGTTGTAGTAGGCGGGGCTAGCCCGATTGAGTAAACTGCCTGCTTAGACTATTCGTATGCTTTTGGGGAGAATACTTTACTTGCGGAGCTCAATGATGGCCTCAGCTCCTACGAGAGTGTGGCGGGTTCAGTCCTACAGTGATCAGGAGAACACTGTTTGGCCCAAGGAGGGGCGACACGTTCTGGCACAGTATGATGACGATACTGTTGTCGTCTACCAGGCATACTGCCCCGAGATTGCTGACTACGCTGTGAAACATCAAAAGTGTGTTAGGGTCACATGCACTGTCAGAGTGGTGCCGCATACCGATACTCGGCGCTGTGGAACGGAAAGGGTCTGGCCTGCGAGACTAAACAAGGCAGCCTAGTCTGCGAGACTAGGCTGCCTTGTTTAGTCTCGCAGGCCACACCCTCAAGGGGGCATCTCACCCAAAATAATAAAGGGCGTTGTGGAGTTATATATGACCATAGATAATATACCCTACCCTAGGGTATATTATCTATGATTGTTATATTAACCCCCCCCCCCCCCCCCATCATTGGTTTTCGATCTTAACAGAATTTGCTTGGCTATTATACTAAGAGTGGTCCCACTTTGCATATCAAGTCAATGATTGAGAAAAGGGAGAGGAGGGGGTTCAGAAGCATTGTACTGTGCTGATGAGACATGGTCCAGTCCATAGAAAAGGCTGACGAAGCATTTATCTAGCATTTTCAACATCCTGACCCCCATAACGTCATGTATAACCACCATTTTTTTTAACTGTTCTAGTGTTTGCTCACTATAACATCCCACAGTCTACGTACCCTCCTTCCTCCTGTCACAATAATGTTATTTCGACAGCATATATAGATGCCCCAAAAGCACTACCATGCTCACTGGTTTTGTGCAGGTTTGGTGGGGCCAAGTTTTCCTACTCAAGGATGTCATGGATCAAGACCAATTTCCTTTGGATGATGTATCGCAGTGGCTGGGCCACTAAGCCTGGCCAGGAGAGGGTATTGGCTGTGAGGATCACTAGGGAAGGATTCAATCACATCCTCTCCACAGCACTCACTGGTCAGGATGAGAAAGAGAAAGATCTGAAGCAGAAGTCTCAAGTCCGACTGCAGTGGGACCCTGACCACACCCCCTCTGGAGCACCTCACAAGAGAAGAGCAATACAGCTGGGGCTGAGAGATGAGGTTAGTGGAGCAGCCTCACCGATTCATTTCACTTTCCAAAGAGAAATATGCACATGATCCTGCTGCATGAGAATACAATATCTAAATTGCATAATGAAACCATAGACTCTGAGATGAATTTCATATCTACATCAAAATTAACCATCCACTGTTATTGTAGCCTTGCTCCATGCTTTTACCGCCTCCACTTTCATTAATTCAGTCTTTGTTCATTTAGGCCAGGCAAACTAGAATTATTGTTTCGCATCAGCCACTTACTCGATTTGCATGCGGGTGGGCGGTCATTATTCATTACTAGCAAATGCTATATACACTTGGCAAATGTACGGCACTATGGCCGTTAAAAGTGGGCGTGTCACTGCTTGGAAGGTGATAATGACAGTTGAGGTGGCAAGTCTCAGAGGAAGTGGGCGCTGATGCAAACAATAAATCTAGTTTCAGATTCAGATTCAGAAATGTTCTTTAGACAGGACTGTTACATCAGCTACATATAAGCTGGTCTTCAGTTTGCCTGTCCTTATAGCTATAGTGTGCAAATACTTCACCGCCAATCTTTGGTTACAACATTTTAATATCAAGACTCAAGGAGTAGTCACTTATATGTCCTGTGTAGAAGTGTTTGCGTCCAGGATCAAAATTGAATCAAGCAATCAAAGCCCTTTTTTGGGGGGTGATCAAGGGATCAAGGTGGCCTCCGAGCTACTAAAATCAACAGATTAAGAACGCGCAGCTGCATTTAGACCTTTGACCCATGAAAATCAAGCGATCAAGCACACTTTTTGCAGATCAGACATTTTGATTGTGGTTGCAAACGCTTCAACAGGCGACATGTAAGTGACTACCCCTTGAGACTGGAGATCTAGAAGGTGAAGGCCTGGCAGAGAACAAGGCTACTGTTGTATGTGCAGTGACTTCACATCTTACTGTTGACACAGCTGCATGAATGCTATTACATTATGTTGCTGCTCACAGATTCTTCACAAGTACGGGACAGAGTGGATAGTGGAGATCAGAGATATCACAGACTTTGTTCACCAGCAACATGCATTCGTCCAGGCCAACCAGCTAGATACATTGTTGGTTGCCGAGGAACGTGTTTACCCTGTCACAGATCAAGCAACTGCCAGTCAAATTAGACTTGCTCCAGAGTAACATGTTCTTAGAAATCAGCCAACAGCAAGAAGCTTTGGGAGACCTCTCTATATAGCCTTGAGTGTATATACACAGTCACAGTGGAAACCTGTTTATTTGTGTTATTTGGAGAAGCCAGGACAAAATATTTGGCAGACATATTGCATACTCAGTCAGATACATTGCATCATGGTGGGCTATAGTATTTTGTGTGTAATCAAGTTATGATGTCATTAGAATGCAAACTCATTCTATAATGTGTAGATCATACTTCATGATGTTACCAAAAAGAAATTGGGGGCAGACCTGGGAAAGAGGCCACAGTTTATGCCATTGAGACTAAACTTGACTGAGAATGGTGGACTGTTTTTTTTACAAGGGTCTGTTATGACACCGGTTCTGCTGATTCCTCCTCCACAGTGTAGTATGGCTGCCTTGTCAGATCAATCTGGTTCCTTCTCTCTTTGAGAGCATTCTCATACCTCTTCCTACGGTTGGCCTTGTACACCTCGATTCTCTCCTTCTCTTTCTCTTCGTCTGAGTATTGCTGTTCCCACCGCAAGCTCTCCATGGAAGACAGAGAAGGATCATTTGAGATGCAGCCACTCGACTGCTCTACTAAAGACTGTGAAGTGTGTGCACTGTAACTGATACTGCTGGTGTTAGTAGTAACTGATAAATTGGAGCAATTGGGAGGTACGTCAGGATGTTTCGTGACAGTTGTAGGTCCAGGGAGGAGCATGCTGGAAGGAAAGGGGGAGCCACTTTGGCTGGCACTGCTGGCTTCCATAGCTGCTGAACTGCTCGTGTGATCTATGCTCATGGCATCAGATGAACAACAGTCAAACCTGCATGTTGAAAAGAAGTTAGTTGAGTGAACCATGGAGGGTCAGGTCTGAATACCAAAATGGCTGGCACTTCCTTGGTTGTGCCGAGTTAGCAATCTTGATTTTTGAATGATTACACTCTCATGATAGTACTATTTTATTGTCTTGTATGACATAGTGTGTTCAGAATAGAGACTGCTGACTCAGCACAACCAAGAAAAGTGCTCAATGGTCACCAGACCCTTTCCTTGTGAGAGGGTGGGGTATGGGCACGAGACTAAAAACTATAATTACGGTGTGAGAAAAATTGCAATGGCTTTACCGTCCAATCTTTCTGCTGGGCTTGATGTTTTCAACACTACTGCTGCTGCTGTAGCATCTATCCTCCATGAGTCTCGTGTTACTGTCAGCAAAACCAGCGGAGGGCTTGGGCCCCATGTCTCTGGGGGTGGAGCCAGGTAGTACCATATATGGTTTAGTGATCGGGTTGCCCTTCTGGCTCCCTGTAGAGAGGGTAGGTACAAATTTCAGCGTTTGCAGACAGTATTCTGACTGAATCACTGTTAGATATTTTGTTTATAACTTACCTGCAGCTGTATTTATGGGAGCCCCCCTCTTCTCCTCTTCCTTCATTACAACTTCCTTCTCTTGTTTTTTCTTTTTCTTCTTCTTTCTCTTCTTACCAGCGACAGTCCCCATTCCTTGCTGGCTTTCTTTTGTCGAAACGTTCGTTGGCACCTTCTCCTCCTCCATACCTGCCTTGGCCCCGCCCACTGAATCCGTATACTATTGGCGCTTCTTTTCAAAGCTATGGAGAGCGAGGATCCTCTAGCTCTGAACGATGGAGATGCCACTGCTGAGAAGCAGATGCACGGAGAGAGCCCACGCACCTCCCAGCTGGACACCTCGCTTCAGTCTGATGTTGATGTCGAGCAAGTTGAACCAGAGGAATTTGCCTTTCTAGACACTGCCACACAGCAGGCTACTCTGCAGATTGGTAAGCTAGGCCAAGGAATGAGGACTAAACGGCTGATTTATATCCGCTGTGGGGATGGTTACTACGGTTTTCGGCCTTGCAATTTGTGTTTTTGATTTGCCTCACAAGTCACACCCTTTTCAGAAGACTGGTCACACCGCACCATTGATTTGTTGCCACAGCAGAGTTGCTGTGACCAATCAGATCTGTACTCTTCACAGATTGCAACTGTTGTCATGAAAACATATCACAACATGTTAATATAGTCTCATGGGCCAGACTCTCTTTATAGCGGATGTCAGCATCTTATTACCTAACCATTTTTCTTAGCAGCAATTTGTCAGTTGCAGCCTTACCAGACACTTTCTCTTTCTGCAAACAGTGGAAGGTCTAGGTATGACACTAGGTTCCTCCTTCCACTCTTCTATGACTCCTTTCTCAATCCTGTTTAGAGCTTGATGATGTTCGACAGAGGTTGGCCACCGAGAAGAGTGATGGCAAATATGTTCCCCTGAAGTTATTTCGAAGGGGGCAGACTGTGATGACTGTGACAGACATTGTTTCAGGTCTTTGGTGTGAGGTGCAGGTGGAATACAAGCACTTATACCGACACATGAAGCATACTGCGGGATGGAGCAAAATGACCCAGCAGGGCCGCCCTGTTCAGCTGAAGACAGCTGAGATGAAGCAAGGTGCCACAATACACCTGAAGAAAGGTTAGATTTTATAAAGTGACAACATTAAATAAAACTGGCAGTTGCTGAGAATCAAACCCATGGCTTAAAGCTGCCAGTTCTCTGACCAATGACTTATGACCACCAGGCAATCACCAGCCTTCACAATCTACCTAAATGCTTCAGTTTATGACCTGGCAGTCAGGGGACTCCCGGTTGTTGCTCGTTTTGCATTGTATCTTCAGCCAAGGCAGTATGTATGTTATGTATGCACCCATGAGCAGGTTACCAGTAGTGAACCTATCCACTCACAAAATTATCTCACGAGGTCACTTTTCTCTTTCCTTAGAGCTCGAGGTACACGAAAGGGTGATGGTTGAGAAGATCACTAAGGAAGACAGATGGGCAGTCCAGCTCATTGATTCATACGTTCAGCTGGCATCAATAATGTCAGGAGGGCTGGAAAGAGAGATTGCTGTCTTTGGAGATCCATTTGGGATGGGGATCCTAATCAGTGGGGTTATAGATCAGCTCCAGTATTCTCCAGAGAGTCGGGAACTGATTCTTCTTGACTACAAGACTCGCAAGTCAAATTCTTTCCCCAGCCCTGAGCAGAAGAGAGGGCACTCCTTGCAGCTGATGTTGTACAAGTGCATGTTGGATTTTTTACTGTGTGGAGCCACACAAATGAGCCTTCTCTCTCAGCACGCAAAGCTTGTCTTTAGTACTCCTCTTACTGCTGGTCCTATAGAACACATACGTCAATGTGGACTGCAGAGTTTGTTGATCGGTGACAATGGTAAAGAGGTCTTGTTTGGAGAAGTAGCTGAGGGCATTGGAAAGCTCATAGCTGGTCTGGGCCTTCCACTTGTGAGCACATTGGTTGTTCAGTATGAACATCAAGCGACTGGGGAAGTGATAGGTGTTGAGACAGTCGAGTACAATGAACACTGGATGAAAGCAGAACTTGATACCTGTTTTAGTTTCTGGTTAGGTAGGAGGCTGGCAAGAGGAGTTGATATTGAGCAAACCTGGAAGTGTGACAGTTGCCAGTTCCGAGATATTTGTGTCTGGAGGATGCAAAAACAACTGGAACAGTCTCCAGTTGCAAGAAGTACAATCAATTAGCAGAAATGTTCACACTGTTTGTTTGTTTGTTTGTTTGTTTGTTTATTTAGGGGGAAAATTTTTACAGATTAGCTTTTTTTTTTTAATTTTGGTAACTTACATTTGTACTATAACACAATAGACCTTGGCTACCCTTCTTCTGACCCACCTTCATCACTTCACGTAATGAAAGCTAGGATCATGTCAAGCTGGGAATGAGGCTATAGACCTTAATTGTGGCAAACTATGCCCAGAATTTCCCCCGCTCTGTCTTCAAAAATGAAATCTGAATAGGATGTTGTGCTCATGTTACAAGGTATTACTAACCTCTGACCCCAAAGCAAAATATGTTGATATGGAAATGCATGGTTGCCTTTGGCAGTGTAAGCGACAGTGGTACACTGTATGGGTGGCAAGCCTGTATATTTGTGTGATGTTAACTATCAGCACAAACAGAAACCTTATAGGCTTCACTTGCCTAGTGATGAGTAATAGCCTGATCTCTGCCATGTTTTATTCACCTTCAGTTTCAGCAAAAATTGGACAATTGTAGGGAATGAGGCTATTGCTGAGATGAAATTGTCAAGGGGAGAGCCTGGGAACAAGGTTAAGGTAGTGGTATATTACACTAGTACACCATACACCTTGCTCACACTCACCCACACAGTGATAGTGATGCAGGCAGTAATTTTGATGCCAGGATGAATCTACTTAACTTCAGTGACCTCACTCGGCACCACACAGCATATTCATTAATCAGTTTGCCCACAGTATTACCACCAGAGGTCATTGACTGTTTGGCCTTCACTGTCAAACTCAATTCTCTTGTTAAACAGTCAGGTTCACTAGCCAATCAATTCACTAACACTCACCACTGCCACATTTATCAAAGATTTGCTATTGGGGTCAAACTTGTCAAGATGGGCATATTGTGTGGGAAGGAGGGAGATGGGGGACAACACTATAGTCTTGTTCCCAAACTTCCCACACTTCATACAGCATTTGCTGATGAGTATGACATCGTGAAATGCGCACTAAATGCCGAGTGAGGTTATGAAATACAGCTGGAGCAGAACCCTGTGTTGATGTTGATGTCTTAGACGTAAACGTAAGAATTGTTTTTCATGCAGTCAAAGAAGTTTCAACACAGTATTAATTAACTGCCACATACATGTATAGTGAGCCAGGATAACACTTTGAACTGGATGATAGTGCTAGTGTACCAAAAAAAAAACAAAAAAAAACAAGCACTTGGTGCCACTGCAACATACAATCATTAAGTGTACTAACTAGGGAGACAAAATGCAAATTTGCACAGGGTGACAAAACATGTGGACAATGATAATTGACCTCTATACAGGTCTACAGTTTCATTGCACCTCTATCGTCGTACGACATAACGCTGTGGTGCTCCAATGTTCACAACGGTGACGGTTGTCTGCTGCTGTTGCTGTACAACTGGCCTCTGTGGGGGATAATACGGCTGTGGTGGTGGGGCATAATATGGTCGCGGTGGGGCATAATATGGTCGCGGTGGCGGTGCCTGATAGGGTGCTGGTGGGGGACGGTACTGTGGTTGTGGTGGATACTGTGGCCTTGGCGGGTACTGTGGTTGCGGCGGATACTGTGGCCGTGGTGAGTACTGTGGTTGCGGTGGATACTGTGGCCTTGGTGCATACTGCGGCTGTGGTGGTATGTACTGTGGGCGCGGTGGGGGGTATGGCTGCGGAGGGTACTGAGACACTGTGTTGGACCGTGGTGGTAGTTGTTGTGGTGGGGGCGGCCTTGGTAGGGTCTGCACCTTTGGTGGAGGGGCACCCATGGGATAGCTCTGTGTGTACCCTGGGCCTGCCGCTGGAGGAGGGCCAGCAAACTTTGGTGGCGGCTGTGGTGAGTAGTGGGGAGGGGGAGGAGGGGGTGTTAGTACTGGAGCAATTCCTCCGTATTGTTCTGGGGTTGGCATCTGTTTAGGGCCAGGAGGGGGAGCGGATGCTGGGGTATAGGGGGGTGGATGGTCCATGGGTGGGGGGATGAGGGGAGGAGCTTCTAGGAATGGTTCTTTGGGCTCGTCCTTTGGGTATGTTGGAGCGGGATACTGCTGCTCACAATCACCCAAGTTGATTCCCCTTACCTTGTGGATTGTATTTATCCAGCTCCTGTGGATGTGTGTGTGTGTGTGTATGTGTGTATGTGTGTGTGTGTTTGCATGTGTGTGTATGCGTGTGTGTGTATGTGTGTGTGTGTGTGCGTGTGTGTGTGTTTGTGTGCGTGTGTGTGCGGGTGTGTGTATGTGTGTGTGTGCGTGTGTGTTTGTGTGTGTGTGTATGTGTGTGTGCGTGTGTGTTTGCGTGCGTGCGCGTGTGTGTGTGCATGCACATGTACCTGTTATACAGATGCCTTTGTCTAGGAAGAGTCCCAAACCTAAATTTATTGGGAATGCTATTCATACATGTATGACTTCAAACTGACACCAACAGTCATACTCCCCCAATATGGTAAGTTTAAATAAAGAGAATCCAAAGTAATTGGAACCATGAGGAGGCAATTTCATTCACTGCCTGTAGACAATACCTGAACACCTTCAGGTGGGGCTCTGCTTGAGTATGTAATATTCAGTTAAAAACAAATTTAGTTAATAAACAAGACACTAGTTTTCTGTTGACAGCAATTTATATGTATAATATCGTTACATGCAGTATGGTAGTATCTTTGTAAACTAGTGTAGCAAGCGTCTTGTGTACTATGTATGACTGTTTTGATACTTAGAGACTGGAATGGAGGGGGGAGTCAACAAATTTGATATCAAGTGAGACAAGCCAATACAATCACAAGGAACAAGAAGGTATGTCCGGCCATTTATGGAGACTGGAATGATCCAAGAGATTCCAATGCAGTTACTACTCATCAGTTTGCAACTTAAAACACAAAGCGAGTGGTATGATGGCCATGTTGATAAGCACTCTGCGGTCTTGGTTGTGGAAAGATCATGATGTAGATTATATCCCTTGGCTAAAACATATGTACATGTATATGTGCAGGTGTGTGTCTATATGTACATGTATAGTAGGTACATGTAAGTACATGACATCATCATGTGTGCAGAGGTGTACGTACATCTTGAAAAAAGCAGGCCTAGATGTTATACAAAGTCACCCACTGTGTGGGATGCATTTCGGCGCCTCATTAACTGTGCCGGGATGGCTAGGAGAAGGGGACTGCTATCTCATGCAAGAAAGACAGTCAAATGCCTGATGTTATTCATATGTACCTTTGTATAAGAGTGCATAAGAATGGGCGGCTTGAGTAAGAGTGTGTAACTCCAATAGAAGCCTGTATTCCAGTCAAAATTATTGAACCATACTAAAAATAGAACAACCGGTCACATGTTTAGCAACAACAGCTTATGTCATGCCCAGTACCAAGAGTTTATAACAGTACGTGTTACTATTTTTAGTACTGGTGGTAAATTCCAACCAGTTTCAAATTTTACGGAGTTACATGCTCTTACTTTAGCCGCCTGTTCTTATGCGCTCTTGCTTGGTATGATTGTGTGTACGGGAGGTAGAGTAGTAGAGACTTATGGTCACAGAGTATGACTGCATGTACATTTGCAATAGGCTCTGCCCTTATTCTGCACAGTCAAGTGGGCTAAAGTGTGATTATTACATCATAGCTATCTAGCTTTTCAGGCCTTGGGGTAGTTTCCTTTTTCGATATGGTGCATTTAAAATCCCTAATCCACCTCAATTTTTACTCAAACTTGTACATTTAGATGGTGTTTCTCAAGATGGTTCAAGTTTCAGCCTGATGCTTAATCTGTGTATGACCCTTAACCCTAGAACAGCGCTCAAGTACAAACAAAATTTCCCAGGGCCTATCACATATAACCGCATGTCACTTACGTGCTGTCTCCATCATTCTCACAGGCACAGGTATAAGTCCTCTCCTTGGTGACAATGGCAAATGAATTTCTGGCAGAGTAGCCCGTAGGAATCTTATCGGCAGAGGGTACCTCTAGCCAAGGGGCAATTGTTTTGGCCTCGATAAGATCTATCTTCCCTTTCTCATTCTTGCAGGTCGAGTTTTCATAGTAGTACAGGTAACCATTGGCCTTGAGCACAAACCACCGCCTCTTCCAGCTCTTGACAGATTTGCCTGTGATGAAAAAGCATTTAAACCAAAAATCTTCATATTTCCTTGGTCCACTGACTTGTCAGGAAAAAACAATTTTTTTATCACCTTATCTTGGTGTAGTCAGATTAGTATAAATGTACATGGTTTTGGTTGACTAGTTTATCCTAATGTTTTTGTAAAAAAAGACATTCAGTTTTGAGCTTTTAGTTAACTCAACAAACATCAATTTCTTGTGTTTTGATAATGAAACGGAAAATCTTATAGATGTCGAGCCGCAGACTTTGCCTTTTCATGGGCTATCAGCAATGTAATTGCCATGATCAGCCATACTGGAAGATAGAACAAACTGCTGTATGGCACACCCGGCCATTATCGGATCATTACACGAGTTATCTATTATCTTATCGACGCATTTGACAACTGTCGCTAAGTGCTACTAGTGTAAGTATCTTACTCAAAACTTACCACATTTATGCACGTAGCCACTTTTTATTTCTGACATCTTCAACGTGAACGCTTCTCTGTCGTGAACTATCGTGTGTCAAATGCAAACAAGCGCGTGACCGATACGCGGAATGTGACAACGCCCACATAATTCCGAACGCGGAGCCATCTGGCGCCAGTGCGGCGCCCTTTGAGCTACACGTGGCATAGTCCCGTGAGTACGGGTATCACGGCCGGCCTGGCTGGCGCGGCGCTGCGCGCTCAGCAGGATTTCCCCGTGGCGCGTACGTGTACCGAGTTCCGGAAGTGGGTGATGTTTTTAGGCCAGCTGAGAGCAGTGCTGTCAAATCCGAATTTTAGCAGAGTCAAGGGCTCCTCGACGGACTAAGTAATTATGCTGATCAGGGAGTTGTAAGTGAAGTAGTTTGACCCTAAGTGAAAACCTCAGTTATGGCTATCATTGTTGGGGTCTGGATAAACAGAATGGTTAATTAGTCCCAGCCTGGTCTTTTGTACCAACCACAGACATAGCTGGCTGGCATATTCTTGCCAAGCATGTAGACAAGCATGATTGATGTGTAGACTGTAGTGGAAGGTTACGCTGAAAACCCATCTTGAAATATTCTGTGTGTATTTTCTCCCTCCTCTACTTTCTCTTTCATACCTCTTTTTCTCTCTTCCTCTCACCGATATCTTCCCTCCTTTCATTTCTCCTTCCTCTTCCCTGTCCTCTCTCTTCCTTCTCCTCTCCTTTTCTCTCTTCTCTCCTTTTCTCTCTTCTCTCCCCTCTTAGTCGAATTGTGCTACCTTTAAGCACAGAAGAGGTATGTTTATCAGTCATACAGGATTAGTAATTGATATACATGCAACTTATAGGCAAGCTGGTGATTGTGTCCAATACACGACCAGCTACTAGCAGAACAATAAACTTAGGAAAATCCACTCCCACTGTCCAAATACATGTACATGTATTTTAGCCTTCTTCCCAGGCCTAGGGTCTCCCAGCAGGACTTCCTCCTTCATATTTGCATACTGTAAGCGATCAAAAACTGGATGGGGGTGAAGATCTCATCATGAATGATGTCAACGTCTATATCTCAGTTTACAGAGGAGGGGAAGGGTTCCCAACTGACAGAACACATTTCATTGTATTTCGTGCATGCGTTCTTTGTCCTAAACAAGTAAAAATTCGAGCTAGGGGAAGGCTTGAGGTCCTAGCTGAACAACACTGACATGTGCACACATGCATACCCCCTGCAGTACCAAGTTGGTCAGCTTTACTCAGTGGCCCAGGCGAGTAAGAATGAGACAGGAGGTGGTGAGGGGGTGGAGGTCCTCACAAATGAGGCCTTTGAAAATGAGGAGATGGGAAAGGGGCAGTACACACACAAGATCTACCACTTGGCAAGGTGGGCTCCAATAAGAGTTGTTCTTGCGGTTATTTAGCATGAATTTGTCAGAGTAGGGAGGACATGACGTCATGTTGTAGTGACAATTATGACATTCCAAGGGCAAGAATCGCGGATGCAAGCTATGAGAATGACTCTAAGGGCAAGTCACGATGGACGCATAGGGTTAAATTGTAGCTTGTATCTACACTTCTTGACCTTGGAATGCCAGTTAATTGTTGCTATCATGTGATCGTGTCCTCCCTCCTCTGGGCTGAAATGTACACCCTATGCAATATGTATCCTGTGTAACGAGTGACTCTACCACTTGGAATGATAAAACTTGGTCATCATGTGATCTTAATTTCTAAATTTGAGCTGCCATCTCGGTGTACAGCATGTCATTTCAATTAAATAAACCCACAGATACATGTACAGAGGAATCTCTATAATGCGGACACCATTGGTGCCATCCCTAGTGTCCTGAGTAAAGGGTGTCCTTACTTCAGAGGCTTCTGGTATGTTTCCGGTAGGCGTGGCAATGCGTACTCATGCCGTTGAGCACTACAAAGGCGCGATCGAGAGCTCTCCCTTGCTGTTCGCTGTCGAAAAAAGCTAACCAGAGGCTAGTATTATGCATACTCGTGCCATTATAATGTCCAGTTATTTAATCTAGGCCCCCTTTTTGTTGCTTATAGTGCGGAAAAGCTTTTCTGTACTGCAAGCAATGGAAGGCTAGGTGAGTGCCTGGGAATGAGGCTAGGCTGAACTGCGTGTCCTGTGCAACAAGTGACTCTAAAATGTCACTAGACTTTCCGTGCTGGTTTGTTTGGATGGCGCTGTGGAGGAGTGAAATTGCAGTTATATTGATTGCTGTATCAACCACCACCACTACTAATAAAGTCTAGCGTTGCAGCTGTCAAACATTCTAAAACAACTAATTAGCTCGTAATCATGTACATTGAGAGAGGTTATGAGGGACGTGGCATATTCTCCTGGTTACAGAGAATCTAATGTTTATTTAGTATCCACAACAGATGACAAGCAGGTGCTACAATGACAGTGCAGTGACACAGGAAGTGGGATGGACGATGTAAACAAAGTTTGGAATGAGGAGCTAGGAGTGAATGGAGATTGGACGAGTCTCCCTCGTTTGGCTAGCATAGTTTTGCATCAGAATATGAGAAGATGCTTTTGTGGCATCTGTGTCATAGTACAGGTACCATGACCAGGCCTTTTCCCCATACTTTGAAAAGCTCTGTGAAAGTGAGGCAAAGGGACTTGGAAATAGATCACATGGACACACCTACTACCTACTATGTGGGCTGGGATACAGGTTCCTGCATACGTATCATGTCACAGGAGGTCCCTCCACTTCTGTTGCATTACTGAGTGTGCAGAGAGCAGAGGGGGAGATACCTGATTCTGCTGTCTGCCCTCCTCAATACAGACAGCGGCACACTGCTACTCCCCAACATAGATTACAGATGTACATGTGCATGCTCATAGCGCTGAATCCTCAATCACCCTCTCTCCCTCTTCTCCCTCCCTTCCTCTTTCCATCCCTCCCCCTCTTCTCTCTCTAACTCCCTCCCTTTTTCCCTCCCTCCCTCTTCTTTCTCGTACCTCCCTCCCTTTCCTCCCTCCCTCCCTCCCTCCCTCCCTCCCTCCCTCCCTCCCTCCCTCCCTCCCTCCCTCCCTCCCTCCCTCCCTCCCTCCCTCCTCCATCTCTCCTTCCCCCTTCCCCCCTCTTCATTCTTCCCTCCCTCTCCCCCTCCATTCTTCCCTCCCTCCTCCCACTCAGTAAAGTCCCCCGGTTGGTACGAATGCTAGCACCAAAAGGAGCTCTTGAGATTCATGAGAAGGCATGGAACTGCTATCCCTACTGCAAGACTGTCATCTCAGTAAGGACGCCTAGAAGACTAGATGCACACACCCCTTCTACCTTACTGTGAGGTACATTAGGGCGGCTTTGAAGTCAGGAGTGATGTCATTTCAGCAAAAATGGTCTACATGGTCTCTTTTGTGGCAGTCAGTGAACTTTAAAGTCGCCCGAACGTGTCTCATTAGTCTTGTCCCCAGACCCCGCCCTCTCATGAGGAGAAAACGGTCTGGTGAACAAAGTCGAATTTCTTGGGCTAGCGCACACTTTGGCGACAGTGTCACCTAGCAACGTTCAAAACATTTTTCAGGTACGGATACTCTAGTTGCAAGGGAAGTGATTACCGATCTCGCAATCTCATTGGTCCTTACAACTTTGGGGAATAAGCCCAAGAAATTCGACTTCGTTCACCAGACCATTTCTTGCCAGGAGGCACACACGGGCAGGAGGCATAATCCTGTAATGTAGCAGGAAACTGAAATCTTAAGAGGAGTGCAAGTTACCAAGGGAACTTCACATGTGCCAACAGGCTCTTTTTCTTCTCCCTGGCCCCACATGAGAGCCTGGGAATGAGGCTAACATCCCTGGCCCCACACGAGAGCCTGGGAATGAGGCTAACATAATGATCTCTTCTCTTTGTCTCCCCAGAATCCTGACTACATGAGGGACAATTTCCACATCACCATAGAAACCTGGCACATAGATAATGATAGTGGGAAGCAAGAAAATGTACGTGTTTGGTATTTTTGCTATTCATTAACAAGTGCAGTGTGTAAAATTAGTTTGGTTATTCATTAACAAATGCAGTGTGTATAATTAGTTTCATAGGCCAAGTTTACCCCCTTGAAACAATTGCATCATTTAGTCATTATTGCGAGGCGTTTTAGCCCTTCATGCTGGCTTTGTACCATTGACCTCAACACTGGTACTTAACCAACTGTTATTGAGATTGTTACTCTGTGTACACATAGCTACTGAAGTTCTTCAGAATATTGAGATTCTCTGTCCTGTGTTGGAGTGCCACATGATTGCATCCCTACTTCCTCCCCCTGTCCCTCTCTCACCTCCTCTCCTTTCCTTTCCTTTCCTCCCTCCCTCCCTCCCTCCCTCCCTCCCTCCCTCCCTCCCTCCCTCCCTCCCTCCCTCCCTCCCTCCCTCCCTCCCTCCCTCCCTCCCACTTTCCCATAGGTCCATAAACTGCCTCCACAGCTTCTTGCTAAGAGGGATGTGATACAAGTTGATATTGTCAATGACCCAGTAGATGCAAAAGTAAGGAAGAGTGTGTGTGTGTGTGCGTGTGTGTGTGTGTATGCAGAGAGCTAGTACTTAGAGGCTTATCAACTCACAGAATGCGAGTCATGGTGTGCTATAAAAAGGTGTTTTCTAATTATGCATCATATTTCGAATCTTGCATCACAGTTCAGGATGATTGAATTTTTATTTCTGCACAAAAGCATTATTGGAGCAATGCATAATTAGAACGACTACGGTATCCACCTCATAATCTTGTCTTATTCATAATCTGTCTGCATTCCCATCCTGCAGGACTATAAGCCAGAATGGGACCCATCCAAGTTTCATTCTGAGAAGACAGGCAGGGGCCCCCTCCCCAAGGACTGGAAGGAGAAGGTCTCTCCCTCCATGTGCTGCTACAAGCTGGTCACCTGCGAGTTCAAGTGGTGGGGACTGCAGGGTCAAGTGGAGAGCCGTATCCAGAAGGTATGGTGGGACTCTTCCTCTTGGGAGTGTGGCAAGAGTGCTGGTAGGAAAGAGGGGAGGACAGGAGAAGGAGAATTTATGGAGGGAAAGCATGTGATAAATTGTCAGAATTAGACTTCAGTCTGAGTTACATGTACACATACAGGGTTTCATAGGGAAAAGCCCTGGGTATCACCCACCCAAGAATCTTGGCACCAATACTAGCACATACCTCTGGACCAACTTCAAAGTGGCTTCAAAACCAACATCAAAGAATTTAAATTTCTTGGGCGAGAGGAGGGCAGGCCCCCAGACCCTCCCAGTCATCTGTTCCTCAGAGAAGCACAGATCACTGATTGCTGTCTCCTCTCCAACTTAACATTCTACAGTGGAATCCCGCTTAACGGACACCCCTCAACAGCGGACACCCACGATATAACGGACAATTCTGGAAGTCCCGACTGTCCTTCCATTCACTACAATGCTTAAGCAACCCCTGAATAGCGGACACCCCGCTACTCTGTATAACGGACAGTTTTTGTGGTCCCAATTGTACGCAAACAATACTCAATGACCCCAATATAGCGGACACTCGTCGATCTTTTCAGCAAGATTGTCCACCATCGCTGCTGGAGTGAACAACTTGATATTAGATTAGTGTTGTTACTCATAGTGCTAGCCTCTGCTTAGCGTACAGCAAGGGAAAGCTCTGAAAACGTAGCCTTATTGTGCTAAACAGCCCGATTACGCATACCACGCCTACCGGAATAAGCACCGCAGGCAACCTGTACAGATTATGACAGTAGCATCACATTTACTCATTAACGAACTTTCAGTAGTCAATATTCTTGGCCAGCAAATGCTTGTCCAGAATGAGAACTGCCTTCAGCACCCAACATGGAGCCCTAAATGGTGATAGTTCTTTTTTAAACCTGTTTATGCAAAGGAAGAAAGAAAGAAATGTCCTACTCAATGCTTTCCACAGTCAAACACGGAATCTGCCATGTGCTTTTCTCTATGAACCTGCCCTTCTTCTCTTGAGGCAGAAACTACACTGCTGGCACGAAACGTGTGCACCAGACAATTTCATTAGCTATTAAGGAAGCATTGCCTGGTTAGGGAGGTGGAAGAAACGACAGTGCATTTGTTGAAGGGGCAACCAAGGAGTGATGAGCTGTATGCTTGTCTACTAACCAACACACAACCATTTTGGCTTTATCCCTTTCCAATCTCCTCCCTAATCTTTTTCCTCTGCTCCCTCCTCTAGGTGTATCCTCGTCTCTTCCGGAATTTTCACCGACAGGTATTCTGCTGGATAGATGAATGGTATGGGCTTACCATGGATGATATCCGGAGACTTGAGGATCAAACTAAATCAGATCTTGATGAGGTAATTGTCAGATGACTATATTCTTCATCGGGTTCTCAAGGGTCATTTTACAGGTTGATTCAGTGATAATGGTTAGATCTGAGGTGGGCAGTTGCCCAAGGATAGTTAAACCATTCAAGCATCTCCTTTGTGCAAGTGTCTACCCCCAAATTTTGGTGCTTGAGCTGCAAGCACCCATGGGCACTTGCACGGGCAATACAGTATATATTGCATGTGTACTCTGCTACTGTTCACACAACGTTTATGTACTTAGTAGCTGCGGTGTCTCATAAGCCCTCATGGGCTGGCTGTGTTCCTGCAGGTGACAGTAAAGATTGATTGGTTGTAACTCTGCTACCGTTCACATGACTTATTTAAGTTCTGAGTACATTTGGTACTTTTCGTTTGTGTTAACTACTGTGTAGTTGTTTCATTGTTATCTCCTTCTTGCCACATGTCCAATAGCAAAGAAAACAGGGTGATGTACGTGGGACAAGTGAACAATAGGACAACAATGTTACCACTGGATGACTAACAACAACATTGTGAAAGTTACTAATTTATTGGCTATAATCTAATAAAGTATACATGCATTTCGACTATTTCATTGTATCTATTAGCATGATATTCTTAATAATGATAAGTCTATATATGGATAATGTGTGTTGCACACTTAAACCCTCGTTCCTGGGCTCTTCCCAGTTAGCGTTTGTTGTGTACCCCATTTTTATCAATAACCAATACTGGAGAGGGATCCAGAAGCAGGGCTACAATCAAAATGTAGTCATACCGTTGACTACATACCCACTATATAGTACAATGTAGTGCAATCATATCAGAAGAACTGTCTGTATACATTAAGTGATCAAAAAAAAGGAGGCAGGAAAGGCCTGAGAATTGTGGTGATTATCACTTTGGCTTGGGATTGTACAGGATAACATAGTCCATGTGTGTGTTGGAGGTGGGATGAATGAACATAGACTTGCACTGTGTATGGTCACGCACCAAGATTGGTATTACTCACAACGATGAGTGGATACTATGTCAATGGAACATCTTGTCAGGTGGTTCACATACCTATGAGATACATAGGTAGATTATGGTTTGCACATATAATTATGCCAATTTTGAGTAGTAAGATTAATTGTACATACTCCCCATTATCTATTGGCAGCCTACCATCCTTGTTAACAAATTACCTGATCCCCCTAGCGACTTAGAAATGAGGGGAAGATATCCTAGTGGTGAATATCAATCAATCAATCAATCAAAATTTTTAATGTCACTTGCATAAAAGCAACCAGCCTAAACAGGCTTATGAGACAGTCTATAATATGAAAGGGATAAACTGGAAATTCTCGAACTATATGTGTACAACCAAAATAATAACAGCTTGGAATATGTTAGGAACAAAGGGAAAGTAGTGAAACAGCGCAGGTGAATTAAAAATGAGACAGTGTGATGTCAGGGTCCCAGAAAACAAACGAAACACAGGTCAGGAGTCTTCCCCTGGCACCCCTCTCGGGATGACCAGGGGACAGACTACATGCAGGACGGACAAGCCTTCCCCTGGCACCCCTCTCGGGGTAACCCGGGGACAGACTACATGCAGGACGTACAAGCCTTCCCCTGGCACCCCTCTCGGGGTAACCCGGGGACAGACTACATGCAGGACCGACAAGCCTTCCCCTGGCACCCCTCTCGGGGTAACCCGGGGACAGACTACATGCAGGACGGACAAGCCTTCCCCTGGCACCCCTCTCGGGGTAACCCGGGGACAGACTACATGCAGGACGGACAAGCCTTCCCCTGGCACCCCTCTCGGGGTAACCCGGGGACAGACTACATGCAGGACGTACAAGCCTTCCCCTGGCACCCCTCTCGGGGTAACCCGGGGACAGACTACATGCAGGACGGACAAGCCTTCCCCTGGCACCCCTCTCGGGGTAACCCGGGGACAGACTACATGCAGGACGTACAAGCCTTCCCCTGGCACCCCTCTCGGGGTAACCCGGGGACAGACTACATGCAGGACGGACAAGCCTTCCCCTGGCACCCCTCTCGGGGTAACCCGGGGACATGTTCAATGGGTATTGTGTAGCTTTGTTCCGGGCCTCAATTTTTTGAGCACCTAGAAACAAGGCTAGCTACACCCTTCCCAAAGTTTGCATGCTGATAACTGCTGCCAGGAGCTCTGGCTTCACCACTCATAAGCTCTGCATACTTTGTATAATTATACATGAACTTTGCAGTAGAAATGGATGTGAGTTGTGACCGGGGTTGACTACATATTTATATTATTATACAGACAGGACGATATTTGGTTAACAAACACCATCTTTATAGGATTATAAAGTATGAAGGCTTCCCTTGACTTGCAGATCAACTGTGGATTTACTTAGCCTTGTTCCCAGCCCCCACCAAGCTTTCGGTTGCTTGCAATATGGTAAATGACAGTGAAACTGGCCAGGGCCTGGGAATGAGGCTGGATTTGCTCATGTAACTAGTTATAACCTCAAGATTTGCACATGCCATGAAACCTAGGAATGGTCTGGGAATAGGGCTAGTAGCTAGTATGTTTGCTCACATAGGATGCATGATTGTGCTTGTTTCACCTGTTCTTCTGAATGACTGTCATTAATGCACATAGCATGAATATAGACTGCATGGAGGAAACAATTCAGTGTGACGTAAAATCATTGTTATAGAACAACATTCACTAGTCAACAGGATGCCATCAGAAGTTTAAATCACTGGTTAATGAACCAGGATGGCATCTTGAGGTGTGAAGGTCCCCTTGCCTTGCAAGTGGATTTGCTCACGTAACTATATTCAAGAGTTGTGTCTACTGCAAAATCTGGGAATGGCCCTAGAATGAAGCACATCACCCCCAACAACCCACGTCACTTTGCATGACTTGAGAGTAATGACTAAGAACTGATAGAACATGCAGTAGCTATATCACTGCATGGATATCTTCATGTTTGTACCGTTCTGCACATGCACATAATTATACTCTTATTTCCACTCAAAATTTTAAAAAGCTGGAGTCTGATTGGACAGCTGCATGGTAGCTATACCAGTAAACTATTCATTAGGTACCAATATTCCATTTACCTAACAACTTAGCTTCCTGCTTCCTAGCTATACTGCTTCTACGATAAAGCTAAGATCATGCACTCCACATCTCATTTCCCAATGCATTTTGAAATGGCTACCAAGACTAAGTAAGTAACTACATGCTGTTTTGCCATTCTGAGCATCCATGGTTAGCTCTGCATGTACAATCTAGGAAACTGGATATTATATACATGTTTCATATACTGTGTATAGTTGTTAATGTGGATCAGATGAAGCAATATCATTATTACATTGGCAGGTTGGGACCAAGGCTGCTCTTCTGGCTTCTGGTATACTTGACTAAAATGACCCAATCAATCACTTATGGTGTGCACTGTCCAGAATCCTTACATATTAGCTACCATGAATAATCGTGTGTTCATTCCAGCATGATTGTGCTTGTTTCAGCTGTTCTTCTGAATAACTGTCATTAATGCACACAGCATGAATAGACTGGAGGAAAAAATTTGTGACGTAAAATCATTAGTCAACAGGATGTCGACTTACGTCAAGTGGTGTCCGAAGTATGTAAACAAAGCTTTGAATAATGCTTGGGGGGGTTACATGCTTGTGCACAGCACTTTATATTACATCACAAATCTTATGTGTCCAGCATACACAGATACAATAATCGTGTCCGATGGCTTTGCAGCTATTGCTGTAATTCTTCATAGACACCATCTACACAGAATAAACATAGATAATTCTTAGTTGATATTTCAATGTTGTCAAATTGCAAGTGAAAGAAAGTCTAGTTAGAGTATGCTGTCATGAAATGCTTGGATTTGATTGGTCAGTGTGAGGGCTCTAAATCACTTAGAGCCACCATCCGTGGACTCTACATGTAGAGTCCACCCCCCTGGGTAAGACTTACATTTGTAACAACAATATTGTTTATGGATACATTAAAAAGTGTTGATATAGCTAACACATTATTGTTGATACAAAACATGAAAATTAGTTGCCACGGACACGGACGGACGTAAACAAATCCATCATGGATGCTGACATTGAAATTATGGTGGGAACAGTGCAGACGGACTGTCAGGTTTGTGATGTCACCCTGAGTTTCTTGACACACGGTCTTCGCCATTTATGCCAAAGTTTCATAGAATAGTCTGTGGTCTTTCCTTTCGCTGCCTTCGAACGTGGAGAGAGGGGCGGAGCTTCTTTTGGGGCAGGCGCTGGTGCGGATGGGCGTAAATTTCAGCCTAGCAGGTGGAGCCAAGGGCGCATCGAGCCGCCGAACAGCGAAGGTGAAGCTTGTCTTGCCTTTTTCGCACAGTAGACATGGCATCGCCCTGCAACCAGCTCATTGCTAAGTTGTTCCATCCTCATCCTGGTTTGAAAAGTTGCGTTGTAGTGGCATACTCTATAATAGTTAGACGCTGAGACCGAGGGATCTACGCGATTTAGAAACCCGAGGGCCCGAGGCTGTAGCGCCCGAGCGCAGCGAGGGCGCTACTTAAAGGGCCCGACGGTTTCTAAATCGCGTAGATCCCGTCGGTCGAAGCGTCTAACTTATTTAGAGTATGCCACTACAACGCAACTTTTCAAACCAGGATGAGGATGGAACAACTTAGCAATGAGCTGGTTGCAGGGCGATGCCATGTCTACTGTGCGAAAAAGGCAAGACAAGCTTCACCTTCGCTGTTCGGCGGCTCGATGCGCCCTTGGCTCCACCTGCTAGGCTGAAATTTACGCCCATCCGCACCAGCGCCTGCCCCAAAAGAAGCTCTGCCCCTCTCTCCACGTTCGAAGGCAGCGAAAGGAAAGACCACAGACTATTCTATGAAACTTTGGCATAAATGGCGAAGACCGTGTGTCAAGAAACTCAGGGTGACATCACAAACCTGACAGTCCGTCTGCACTGTTCCCACCATAATTTCAATGTCAGCATCCATGATGGATTTGTTTACGTCCGTCCGTGTCCGTGGCAACTAATTTTCATGTTTTGTATCAACAATAATGTGTTAGCTATATCAACACTTTTTAATGTATCCATAAACAATATTGTTGTTACAAATGTAAGTCTTACCCAGGGGGGTGGACTCTACATGTAGAGTCCACGGATGGTGGCTCTAAGTGATTTAGAGCCCTCACACTGACCAATCAAATCCAAGCATTTCATGACAGCATACTCTAAAAATAAGTTAGACGCTTCGACCGACGGGATCTACGCGATTTAGAAACCGTCGGGCCCTTTAAGTAGCGCCCTCGCTGCGCTCGGGCGCTACAGCCTCGGGCCCTCGGGTTTCTAAATCGCGTAGATCCCTCGGTCTCAGCGTCTAACTATTATTTAGAGTATGCTGTCATGAAATGCTTGGATTTGATTGGTCAGTGTGAGGGCTCTAAATCACTTAGAGCCACCATCCGTGGACTCTACATGTAGAGTCCACCCCCCTGGGTAAGACTTACATTTGTAACAACAATATTGTTTATGGATACATTAAAAAGTGTTGATATAGCTAACACATTATTGTTGATACAAAACATGAAAATTAGTTGCCACGGACACGGACGGACGTAAACAAATCCATCATGGATGCTGACATTGAAATTATGGTGGGAACAGTGCAGACGGACTGTCAGGTTTGTGATGTCACCCTGAGTTTCTTGACACACGGTCTTCGCCATTTATGCCAAAGTTCCATAGAATAGTCTGTGGTCTTTCCTTTCGCTGCCTTCGAACGTGGAGAGAGGGGCGGAGCTTCTTTTGGGGCAGGCGCTGGTGCGGATGGGCGTAAATTTCAGCCTAGCAGGTGGAGCCAAGGGCGCATCGAGCCGCCGAACAGCGAAGGTGAAGCTTGTCTTGCCTTTTTCGCACAGTAGACATGGCATCGCCCTGCAACCAGCTCATTGCTAAGTTGTTCCATCCTCATCCTGGTTTGAAAAGTTGCGTTGTAGTGGCATACTCTAAATAAGTTAGACGCTTCGACCGACGGGATCTACGCGATTTAGAAACCGTCGGGCCCTTTAAGTAGCGCCCTCGCTGCGCTCGGGCGCTACAGCCTCGGGCCCTCGGGTTTCTAAATCGCGTAGATCCCTCGGTCTCAGCGTCTAACTATTATAGAGTATGCCACTACAACGCAACTTTTCAAACCAGGATGAGGATGGAACAACTTAGCAATGAGCTGGTTGCAGGGCGATGCCATGTCTACTGTGCGAAAAAGGCAAGACAAGCTTCACCTTCGCTGTTCGGCGGCTCGATGCGCCCTTGGCTCCACCTGCTAGGCTGAAATTTACGCCCATCCGCACCAGCGCCTGCCCCAAAAGAAGCTCCGCCCCTCTCTCCACGTTCGAAGGCAGCGAAAGGAAAGACCACAGACTATTCTATGAAACTTTGGCATAAATGGCGAAGACCGTGTGTCAAGAAACTCAGGGTGACATCACAAACCTGACAGTCCGTCTGCACTGTTCCCACCATAATTTCAATGTCAGCATCCATGATGGATTTGTTTACGTCCGTCCGTGTCCGTGGCAACTAATTTTCATGTTTTGTATCAACAATAGTGTGTTAGCTATATCAACACTTTTTAATGTATCCATAAACAATATTGTTGTTACAAATGTAAGTCTTACCCAGGGGGGTGGACTCTACATGTAGAGTCCACGGATGGTGGCTCTAAGTGATTTAGAGCCCTCACACTGACCAATCAAATCCAAGCATTTCATGACAGCATACTCTAAAAATAAGTTAGACGCTTCGACCGACGGGATCTACGCGATTTAGAAACCGTCGGGCCCTTTAAGTAGCGCCCTCGCTGCGCTCGGGCGCTACAGCCTCGGGCCCTCGGGTTTCTAAATCGCGTAGATCCCTCGGTCTCAGCGTCTAACTATTATAGAGTATGCCACTACAACGCAACTTTTCAAACCAGGATGAGGATGGAACAACTTAGCAATGAGCTGGTTGCAGGGCGATGCCATGTCTACTGTGCGAAAAAGGCAAGACAAGCTTCACCTTCGCTGTTCGGCGGCTCGATGCGCCCTTGGCTCCACCTGCTAGGCTGAAATTTACGCCCATCCGCACCAGCGCCTGCCCCAAAAGAAGCTCCGCCCCTCTCTCCACGTTCGAAGGCAGCGAAAGGAAAGACCACAGACTATTCTATGAAACTTTGGCATAAATGGCGAAGACCGTGTGTCAAGAAACTCAGGGTGACATCACAAACCTGACAGTCCGTCTGCACTGTTCCCACCATAATTTCAATGTCAGCATCCATGATGGATTTGTTTACGTCCGTCCGTGTCCGTGGCAACTAATTTTCATGTTTTGTATCAACAATAGTGTGTTAGCTATATCAACACTTTTTAATGTATCCATAAACAATATTGTTGTTACAAATGTAAGTCTTACCCAGGGGGGTGGACTCTACATGTAGAGTCCACGGATGGTGGCTCTAAGTGATTTAGAGCCCTCACACTGACCAATCAAATCCAAGCATTTCATGACAGCATACTCTAAAAATAAGTTAGACGCTTCGACCGACGGGATCTACGCGATTTAGAAACCGTCGGGCCCTTTAAGTAGCGCCCTCGCTGCGCTCGGGCGCTACAGCCTCG
Organism: Agelas oroides; assembly: GCA_949130485.1. NCBI lineage: Eukaryota > Metazoa > Porifera > Demospongiae > Agelasida > Agelasidae > Agelas > Agelas oroides. The sequence continues at coordinate 5,520,596 of OX422201.1, read as the reverse complement.
GGCCCTCGGGTTTCTAAATCGCGTAGATCCCTCGGTCTCAGCGTCTAACTATTATTTAGAAATTGAGGCACCTCTGGCACACATAGCAACAAAAAATTTGTTCAAACTGTAAACAATGAGACCACAGAATTCATTTCTGTTGTTGCAGTACCAGCTAGGGTGATCAAGTTATTGTCATGGTAACAGAAACGTAAAAGCTTTCATGTGTAGGCCTAGATGTTGTAGCCTTCGGGTACCATGCAGGTAGTAGAAAATGTCTAATCAAACTGCATGGTTGTGTAACAGTTTGAATTTGTAGAATTACCAGCATTTACAAGCATTCACAAACAATGCCTGTTGTTGGGGTCCTGGAATGAACTCTGGATTTGTTTTACATACCTTCAGTAGTTTCATCCTTATGTAGGCTCTTGTAGTAATGTCCTTCTGAGTCTGTGGAGCCAATATAATATATATGCTTAATACACTAAGACAGCTACACACTGGTATTTATCTGCTATACTCTGGAGTGTCTCCACTTTCTTTTACTGCTGTTAAAAAACTTCTGAGAGTGAACTGGAGATGTCTTAGCACAGACATATAGCTATATATTTTTTCAAAGTTAGGCTTAAGTACAGTGGGCATGTATCATTTGTCATTGTCTGTATTCATTCACTGTTTGAGTCAGCACTTTGGTCATGGTGTTTTTCTATTATCAATGCAATGCAACTGTTAACATGTATCTTCTGACATCAACAACACATGACACCATTCTGTTGCTCATAGCAATGATAAACAGTAAGACAGCACTTTCAAGACATTACTTTTGCTGTGCCCCATTAGCTATATATGAACCAGGTCAGCCATCTGACTGTCACAGTTTTTTAGTAGTCTTCATCTTCTGTTCACCCCACAGCTAATGAAGCCTGGTATTTGCATGTACATGGGGTGATAGCCTCGTACCCAGGCTCTTGGTGGGCGGGAAGCCTGGGTGCGAGGCTAATTGGGTGATGTGACAGCTAGGCCTGCTTTTAACAAATATAGCCCTGCAAACGTGGATATATAATCTGATACAACTTACCGGGAGGTGGGTGGTGCATATGTTGCTTCCACTCTTCTGCCCCACCATACCCACTGTCTCCTGTCCCTGATGTTGTAGGTGTATCATTGTCAATATCTGGGCTCAGAGTGGCATAATCCTCGACTGGAGTCTTTGGGGGCAAACGTCTCATAGCAGGTGGAATCATTGGCTTTTTTGTTGTTGTTTGCGGTAGAACAGCTGTAATGAAAATAAGTAAAATTGACAGTTTTGAAAAAATTGTTAGCAAATGTAATCAAGGATTTTGCATCACAAGTGGTGTACATACATGTAGCTAGCTAACTTGCTTACATTTGCACATTGCAGCTGTTACAGCCACCTTTTGGAAGAATATTTAAATAACTAACCTGTTTTTACACGCTGTGCGTGTCGTCCAGAACTGTCCCTTCCCAGGTATGGAGAACATGGAGCTGATTGTGAGCAGCCACTGCTGTGATATTCTGTTGGTTTGGCCCACCTTGTTGGCTTTCTTTGCCAGTCTACCATTGGTATACCATGTTGCTTGTCTTTGTGAGACGTTAATTTTTTTTTCATGATACTGGCTAATGTCTGGGCTGGATCGCCGCACGTTTCCTGCACTGGTGGTTTGCAGCTATCTTCACCAGAGCTGCAGGAGCTGGTACTGCTTCGCGGACTAATGTGGGACTCTAGTGCCTCTTGCACTTTCTCGAGGTGTTCAACTAGCTTGTTGCCCACCCTTCCTGCTTCCTGGCTAGCCTCTGTGGCTTTCGGCCTCTCTCTCGATTCGACTGCTCGCTGCAATCTGTCCACCAGCTGCGCTAACGCTGAGGTTTGCGACAGCGTCACTTCGACTGCGGGTCTCAGCCGTTCCATTTCTTCGTCGCACAACTCGTTTGTTTTCTCGACTTTGTTTGCACTTTCAGTTCTTTTTGATTTCTTTTCTTTACTTTTCGATCTCTGATTTTTCATAAAATCTTTCACCCAGTTAACCAAATCGGAACGATTGATATGTTTGGCGACATCAATTAGCCCAGCAGGATTACTGGGAGAGAAGACACCACACATCTCGAGCTTCGAGAGTACATCCAAATTTGATGCATCTCTATATCGCTCACGGCAGTCGTGCAACCTGATGTATACGATTGCTTGACACTCTTCTTTGCTGAGCTTCTGCGAGAAATTGTAAACTAGCTGCCTGAACACAAAACATTGTGCATCAGTTGATTTTAATGCCATCGTAGATAAACGGCCTACTTCTGCGTCCACAATAGCTGTACGTGTTCAAGCACGTTCTGTACGCTGGTAGCTCAAGTAACGTTTATGTGATGCCACTATAAACTCGTCGACTCGACTGTGGTGCACCGGCAATAGCCAGGGCTTTATGTACGCGCCAGTCGAATCGCCAGCTTGCGTAAAACCGGGGCAATGACGTACTCCAAGAGGCACTATTTGGAGCGGGAAATGCGGGACCCAAAACATCAGTCTGCAGCTGCAGTATCCTCGCTCCTAGAGCTGAAAAAAGTCCTAAACTTGCTACACACTACTTATGCATCGCATGTCCTATCAAGTTTCATGCTATTCCGAGTCAGCTTTGTCTAGATATATGTCTTCATGTTGTGAGCTGCGCATGCGTTACGCCACGTGTTTACAAAATACGCATGGGCGGCTGTGACGTCTGTCCGGGCATGGATAATAATCATGGCGTACGGTAGTACGCCATATGTAGGGATGACCCCGAAAAAAAATGGCGGCCACAATAAAAGTGCACAAATGACACGCTCGAAATGTCTACGTTAGATTAGTCAAAGGCCTCTATGAGCCGTATCAGGCATTACCGAGTACTTCCTAGCCTGGTACCCGGCGCGGAGGAAGAGCGCCTGGTGCACACTGATGCGCTTCCGGTTAATTAAAAATGGCGTTGCTCACGTTTATGACGTTCACACTGTTTAGGGGCGTGTGCTCTGACGAGATTTAATTAAACATCCAGCCGTGGCCCAGACTCCAGTTAGCGAAAATGGCATCGGTGTGCCGCCTTTGCGGATCCCCTGTGGCTTATAGCCACCATAGAGTAGCATTGTTTGGTAAAAAAGCTAGCCAGGAAAGACTAGCATCAAGGATAAGCGCTCCGTTAGATATAACGTTGAACGATGACGACGGCTTACCGAATCTCATGTGTGCGAAGTGCAAGCGGAGAGTTGAAAGTTTAGAGAACCATACTTGGGGTTAGTTTGGTTCCCAGACCCTTCCAGTATGGGCGGGGCGAGAAAGGAGAGGGAAGGAAGGGTCTGGTGAATAACTCGACCCCAACGCGGATCCACGGAATTTCATTAATGTTTAATAATTGATAGTTGCGAAGCCATGAATACTCACAAGTTTATCGTATGACACTTAAACGCGCGCAGCCAAAAGTCCAACTTGTCTTCCCCCTGTGCCCTCGTGATAACATAAGCTTCGGCAAGAGACTATTGTTGGATAAAATTTCTACGAATTTTCCAAGTCTAAACAAAGTATCATGTACAACTGCATGATATTACAGTCAGTAAAACTTTTGCATCGGTATTGTTTAAGAGCAAATGCATTTTAGAATATAATTAAAATTAATGCTATCTTCATCTTTTTGTTGAAAGATGAGACTAAAGTAATTCTATAAATGGTAGTTAACTAGAACTAAAAGCACTCATACTGACCCTTTTCAGATTTAGTAGTTAAAAATAAACTAATAATGTAAACCTGTAACCTAAAACGAAATTACAAGTCCAAATAAAACAATACTACTTTTGCGTGTAACTATATACATATTATATAAGTATAATTGCAACTTTTAGTGTGTTCTGATAAGCCGGAGGAATTCTTCTCATGTCTTAGGATCATCCCTGAAGGTACCAGTCATAGAGCTTGTCACAGTCTTGCTGAGAGATTTACTAACTCCACGCATCGCCATACACAAGTGCCTTTTCAGCAGAAGAAACAAAAAAGTGCACATTAACAAATGCAGTGCATGCACCACATAGCAAGCAGTTGTCTTACGTGGCTTCCATAACCACTCCAACCCCCGATGGTTCAACAGCCTCTTGTACAGCTTCTGCAATTTGTCTTGTTAACCTCTCCTGAACTGTAAAAGTTTTTGACCATAATAATGCTGAAAATAGATGTCAGTACAAAGACTCCATGGCCACCCTACTGTTTGATCAATGTATGAAGTGGTGCACAAGCAGAGCTAGCTTTTCATACATATACCTTGAGCTCACCTTGAAATCTTCTACTGTATATTTCAACAATTCTGCGTACAAGTTGGATGAGAGTGTACATGAGAGAACATACTCTATACAAGTATAGTAAGATGGTCCTCATGGTAACTGACCTAGCCACCTTACTGAGTCCAAGCACTTTCCCTTTGTCTTTTTGTGGAAGGTAACCCACAGCAGCTTTGCCAAAGAAGGGAACTAGGTGATGTTCACAGAGTGAAAACATTTCAATGTCCTTGACTACCACCATTTCATCATGGCCTTCATCAAAAATGGCTCCATCCACTTCACCTGTCCATGAGACAGACCATCATAAAATAATTACTTGCTAAATTGCATCAAACTTTGTTTGTTATTATTATCTTTTTAATTTTTCATAAATGTTTTTTTAATGCTCTTTCGTTTGAATGCAAGCTGAAAATTAAAAAAAAAAACAGAGGAGGCATGGGGAAAAGACTAATCAAACACCTCCCTCCATCCAAACTGCACATGCCTCCCACTGAGAAATGGTCTGGTGGACTCACCTTGGACTTATTCCTAGAATGTGGTAAAGGACAAGTGAGATTGCAGAAATGCTATCATTTTCCTAACAAAAGTAAAATTTTGCATTCCTATTAGGCATCATACTGTGTTTTTAGAGGCTGTGCCACCCCATAATTTTTTTTTATTGCTGTTTGTTCTTCTAACCAGACCTAAACCCCAAAACGTGGTGACAGGAAATGAGACTGCTCCCTCTCCCTCCCTTCCATCCCTCCTCTCCACCCCTCTCTCCCTCCCTTCTTTCCAGCAGTTCATAATAAGACTGACTTGCAACATCTTCTTCATAACCCTTGGTAAAATAGCAGAGTGCCTTCGATGCCCTTAGGGGGGTCTTTTCCAAGCTACTTCTAACCGAGTCGTCCTTGCCCACACAACTAATTAACGTTTTGTAAGCTGACTCCATCTTCTGTAGCACAGCTTCTGCCTCCTGTTTCTCCGCTGCACTCCCCCAGTCTGCATTCCTTTTCTGGTCAAATGTCGAGAGTTTGATCTTTTTTCGCGAAGAAGTTTCAAAGTTAAATCGTCTCTCCGCCATCATAGGACGCCAAAAAATAAGCAGCGTGCGTCTACGTGTGTACAATGTTCCTGCATACGTATCATGTCACAGGAGGTCCCTCCACTTCTGTTGCATTACTGAGTGTGCAGAGAACAGAGGGGGAGATACCTGATTCTGCTGTCTGCCCTCCTCAATACAGACAGCGGCACACTGCTACTCCCCAACATAGATTACAGATGTACATGTGCATGCTCATAGCGCTGAATCCTCAATCACCCTCTCTCCCTCTTCTCCCTCCCTTCCTCTTTCCATCCCTCCCCCTCTTCTCTCTCTAACTTCCTCCCTTTTTCCCTCCCTCCCTCTTCTTTCTCGTACCTCCCTCCCTTTCCTCCCTCCCTTTCCTCCCTCTCCCTCCCTCCCTCCCTCCCTCCCTCCCTCCCTCCCTCCCTCCCTCCCTCCCTCCCTCCCTCCCTCCCTCCCTCCCTCCCTCCCTCCCTCCCTCCCTCCCTCCTCCATCTCTCCTTCCCCCTTCCCCCCTCTTCATTCTTCCCTCCCTCCTCCCACTCAGTAAAGTCCCCCGGTTGGTACGAATGCTAGCACCAAAAGGAGCTCTTGAGATTCATGAGAAGGCATGGAACTGCTACCCCTACTGCAAGACTGTCATCTCAGTAAGGACGCCTAGAAGACTAGATGCACACACCCCTTCTACCTTACTGTGAGGTACATTAGGGCGGCTTTGAAGTCAGGAGTGATGTCATTTCAGCAAAAACGGTCTACATGGTCTCTTTTGTGGTAGTCAGTGAACTTTAAAGTCGCCTGAACGTGTCTCATTAGTCTTGTCCCCAGACCCCGCCCTCTCATGAGAAGAAACGGTCTGGTGAACCAAGTCAAATTTCTTGGGCTAGCGCACACTTTGGCGACAGTGTCACCTAGCAACGTTCAAAACATTTTTCAGGTACGGATACTCTAGTTGCAAGGGAAGTGATTACTGATCTCGCAATTTCATTGGTCCTTACAACTTTGGGGAATAAGCCCAAGAAATTCGACTTCGTCCACCAGACCATTTCTTGCCAGGAGGCACGCACGGGCAGGAGGCATAATCCTGTAATGTAGCAGGAAACTGAAATTTTAAGAGGAGTGCAAGTTACCAAGGGAACTTCACATGTGCCAACAGGCTCTTTTTCTTCTCCCTGGCCCCACATGAGAGCCTGGGAATGAGGCTAACATAATGATCTCTTCTCTTTGTCTCCCCAGAATCCTGACTACATGAGGGACAATTTCCACATCACCATAGAAACCTGGCACATAGATAATGATAGTGGGAAGCAAGAAAATGTACGTGTTTGGTATTTTTGCTATTCATTAACAAGTGCAGTATGTAAAATTGGTTTGGTTATTCATTAGTAAATGCAGTGTGTATAATTAGTTTGATAGGCCAAGTTTATCCCCTTGAAACAATTGCATCATTTAGTAATTATTGCGAGGCGTTTTAGCCCTTCGTGCTGGCTTTGTACCATTGACCTCAACACTGGTACTTAACCAACTGTTATTGAGATTGTTACTCTGTGTACACATAGCTACTGAAGTTCTTCAGAATATTGAGATTCTCTGTCCTGTGTTGGAGTGGCACATGATTGCATCCCTACTTCCTCCCCCTGTCCCTCTCTCACCTCCTCTCCTTTCTTTCCTCCCTCCCTCCCTCCCTCCCTCCCTCCCTCCCTCCCTCCCTCCCTCCCTCCCTCCCTCCCTCCCTCCCTCCCTCCCTCCCTCCCTCCCTCCCTCCCTCCCTCCCTCCCTCCCTCCCACTTTCCCATAGGTCCATAAACTGCCTCCACAGCTTCTTGCTAAGAGGGATGTGATACAAGTTGATATTGTCAATGACCCAGTAGATGCAAAAGTAAGGAAGAGTGTGTGTGTGTGTGCGTGTGTGTGTGTGTATGCAGAGAGCTAGTACTTAGAGGCTTATCAACTCACAGAATGCGAGTCATGGTGTGCTATAAAAAGGTGTTTTCTAATTATGCATCATATTTCGAATCTTGCATCACAGTTCAGGATGATTGAATTTTTATTTCTGCACAAAAGCATTATTGGAGCAATGCATAATTAGAACGACTACGGTATCCACCTCATAATCTTGTCTTATTCATAATCTGTCTGCATTCCCATCCTGCAGGACTATAAGCCAGAATGGGACCCATCCAAGTTTCATTCTGAGAAGACAGGCAGGGGCCCCCTCCCCAAGGACTGGAAGGAGAAGGTCTCTCCCTCCATGTGCTGCTACAAGCTGGTCACCTGCGAGTTCAAGTGGTGGGGACTGCAGGGTCAAGTGGAGAGCCGTATCCAGAAGGTATGGTGGGACTCTTCCTCTTGGGAGTGTGGCAAGAGTGCTGGTAGGAAAGAGGGGAGGACAGGAGAAGGAGAATTTATGGAGGGAAAGCATGTGATAAATTGTCAGAATTAGACTTCAGTCTGAGTTACATGTACACATATAGGGTTTCATAGGGAAAAGCCCTGGGTATCACCCACCCAAGAATCTTGGCACCAATACTAGCACATACCTCTGGACCAACTTCAAAGTGGCTTCAAAACCAACATCAAAGAATTTAAATTTCTTGGGCGAGAGGAGGGCAGGCCCCCAGACCCTCCCAGTCATCTGTTCCTCAGAGAAGCACAGATCACTGATTGCTGTCTCCTCTCCAACTTAACATTCTACAGTGGAATCCCGCTTAACGGACACCCCTCAACAGCGGACACCCACGATATAACGGACAATTCTGGAAGTCCCGACTGTCCTTCCATTCACTTCAATACTTAAGCAACCCCTGAATAGCGGACACCCCGCTACTCTGTATAACGGACAGTTTTTGTGGTCCCAATTGTACGCAAACAATACTCAATGACCCCAATATAGCGGACACTCGTCGATCTTTTCAGCAACATTGTCCACCATCACTGCTGGAGTTAACAGCTTGACATTAGATTAGTGCTGTTACTCGTAGAACTAGCCTCTGCTTAGCCTTTCCCACCAGCATACAGCAAGGGAAAGCTCTGAAAACGTAGCCTTATTGTGCTAAACAGCCCGATTACGCATACCACGCCTACCGGAATAAGCACCGCAGGCAACCTGTACAGATTATGACAGTAGCATCACATTTACTCATTAACGAACTTTCAGTAGTCAATATTCTTGGCCAGCAAATGCTTGTCCAGAATGAGAACTGCCTTCAGCACCCAACATGGAGCCCTAAATGGTGATAGTTCTTTTTTAAACCTGTTTATGCAAAGGAAGAAAGAAAGAAATGTCCTACTCAATGCTTTCCACAGTCAAACACGGAATCTGCCATGTGCTTTTCTCTATGAACCTGCCCTTCTTCTCTTGAGGCAGAAACTACACTGCTGGCACGAAACGTGTGCACCAGACAATTTCATTAGCTATTAAGGAAGCATTGCCTGGTTAGGGAGGTGGAAGAAACGACAGTGCATTTGTTGAAGGGGCAACCAAGGAGTGATGAGCTGTATGCTTGTCTACTAACCAACACACAACCATTTTGGCTTTACCCCTTTCCAATCTCCTCCCTAATCTTTTTCCTCTGCTCCCTCCTCTAGGTGTATCCTCGTCTCTTCCGGAATTTTCACCGACAGGTATTCTGCTGGATAGATGAATGGTATGGGCTTACCATGGATGATATCCGGAGACTTGAGGATCAAACTAAATCAGATCTTGATGAGGTAATTGTCAGATGACTATATTCTTCATCGGGTTCTCAAGGGTCATTTTACAGGTTGATTCAGTGATAATGGTTAGATCTGAGGTGGGCAGTTGCCCAAGGATAGTTAAACCATTCAAGCATCTCCTTTGTGCAAGTGTCTACCCCCAAATTTTGGTGCTTGAGCTGCAAGCACCCATGGGCACTTGCACGGGCAATACAGTATATACTGCATGTGTACTCTGCTACCGTCCACATGACTTAAGTTCTGAGTACATTTGGTACTTATCATTTGTGTTAACTACTGTGTAGTTGTTTCATTGTTATCTCCTTCTTGCCACATGTCCAATAGCAAAGAAAACAGGGTGATGTACGTGGGACAAGTGAACAATAGGGTGACAGTGTTACCACTGGATGACTAACAACAACATTGTGAAAGTTACTAATTTATTGGCTATAATCTAATAAAGTATTTCGACTATTTCATTGTATCTATTAGCATGATATTCTTAATAATGATAAGTCTATATATGGATAATGTGTGTTGCACACTTAAACCCTCATTCCTGGGCTCTTCCCAGTTAGCGTTTGTTGTGTACCCCATTTTTATCAATAACCAATACTGGAGAGGGATCCAGAAGCAGGGCTACAATCAAAATGTAGTCATACCGTTGACTACATACCCACTATATACATAGTACAATGTAGTGCAATCATATCAGAAGAACTGTCTGTATACATTAAGTGATCAAAAAAAAGGAGGCAGGAAAGGCCTGAGAATTGTGGTGATTATCACTTTGGCTTGGGATTGTACAGGATAACATAGTCCATGTGTGTGTTGGAGGTGGGATGCATGAACATAGACTTGCACTGTGTATGGTCACGCACCAAGATTGGTATTACTCACAACGATGAGTGGATACTATGTCAATGGAACATCTTGTCAGGTGGTTCACATACCTATGAGATACATAGGTAGATTATGGTTTGCACATATAATACCAATTTTGAGTAGTAAGATTGTACATACTCCCCATTATCTATTGGCAACCTACCATCCTTGTTAACAAATTACCTGATCCCCCTAGCAACTTAGAAATGAGGGGAAGATATCCTAGTGGTGAATATGTTCAATGGGTATTGTGTAGCTTTGTTCCGGGCCTCAATTTTTTGAGCACCTATAGAAACAAGGCTAGCTACACCCTTCCCAAAGTTTGCATGCTGATAACTGCTGCCAGGAGCTCTGGCTTCACTACTCATGAGCTCTGCATACTTTGTATAATTATACATGAACTTTGCAGTAGAAATGGATGTGAGTTGTGACCGGGGTTGACTACATATTATACAGACAGGACGATATTTGGTTAACAAACACCATCTTTATAGGATTATAAAGTATGAAGGCTTCCCTTGACTTGCAGATCAACTGTGGATTTGCTTAGCCTTGTTCCCAAGCCCCCACCCAGCTTTTGGTTGCTTGCAATATGGTAAATGACAGTGAAACTGGCCAGGGCCTGGGAATGAGGCTGGATTTGCTCATGTAACTAGTTATAACCTCGAGATTTGCACATGCCATGAAACCTAGGAATGGTCTGGGAATAGGGCTAGTAGCTAGTATGTTTGCTCACATAGGATGCATGATTGTGCTTGTTTCAGCTGTTCTTCTGAATGACTGTCATTAATGCACATAGCATGAATATAGACTGCATGGAGGAAACAATTCAGTGTGACGTAAAATCATTGTTATAGAACAACATTCACTAGTCAACAGGATGCCATCAGAAGTTTAAATCACTGGTTAATGAACCAGGATGGCATCTTGAGGTGTGAAGGTCCCCTTGCCTTGCAAGTGGATTTGCTCACGTAACTATATTCAAGAGTTGTGTCTACTGCAAAATCTGGGAATGGCCCTAGAATGAAGCACATCACCCCCAACAACCCACATGTCACTTTGCATGACTTGAGAGTAATGACTAAGAACCGATAGAACATGCAGTAGCTATATCACTGGATATCTTCATGTTTGTACCATTCTGCACATGCACATAATGCTATAAGCAGTAGCTATATCACTGTTTGTACCATTCTGCATAATTACTCTTATTGCCACTCAAAATTTAAAAAAGCTGGAGTCTGATTGGACAGCTGGTATACCAGTAAACTATTCATTAGGTACCAATATTCCATTTACCTAACAACTTAGCTTCCTGCTTCCTAGCTATACTGCTTCTACGATAAAGCTAAGATCATGCACTCCACATCTCATTTCCCAATGCATTTTGAAATGGCTACCAAGACTAAGTAAGTACATGCTGTTTTGCCATTCTGAGCATCCATGGTTAGCTCTGCATGTACAATCTTGGAAACTGGATATTATTTACATATGTTCATATACTGTGTATAGTTGTTAATGTGGATCAGATGAAGCAATATCATTATTACATTGGCAGCCTGGGACCAAGGCTGCTCTCCTGGCTTCTGGTATACTTGACTAAAATTACCCAATCAATCACTTATGGTGTGCACTGTCCAGAACCCTTACGTATTTAGCTACCATGAATAATCGTGTGTTCATTCCAGCGTGACTGTGCTTGTTTCACCTGTTCTTCTGAATAACTGTCATTAATGCACATAGCATGAATAGACTGGAGGAAAAAATTTGTGACGTAAAATCATTAGTCAACAGGGATGTCAACTTACGTCAAGTGGTGTCCGAAGTATGTAAACAAAGCTTTGAATAATGCTTGGGGGGGTTACATGCTTGTGCACAGCACTTTATATTACATCACAAATCTTATGTGTCCAGCACACAGATACATCTTGTCCGATGGCTTTGCAGCTATTGCTGTAATTCTTCATAGACACCATCTACACAGAATAAACATAGATAATTCTTAGTTGATATTTCAATGTTGTCAAATTGCAAGTGAAAGAAAGTTTGGTTAGAAATTGAGGCACCTCTGGCACACACAGCAACAAAAAAATCGTTCAAACTGTAAACAATGAGACCACAGAATTTATTTCTGTTGTTGCAGTACCAGCTAGGGTGATCAAGTTATTGTCATGGTAACAGAAACGTAAAAGCATTCATGTGTAGGCCTAGATGTTCTAGCCTTCGGGTACCATGCAGGTAGTAGAAAATGTCTAATCAAGCTGCATGGTTGTGTAACAGTTTGAATTTGTAGAATTACCAGCATTTACAAGCATTCACAAACAATGCCTGTTTTGAGATTCTGGAAATGAACTCGGGATTTGCTTTACATACCTTCAATAGTTTCATCCTTATGTAGGCTCTTGTATAGTAGCTAATGTCCTTCCGGATCTGTGGAGCCAATATATTATAAGACAGCTACACATTGGCATATATCTGGATACCTTGGAATGTCTCCTTTGTTGTTTACTTTAACTGTGGTTAAAAAAAAACTTCTGAGAGTGAACTGGAGATGTCTTAGCATGACACAGACATAGCTATATTTATTAGGCATAATTTTTCAAAGTAGTGCATGAGCATGTATCATTTGTCATTGTCTGCATTCATTCACTGTTTGAGTCAGCACTTTGATCCGATCATGGTCTTTTTAATGCAATGCAACTGCTACCTTCTGACATCAACAACACATGACACCATGCATTCAATTGCTCATAGCAATACAGTAAAACAGCCTTTACAAAGCCATTACTTTCAAGATGTTGCTATGCCCCATCATATGAATAAGGTCAGCCTGTCACAGTTTTGTAGTTTTCATCTTCTGTCCACCCCACAGTTAATGAAGCATAGGTATTTGCATGTACATTGGATGATAGCCTCATACCTAGGCTCTTGGTGGGCGGGAAGCCTGGGTGCGAGGCTAATTGGGTGACTCTGTGACAGCTATAGGCCTGCTTTCAACAAATGTGGCCCTGCAAACTTGCTCAGGCTCGTGAATGCAACACATTCCACCAGTAGATATATGTCTTCATGTCGCACGCGTACGCGCGTGTTTAACATGTCTCCAAAATGCGGGTTCAAGACCAGCCTTGCAAGCTGAGCCACGCCCACAGCCACTCTGTTCCTGCATGCATATTTTGCTGCATGGTCTTATCTAAGATGCCGGGCCTTGGCCAAGACCTGAAGCACAGTTTCAAACCCTGAGATTAGGCAGATTGGCCACGTCAAGCCATAGCGTCCTGTGACCAGTCCGTAGTCTAGTCCAGAGTCCACTTTCGGATGAGCATGGAGAATGAGCGCATAATGACGTAAGCGAACTCCTGATAGATATAGAGAAGCAGCCCACTAGTTTACTCCTAATTGGGAGCTGTCCTCATAGAGTAACTGTAGTGGAATGGCATCAAACGCAAACTGTCTTGCGTTCAGACGGCTAATTTACAACTTTTCGCAGAAGCTCAGCAAAGAAGAGTGTCAAGCAATCGTATACATCAGGTTGTACGAATGCCGTGAACAATATAGAGATGCGTCAACGCTGGATGTTCTCTCGAAACTCGAGATGTGTGGCGTCTTCTCTCCAGGTAACCCAGCCGGGCTAATTGATGTCGCCACTAAAGACATCCATCGTCACGATTTGGTTAACCTGGCGAAAGATTACATAAAAAGTCAGAAATCGAAAAAAAGGGAGGCAAAAACAAAAAATGCAAGCTCAGTTGAGAGCAAACGTTCCTATGCTGAATCAAGCGGGGAAGAAACGGCGCAGCTGAGGGCCACACTCGAGGTGACGCTTTCACAGGCTTCAGTGTTAGCCCAGCAGGTGGACATCTTGCAGCGAGCGATAGTATCGAAAGAGAGGCAGAAAGCCGCAGAGGCTAACAAAGAAGCCGGAAGGGCGGTCAAAGAGCTAGCTGCACATCTCAGGAAAGTACAGAAGGAACTGGAACGCCGTAGTCCGCGACCTAGTAGTAGTAGCTCAGAAGAAGGTGAGTACTATGGATCAGAATATAATATGGCCACAAGCTGTTTGTGCATTCAGTGGATTTCAGTTGTGCACACAACATTTGTTGACTTTCCAGGAAACAAAGTGCTTGTGCAGCCTCTGTGCATGATTTGGATCGGCTGAATGAGGCTCATGCACTTAAATGCTTCCATGGCAATTACAATCTCAATTGACAAATGCAGTATTGGTCAAGCTAAGCTATTAACAAAGCAAAGCATGCTCACACCCAAACCTGTCTAGTAGAGCCTTTAGCTACCCACAAAAATGATACTATTTCTATGCTGCTTATGAATATTCCATTTTCTGTAAGGAGCTGTCATTTAGTTTACTAAACCAGTGTTGCTATACAACTGTTTGCCTGTCTTGTCCACTGTGTGACATTAACCAAATATTGATACATATTGATACAAACTTCAAAACGTGTAAGGCTAAAATTATTATAATAGTATGAGATCCTGTTTTTGTGTGGCTCCAAATATTTCCAGGTAACACCTTATATGGCCAAGATATTCTAGTGTGGCACGTGGCTTTGGTTATGTCCAAATATGTATTACTTGATGCTACCTTTTGCCATATATGCTGCAGGTGCATCCCAACATGGTACAGACACTATGCAAACATACTCACAAGAGGTCAAACCTATTCCAAAGCCAAGAAAATTTCACAGCCATTTACAAGAAAGCTGCCCTGAGCAGGGTAGCCCTGAGCCAGTACGAGTACCAGTGCAGGAAACATGTAATCCAGCTCAAACATTAACCAGTTACTTGAACAGAGCAGATGTGGTTTCTGAGAACAGGCAGCAAGGCATACTACTTGTTGACAGGCGAGGAAAGCCAAGAAGGCAGGCTATATCTGTACTTAAAGGGACAGAAGGCACTCATTCACAATCAGCTCCAGCTTCTCCATCTCTAGAAAGACAACGCACACCACATTTCAAACCAGGTTAGATTATTCATTTTCTTCCATAATATGGAGCTGTTTTAGAATCCTCAGAAAATTTTCTCCCAAAATGGCTCGATTTGATTAAATATATATATAGCATAGTTGCCTAAACAGGCTAACATTATTCAAATTTGAACTACATATACACATAATTCATGAGGTATTCACTTTAAGCTAATGTGGTGCCTAAATTTAGGCAACCATTCTATAAATGTGTACCATAATACTCCATGCCTAAATTAGGCATGTTTTCAGTAATATGTGTCCTAAAGTTAGGCATCTATGTCAATTTTGAGGCAAACTAATGCAAATCTATAGACGCTAGCTACAACAACCTGAGCTTGGCTGGCCGCAATATCCTCTCCACCAGATGCAAGCAGCAGAAGCAATTATTGTGCCAGTGCATTCTAGCTGACATTTCTATAGCTACCTTCCAGTTTTATATGTACCTCGTACTTTCTCCTACCTTTTAACGTTAGTGCTGACACCACCTTCCACTTTATAGCCATTCTTGATAAACATTCGAGAAATGGGATGTCTAAATGTAGACAGTTTGGATCTTACTTGAATGATTGTGCACAAATTATTTGGCAAAATTGTGCAAAAGAGAATGGGATGATACATGTTCAACATGCAATTGTATGATAGCTATGCACACACTTTCTGACATAAATGTATGACACAT
Organism: Agelas oroides; assembly: GCA_949130485.1. NCBI lineage: Eukaryota > Metazoa > Porifera > Demospongiae > Agelasida > Agelasidae > Agelas > Agelas oroides. The sequence continues at coordinate 5,505,020 of OX422201.1, read as the reverse complement.
ATATGTCTTCATTACAGCTGTTCCCCCACGAACAAGAAAGCCATCAAGTATGACTCCACCTGTACCTGCTGTGAGACGTTCGCCCCCAAAGGTTCCCACAAAGACTCTAGTCAACGATTCAGAGGATTATGCTACTTTATGTCCCATTACCAATGATGATGATGCACCTACAACATCAGGAACAGGGGACAGTGGGTATTGTGGAGCAGAAGAGTGGAAGCAACATATTCGCTATCCACCTCCATTTGAAGGTAAGTTGTATCAGTTTATAGCCACCTCTGTGCCTTGCTAAGGTATACCAGTTTACTCTCAGCAGTATAGGGGAGTATGATTATAGGATCACCTTTTGTATGATCCTTTCCAGTTGTTATTTGTGGCAGTCCTGTGTAGAAATTGAAGGTTATTCCATTGCGTAATTCGATCGCATTGCCACGTTCAAAGTGCCGTATCACTAAACTTCCGTTAAGGGCGGAACTCATACGTGTTTCATAGATGTGCAAATATCTAATAAGTTTATTAAATGCATATGAGCTCCGCCCCTAATGGAAGTTCAGCAGTACAGCACTTCGAACGCGGAAATACACGGCAGAATAATCTTTGATTTCTACACTGGACTGTCACATTTCAATTAAATTAAATTCAAGTGTTCAACTTTCCCAGACCACTTACAAATGTAAAATCTGTGAGTGGCCTGGAAATGAAGCTAGTTACCAACAGCATTCAAACTATAACAAACATTTTTGTATTGACTCCACAGATTCCGAGCAACATTATTACAAGAGCTTACATAAAGATGAAACTGATAAAAGTATGTCAAGTTAATTCCCATTGCAGAATTATCCGGAAGTAAACCAAAGCACATGGGCAATTTGAAGTTTCCCAGATGCAGATAACTGTTACCAAACAGAGTTGTGGAAGCAGGTCCAGCAGGTCTGCTGGCTGCCAGACCAAAGTTCAGCTGCCCCTAACATATATGAGCATCTAATATTGGTGGTGTCCAATACTCATTGTTTACTCTACCTCATTTGTAAATGAAATCTCTCGAACTTAGAGTATTCTGTTGTCATGACAACAACACCCGATCCTGCACTTGTGATTAAGTTAAAGATTATTGTGATATCTCCAGTAAATCACTGATGTTGAGCGTCATCAATACATCTTCTTTGATGCTTTTTTCCTATACCACCACTGTAGATGGAGATTATGAAGAGTTACAACATAGCTACTGACATGCCTGTGTGCTGGACACACCCACATTTGCTAGAAGTGCTGTGCACTTTATCCAATGAATTTCATTATGCATATACAGTGCTGTGCACTTTCAATGTATAATATTAAACTATGTTTAATTTAAAAAGGCAATTAGTCTGTTTCCTGGTTAGTGGACACCTCTTTTGTGGAGAAAGTTGTTCTTCATGGAATTTAAAATATTGACTAGTGAATATTGCATGTGACAATGTTTATCAACATTTTATAAGAGTTGTTCTAAAACAGGGTACTGCAGGGATGCAGTGTTGTGTGTACATTATGGGACATGCCCTCAGTTTCTATACCTGTGAATCAGACTAGCCTTGTACGCAGGCCGTTCATTAAAATTTCTCCTATGAACGGCCTGAGTACGAAGCTAGACTACTACAGGTGCCTACAGGCAATATGGATGGGTTGGCAATGTATGCAGCTCAGGAAAACACAGGTAATCTAGCTACTGTGGCCAATCAGAAACCTATGGCCATGGGTGGGTTGGCAATGCATGCAGCTCGGGGCAACATGGACATTGTAGCTACCATGGCCAATGAGCCACCTACATGAGGCAATGTATGTAGCTCAGGACAATACAGGGAATGTACACATAGCCAATGTGGTAAGTCAGACACCTCAGGGCAATGCAGGTGGGTCATTGTTAGTGCAGCCGGTGTGACTCAACCAATGTGGTTAAAATGTAGTAACGCATGTAGGCTAAGTCACCAACGCAGGAAATGTGGGTATTGCAGGTGCTGCAGGTGATATGGTGATGCAGGCTATATAGCTAGCTGGCTATGCAAGCAATTTCTGCAATGTGGTTAACAAAGGCAATGTAAAGGTACAATTTCAAAGGCACAGAAGGTACTTCAATAGATGTCCTGTTCAATTTATTGATAAGGTGAAGCACTTGTAACCTTGAGACAAAAGTTTCAACACATTCAGACTACAGTGAAATGGAGTAGGCTACGGCAATTTCACAATGTGGCAAAGGCAATGTAGACGCACAATGCAGGTAATACAGCCAGTGTAGACCAGTGTAGAATCATGTAGTCACTTCAGGTTGTGTAGATCATTCCTGTAAAGCAGGTAATGTTGCAGTGTAGACACTAGCTGCAAAGTGATATGCTGGTATGACACTTTGACCGTTCAGAGCGTTAATTAACCACATGCTTAGGGGTTATGCCCTCAACGGAAGTACGCAGGCTTCCGCAGCTCAGCGCTAAGCTTGCAGTACCGTAAACTTCAGTATCCGGTTACGTTGGTCTACAGCAAACAAGATGTTGAGAAACGCAACACAACACAACACAACACATGTGCGTGAGGGATAACTTATTCTCGAGTGGCCAGATTTGACTGAAGACTGAAGACTGTATAGGAGCCGCATAATGGATCATGATATTCTTGCATTCAGGAGACTAGTTGCCGATTTTTCACAGAAACTCAGTAAAGAAGAGCGAAGAAGACTCGTGTACATTAGACTGTACGATTGGAGGGAGAGATACCGCGATGCAGACACCCTGGAAGTTCTTTCCAAGTTGGAGACAGATGACGTTTTTTCGCCGAACAATCCAGAAGGGCTGGTTGAAGTCGCCAAAGATATCGATCGCTTGGATTTGAAAGCCATGGTGAGAGAGTTTGTAAAAAAGCAAAAAAAGGAGAAGGCGACCAGCAAAGTTGCACCGAAAACTGCGCCGAGTTTTGAGTCGGAGTCCCCTGTGAGCGACGAAGAACTACAGCTAAAAGCTATTCTCGAGGTTACACTGTCGCAAGCTGCAGTGTTTGTGAAGCAAGTAGACATCTTGCAGCAAGCAATAACCGCAGGCACAAAAGAACAGAGACAGAGAGCAGCGGAAGCGATCAGAGATGCTGGATATACTGCCCAAACGTTAGCCGAACGCCTCCAGAAAGCCCAGAGGGAACTGGAACCGTATGATAGCGGTAGTAGCACATCGAGCTGGCGGAGTAACTTCAAATTTAGTAAGCCATGTATGATGCTGGTCAATAGCAATCACATTTCATGTATACATGATGCAGTATGTTTTAGTGCCAGAGAAGCTACACAGTGGAGTCTACCGTCACGTATATTATATAGATACATAGAGCGCATAAGAATGGGCGGCTTGAGTAAGAGCATGTAACTCCAATAGAAGCTCGTGGTCCAGTCGAAATTATTGAACCGTACTAAAAATAGAACTCCTGGTCACGTGTTTAGCAACCATGGCTTATGTCTACACGTACACAGCATGCACAGTACGTGTTACTATTTTTAGTGCTGGTAGTAAATTCCAACCGGTTTCAAATTTTACGGAGTTACACGCTCTTACTCAAGCCACCCATTCTTATGCGCTCTTGGATACAGGTATACCCACCTCCTAGCCATTCCCCCACCCCCCCTCCCCCTACCCCCCCCCGCCCCAAAAAAAAAAATAATAAATAAAGTTAGAAGTTTATGTACAAGCACCAACTTAATTGTGCTAGATAATAGCCTCGTTTCCAGGGGAGAGCCTGAGAACGAGGCTACTACAGCAAATTATCAACTTCAAAAATCAATGATCTGTGATTTCTCCTGAACAAGGTCAACCAAAACCTGCCCAGCTGGTAAAGGCTACTGGCACAGGTACTGAGACACCCACTTCAATGCCAAGACGACTTCAGAAACCTTCTCAGGAGAGTCAGTACAAGCCAGTGCAAATACCAACACAGGAAACATGTCATCCAGCTCAGGATACACCTCTTGATGACCAGCAAATGGTATATTCCAAGACAAGAAGATGGACGAAAATGGATAGTGGCAGCAAATCATCACCACTGCAGACAAGACACTCTCTGCAGCCTAAACAACGGCTAAAACCAGGTTAAAGAGAGTGGGACAGTATAATTATTCTGTATGTAACATCAGCATTCTAAAATTATTTACTCTGCATGCCGGAGGAATGATCACATTTCATATGTTACTATACATGGACTTTTCATACTGCACATGCACACCTGTGCCAACATTAGGTGTTTTACCAAAGCCGTCATGGATTACTACAAAAATGCCAAAAACAGCTGGTGTGAGAGACTCAAGGGACTATACCACTCTGAATCCAGACATTGAAAATGATGAATCAACAAAAACAGGGACAGAAGACAGTGGATTTGAGGAATGGAAACAGCATGTGCACCAACCATGTGCACTGTCCCCTAAAGGTACACATACAACTTGTGACAATATTCACAGCTGGGAAGGACAGAGCGTCTATGATAAACTTTACCTTACTGTTTTACTTCAGGTACTGAAGTACATTACTACAAGAGTATAAGGAGAGCTGAACTTACTGAAGGTATGCCAGCACAATATACTGTATATGACCATATGTGAACAATCAACAAATCATGCATGACTCAAAACCTATAAGTGGGCGAACATTTGAGAAGAACAATAACAACACTATCTGCATGCTATGTAGGTGGATGATTTAGGCAATTAAGAGTTACTTAGTAACCTTGTAACGACACATACTGAGTGGCTGCCGAGTGTGTAACCTTAGGCCTTATAAACACACGTTTGATGTTATAGCTGTACATACTATAGGTGGCTGTCAGGTGTGTGACTGAAGCATTCAGTATCACATGTGCACTGCAGATTGTGAGAGCTGGGGGTGTAACTCAGTGGTCAGAGCACTCGTGGCTAAATTCTAGCAGCTGTCAACTTTTTATTTTGCAATTCGCTACACAACATTAAATATGCCCATTTCTCCATTCAGCTAAGTGTTTGAAGTATTGTAGCCTTATAATTCCAAACTCACAAGTTCTAAGTGGTCAGGTTACTAGTACATTAGCCTCGTCCCCAGGCTCTCTCCTCAGAAAACGGGGGGTAGGAGAGAGCCTGGTAACATCCGCGGGAAAAGTTGTCGACTTGCCGCCTTGTTCTGGTGGTACCAATCAGATTGCAGAATGAAACCATGTGTACATGTGACATTTTGTCTACTCAGCAAAAAATTGTCAACTCGAAAATTAACTTATAAGTGTAGACTACACCTCGGTAAAAAACCGTTTTTGGATGTGCGGAAGAGGCGCAAGTCCAGAGAGTCCAAGATCAAAGTTTGCTGTAGTTGGTTTGTGGGACCGACTCGCTCACCATACTTCGCAACTCCGAGTTTACATGTACAAAGTGCGTCACGGAACTCAACAGAGCTGCGGATGCCTCGAAAACGAGGAGCGAAATTGTAAATAGGTTGCGCTGCTACCAGGTATAGTACCGATATTTCATGGCAGCTTATTAAATCACATGACAATTATTACTAAAGTGGGAGCGTCCTATGTTGATCACATGAATGATGACATGCCGGAAGTCGACAGCTTTTCTCACAAATGTTACCAGGCTCTCTCCTCCCCCATTTATGAGGAGAGAGCCTGGGAACGAGGCTACTAGTACATAAGTATTAAGTAAGCAAGTAACAGCTAGGGGGATCTGTTACAGCAACAGTTTGCAGGTACCATGGAGACCGAATCATGGCACATTTAATCAAACATGCTCTAAAATGGATCATGACCAGGCACATCCCTATGTAGGTTTGCCAGTGGTAAAACTCTAACATCAGTAAATCTATGGAGCCATGCATTACACATACTTTCTGGTATGCAATACTTTCTATATAATATACTCCTGTTTACATGAACACTCTATTTCTTGCAGATGGAGATTATGCACACATAAAGTACTGAAACTTGTATTATGTCATGCATTCTGACTGTGGCCTCGACACGAAGCTGTTATATCATGCCTTTTGACTTCCTAGTATAATGGATGGGTATCATATTGCAGTGTTACATAACTAGATGCACTTGCATTGTATCACCATGCATAACTGTATAATGTTTGTGTAATAAAAACATGTGCAGAATCTGATGTACTGTCCTGAAATAACAGTATGACGTATTATAGTCATATACTAATCATGAACCAGAATTCCCCTGCTTCTAAATTCATGACTTGATGCTTCAAGAACAATATCAGTGAACCACATCTGGTAAATAGAGGTCACCCAATGCTTGGTACATAATGTATATAGATAAACAGGAAATGCATGTTTGCACTCAAACTTTCCCCACTCACTGTAGAATGTATATAGTCTATATATATTTTGCTGTAGGGAGGTGGAAGAAACAACACTGCATTGGTTGAAGGGGCAACTAAGAAGTCAATGAGCGTATGCTTGTATACTAGTCTTGTTCCCAGGCCCCGGCCCAGCTTTCTGTCGCTTGCAGTACGGAAAAGCGGGGAGAGCCTGGTACTTTTCCTCACATGGTGTAATCGAAAAATAGTGAAAATTTTCGGAATGAACAGGCAGTGTGCGATAGTCACCCCTGCTAGCTAGATACGTGTGGTAAGTTACCTGGTATCTTCACTCTTTGTGCTGTTCTGACCGCCCTTCGCTCATGCACAATTAAAACCCTTTCTACCATCCTTTCTATCCTGATGTCACTCACATGCATGAGAAAAGATACCAGGCCCTTTCCCGCTTTTCCGTACTGCAAGCAACAGAAAACTTGCCGGGTCTGGGAACAAGACTACTTGCATACTACATTGGCTAACCAATACACAACTAACTAGGCTTTGTCCTTCTCCTTTCCACTAATCTCCTCCTCCTTAATCTTCTCCTTTGTCTACTTCCTCTAGGTGTATCCTCATCTCTTCTGGAGTTTTCACCGGTAGGTATTCTGCTGGATGGATGAATGGTATGGGCTTACAATGGATGACATCTGGAAACTAGAGGAGCAAACTAAACCAGATCTTCATGAGGTAATTGTCAGATAACTGTATTTTTTATCGAGTCCTCAAAGGTTATTAGTTATTTGCTAGAAGCTCAGTATTTACTAAGTATGTGTGTGTGTGTGTGTGTGTGTGTGGGGGGGGGGGGGGGGGGGGGGGGGGGGGGGATCTAAGTGCGATACTACTGAAGAACAAACATTTCAGACACCCTCCGGGTCCCAGCGTGTTTAGATGCAGGTTGATTCAGTGATCATGGTTAGATCTGAGGTGGGCGGTCACACAGGGATAGTTAAACCATTCAAGCATCTCCTTTGTGCAAGTGTCTCTACCCCCAAATTTTGGTGCTTGAGCTGCAAGCACCCATGGGCACATGCTTGGGGCAATACAGTATATACTGCATGTGTACTCTGCTACTGTTCACATGACTTAAGTTCTGAGTACATTTGGTACTTTTCATTTGTGTTAACTACTGTGTAATTGTTTCATTGTTATCTCCTTCTTGCCACATGTCCAATAGCAAAGAAAACAGGGTGATGTACGTGGGACAAGTGAACAATAGGACAACCACTGGATGATTAACAACAACATTGTGAAAGTTACTAATTTATTGGCTATAACCTAATAAAGTATACATGCATTTCTACTATGTTGTATATATTAGCATGATACTCTTAATGATGATAACGTTTATGCATAATGTGTGTTGCATACTTAAACCCTCATTCCCAAGCACCTCCCAGTTAGCTTCTGTTTGTTTTCTTTTTTTTTTTCAGGCTGGAGAGGGATCCAGGAGCAGGGCTACAATCAAACTGCAGTCATGCCAGCAAATATATACCCACACATTACATAGTGCAATCTTATCACAAGAACAGTCTGTGATGATAAATGATCAGAAAAGGAGACAAAAAAGAAATGAGAATTGTGGTCATCTTGGCTTGGGATTGCGTAATGGTCCATGTTGGAGGTGGGATGAATGAACATAGACTTGTACTGTATATGGTCCTGCACCAAGATTGGTATTACATTCATGAAGATGAGGTGGGAGTATATAGGAACTATGTGGTTAGCATAAAATAATGTACATCTTGTCAGGTGGTTCACACACTTACATAGGTAGATCATGGTTTGCACACACACACACACACACACACACACACACACACACACACACACACACACACACACACACACACACACACACACACACCAATTTTGAGTAGTATGATTATATATATACCCCCCATGATCTATTGCAGCCACCACCCTTATTAACAAACAAAACAGAAAACTATCCTAGTGGTAAATATGTTCAACAGGTATTGTGTTTCTAATGTAGCTAGTCAGTTTCATCTAGAGAAAATGTTTGGGTGGGACGTAGCTAGCTATAGGGTGTGCGGCAGTCTTCAGTGTGGAAACTTTGAAAGAGGGGGAGGGGGAGCCTACTGCACCATCCCAATTAGTGCATATCAAGCATGTTACTATAGCTACTATTGATAGGCTGGGATCAGCTATTTATAGAACAACAATTTGGACAGAAAGCTGGATCCATATCTTATGTTTCAACATGAATGTCATTAGCCTGAGATTATAGTCATGCAATGTGACAAGTTTCCAACCTGTAACTATAGCTTCTGCCTGTATTTGGATTTAGAACAACAATTTGGACAGAAAGCTGGATCCAAATCTTATGTTTCAACATGGATGTCATTAGCCTAAGATTATAGTCATGTAAGTTTCCGACCTGTAACTAGCTTCTGCCCATATTTGGAGTAGCAGTATCTGAAGCCAGAAATGAACATTAGATATTGGCTGTACAAATAATTTGTCAGGTTTACTCCCTTCATCTTCCTTCATGCATGCAGGAGGACGTACTGTTGTTTTACTATTGGTGTTAGGTGCAGTCATCATTGACCCTCAAAACCCAGGCATTCTGTTCCAGATTTTGTCTCGCAGCTTTGGAGAACAATCAAAGCTGTGCCTGAGACAAAATCTGGAATAGAAAGCTTGGATTCGAGGCTAACACAGAGGTATACCCTGAAACAAAAGTTTACAGTAGCTAGCTAGTTGCATAGCCATTCCGGTCCATCATGTATTCTTATAGCTAAACGGGAATGCCTGCTGTCCTAGGATCTTATAGGTAGGGGGTGCAAGAAATACTACTGTGATCAGATAGGGGGTGACAGTTTTGCTGCTGGTGGTGGTTGGGAGGGGGGTGGGGCAAAAAAATGCGTGGGGGTGCTATTTCCATTCATTCATATTTCCAGTGACACCGGAATGTCGACTGTCAACGAGGCAGTAAAATATGACGTCAAATCATATTCCCCTGTGGCATGCCAAAATTATCATTTCCTACACAAAACAGTTGAAGGTGCTGTGTTTTGGAGTAGATGGAGTATTAACCAGCAACATGGCACAAAAGCATCTTGCGTTTAGGCAACTGATTTACAACTTCTCGCAGAAGCTCAGCAAAGAAGAGTGTCAAGCAATCGTATACATCAGGTTGTACGAGTTCCGTGAGCAATATAGAGATGCGTCAATGCTGGATGTTCTCTCGAAGCTCGAGATGTGTGGTGTCTTCTCTCCAGGTAACCCTGCTGGGCTAATTGATGTCGCCAAAGACATCCATCGTTCCGATTTGGTCAACCTGGTGAAAGATTACATAAAAAGTCAGAGATTGAAAGAAAAGAAGGCAAAAACAAAAAATGCAAATGCAGTCGAGGACACAAGCCTCCATTCTGAATCGAGCGATGAAGAAATGACACAGCTGAGGGACACAGCTGAGGTAACGCTATCGCAAGCTTCAGTATTGGCGCAGCAGGTAGACATCTTACAGCGAGCGATAGTATCGAAAGAGAGACAGACAGCCGCAGAGGCTAACAAAGAAGCAGGAAGGGCGGTCAAAGAGCTAGCTGAACATCTCAGGAAAGTGCAAGAGGCGCTGGAGCGCCGTACAAGTCCGCGAAGCAGTACCAGCTATAGGCCTAGCTCCGAGGAAGGTGAGTTACGTTTTTCGGAACATACTTTTTGTAACTGGTTCTCCGATGTCATGGCCTCCCCCAGGCCAGGCAGGAACTCTGGAGGAAATTTATTCAGGAAGGAAAGATCTATGACACCTGTATGAGATACTGTGTATGGCCTTAATATGGAGGTGCTTCAGTTTAATTAGTTAACTGCATGTGGTCTTGCTTCCTGGATGCTTGTTCAAGTTGGACAAACATGGTTTCTAACGCTGATGACAGTATCCTTCTGCTGTCAGGATGTCATATGCCTACAGAATTATTTCACTTAGTACTAGATCTACATCATGTATTTTTTATACATTAATTCTGCACTGCTGTCCCAACTGTTGTGTCTTGCCTAACAGTATTTTGACAATGAGATATCATCAACAAGGGCTCACAGACAGTAGCATAGCCAAACCCGGGCCCGCCCGGGCCTGGGCCCAGGCGTCAGCATCTGCAAAATTGAACATTGTAGTATAGCTATTTGCATCTATAGAATGATGCAGTTTCCTACACTCTCCATAGAGGGTATATATTATCTACAGTGGAACCCCGCAGACACCCCTCAACAGCAGACACCCACGATATAACAGACAATTCCGAAAGTCCCAACTGTCCTCAATACTTAAGCAACCCCTGAAGAGCGGACGCCCGCTACTCTGTATAACGGACAGTTTTTGCGGTCCCAATTACTTAACGACCCCGGTTTAGTGGGACACTCGTCGACCCTTTCAGCAACATTGTCCACCATCACTGCTGGAGTTAACAGCTTGACATTAGATTAGTGCTGTTACTCGTAGAACTAGCCTCTGCTTAGCCTTTCCCACCAGCATACAGCAAGGGAAAGCTCTGAAAACGTAACCACGTTGTGCTCAACAGCCGGATTATACCGGAACTATACCAGAAGCCCCTGAGTTAGGGACACCTTGCTATAAGGGACAAAATGTTGGTTCCCAATGGTGTCCGCTATAGAGGGATTCTAAAATGCAAAACTTTACTGTGGGAGCATGACCTGGCAACGCCACTGCTTCACAGATACTTTTGTTGATTCAGCACATACTTCATGGAAGCATTATAAGTGTCTTGCATTTACTACTTTAGTCAGTATTCTGTTTGTTTTTTGTTTGGTGTTTTGGCAAAAGTGATTACTATGTGTGCAATGGTCTATATTAATCTTTCTTGTTTGTATATTCCAGCACTGCTAGTAAATTTATTTGCCATCTATGGTCTATATTAATCACTATGAACTTTCTTGTTTGTATATTCCAGCACTGCCAGTAAATCTGATGCAATTTATTTGCCATCTATGTCATAGGTGTGTCCCAACAAGCTCCAGACACAACAGAAATACCAGAATTCAAACCCATTCCAAAACCCAGGCAAATTAAGAACTACTTTCAAGAAAGCAACTCTGATGAGGATAGCTATGAGCCTGTGCAAATACCAGTGCAAGAAACGTGTAATCCAGCCCAGACACTTGCCAGTTTCTTGAACAGAACAGATGTGGTTCACAAAGACAGGCAGCAGGGTATACCAATGGTTGACGGGCAAACAAAGCCACTGAGGTGGACCAAACCAGCACTCACAGGAACAGAACATAACAGCAGTCGTCGCTCACAATCAACTCCAGTTTCTCCATCTCTGGAAAAGGATTCTGGACGATACACACAGCTTGTAAAAAAGCCAGGTTAGAATACTCAAAAGGCAGTTGCAATGTACAATAAAATTAGGTACACAATTTGCTGACAAAACTTGTATATGGTTGCTGATTAAATGTATTGTGTGATGACTAATGTTTTTTCTTTGTCATTTCTACTTCATCTTCATTACAGCTGTTCCACCACGAACCAGAAAGCCATCAAATATGACTCCACCTACGCCTCCTGTGAGACGTTTGCCCCCAAATGTTCCCACAAAGACTCTAGTCAACGATTCAGAGGATTATGCTACTTTATGTCCCGTTATCAATGATGATGATGCACCTACAACATCAGGGACAGGAGACAGTGGGTATGGTGGAGCAGAAGAGTGGAAGCAACATATGCGCTATCCACCTCCATTTGAAGGTAAAAGTTGTATCAGGTTATATCTTGCATGTATAAATAACCATGAGCATATATCTGTTAAAAGTGCTCCTGTGACACGTTGTTTTTTTTTCAGGCAGCTTGGTCCAATCACTTCAAGTGGCTTTACTAGCTGCAAGAATAAAAATCATTTTGGGCCAAAGTTGGCCTCAGAAAACAAACTCAGAACAACTAATTTTCTGGGGACCATGCCCCCAAACCCCCACTGTCTTGTACATGCTTACACATGCACTCACCACCATGGCTGCACCTAAAATAGCCTTGGGGAGTGGACTGGGAGTGAGGCTAGTTTCTAACAGCCGTCAAGATACAGTGGAAGGATGCCAGGATAGCATGTGTAATACAGTGGGTAGATGTTGTATTAAAATTTGGCAATGCTTGTTTTGGCTCCACAGATTCTGAGGAACACTATTACAAGAGGCTACATAAAGAAACTGTTAGAGGTATGTATAGAGTTAATTCCCATTGCTATTATACACAGTATTAAACCAGAAATCATGTAGACAATTAAGATGCAGATAGCTGTCACAAGAAAGAGTCGTAGGAACAGGTCTGGCGGCTGCAAGACCAAATTTCACCCCAAAGTAGCACAAGAAGGCTATCTTAGAAAGTCTACAATCCAAATGTTTGCCTTAGGAAAGTCTTGAAGCATCAGTTTGCGTAAAGTCTCTCATTGTTGGGTCACTGTAGAAGTGGTGTTAATCCCCACAATAAATTCACAACCTGGTGTTTTGACAGACATGCTGTTATGATGAAGATAAGAAAGGTGAAGAACACAAACTGGTGGATCTCAGTGGCACAGCTTTACCCCAGAATGGCCTCAGAAGTGATATCAGAACAATCCTATTTTGGGCTGTTGCCTTCAGCAATTAAAGACAAAATTAATTATGTAGGATATTCATTGTGAATTGTAAGTGGAACTCGTGCATGTAGAAGCAAGAAAACTTCATGCTCTCTCTTTTCTCAGTGGCCTGGCTCTCAACCAGGCTATAGCCTTATTGTCGTCTCACTGTATAAAAGCTCAAAATGGAGTGCCTTCCTTATATGAAAGTTCCTGCATATGCCTTGAGCTATGAGGTCCTAGTCTTGTGCCCAGACCCCAACCGAGAGGAGAGGGTCTGGTGATATTCGACCAATCCCTCAGGCTTCATTAACTTTCTGGGAGAATTTTCCATCTGCCAATCACAATGCAGAAAACACAATCTGTAGTGCAACACAGGAAATCCTTGGCTACTTCAGCATGATGACACAGCACTTTTTTGGCATGTAAATAGTTATCAGTTTTCAACTATGCATACAGTAAGCTATGAATTTTTAATAAAGCCCGAGGAATCAGCTGAATGTCACCAGACCCTCTCCTCACGGGTGGGGTCTAGGCACAAAACTAACAATGTTCTAGTTTGGAATTTGGTAAATACATGCAGTACAAAATTATTGTAAGTGCCTCTTTTTATGGTAAATGCCAAGTTGTTATGAAAACATTATGTAACAATTGGTAAATAAAGCCTCTCAAACTTGTAGTAGAGTGTGCCAATGATGGGCGCTCGGAGGAAGTTGTTATAACAACAGCTGCATATTCATGCAAAGTCAAGCTTATTGAGATATCTTTGGTGGTAAAACTCTGCTTTTCAGTTATGATTGCTCATGTCCTTAATGTGTGTTTCATTTTGTTTTTGTTTTTTCTATGTAGATGCAGACTATGAAGACTTGCTACATTAGCTGGACAGTTATTAGATAAATTCACCATACCTGTGTGCTGGACACATGTACAGTTGCCAAAGTGCTGTGCACTTCCTAAAAATCTGTGTTTAACGTTCATAATGTGGAGTGCTGTGCACTTATCACCAAATCTATGTATAAAGTTCATAATGTACAATGTGAGGTGCTGTGCACCTATGTATGAAGTTCATGATCTACAATGTGGAGTGCTGTGCAATTATCAAATCTATGTTATAAAATTCATAATATACAATGTGAAGTGCTGTGCAATTATAAAATCTATGTATCAAGTTCATGATGTGCAATGTGAAGTGCCATGCTGTTTCAATGCATCATTTTAGTAATGAGATCCAGTCACGATTCGAACCTGTGACTTCTGAATTCCAGTCAGATGCTCTTACTAACTACCACTCATAGGCGTAGGAACCGGGGGGGGGGGGGGGGGGGATACCAGGGGCATGTGCCCCCCCCCCAAGTTTACGTAAATTGTTATACAAATTGCTCACTACTCTATGTATAGTTTCAAACTGTGCCCCCCCAATCAAAAAGTCTTTCCTACACCACTGCCACTGGAGCAGAAGTAAATGCTATATATTCATATATAGACACAGTTTAATTCTCAAGCTGGATTTCTGGTAGGCATTGCATGACTCTGCACAGCAAGGACTGAAAGTAGCTAGTCTTGGCATGACTGCATGGATTTCCTCTAAGTCAACTGATTCTCTGAGTATGATGTTTCTGCATGATGTGTGTGACATCACTGCATTTTGAACATGACCTCTCTGCGTTTTGTAACATCTGCATATTGAGTATGAAGCCGCATGATGTCTAGATCTCGTTCAAGTTGAACATGGCGTCTCTTCGTTGTTTTGTTTAGAAGCTCAACGCATGCGCAATGCATAGGCTTCTTGATACGTCACGTATCCAGACATGCGTGCGCAATGTGATTCGCCATCTATGGTTACCTGTACCATCTATGGCAATTACGTCATTGCCAGAGACGAAATCCGGAACTAATCGCACCGACGAACCATTGTTTCTTAGAGGCAGCAATCGAGTGTTTTGTCTGTGAGTCCTACCCAAGCAGCTGTAATCTTGTACGATTTCACCGTTGCCGAATATAGCTACCAGCAGTCATTTAAGTATAGTACGGGCCTAGCACCTCCACATAGGACAAACTTCCAGCCGAACAGGGTGCGTCGTATAGTTTCGCAGGGTATAGCTAATAGCGAAAATTTATCATGACGGATTCTCAGGAGATTCTTGCATTTAGGCGTCTAGTTTATAGATTTTCTCTGAAACTCACCAAAGAAGAAAGTAGAGCACTCGTGTACATTAGGCTGTACGATTGCAAAGAGCGATACCGCGATGCAGACACTCTGGAAGTTCTCTCCAAGTTGGAAACAGATTGCGTTTTTTCGCCGAACAATCCGGAAGGACTAATTAAAGTCGCCAGAGACATCGTTCGCTTGGATTTGGAAAACATGGTCAAAGATTTTGTGAAGAAAAGGCAAAGAAAGGCGAAGGCGAACGGCAAAACGGCAGGGAAAACTGCGCCGAGTTTTGAGTCGGAGTCCCCAGTGAGTGATGAAGAACTACAGCTAAAAGCTATTCTCGAGGTTACACTGTCGCAAGCTGCACTGTTCGTGAAACAAGTAGACGTATTGCAGCAAGCAATAACTGCGGGCACAAAAGAACAGAGACAGAGAGCAGTGGAAGCGATCAGTGATGCTATACGTACTGCCGAAGCGTTAACCGTTCGCCTCCAGAAGGCCCGAGGTGAATTAGAACACAGCAATCGTAACAGCATATCAAGCTTTCGGAGTAGTACGCACAGCTCTGGATCCGACGAAGATGATTACTACAATTTTAGACACGGTAAGCCACGTTGAAACATAACAATCGTACATTTTTAATGATTTACCGGCAACTGTTCTGATACCAGTAGCCTGTGGACTAGTCTCGTCCCTAGACCTCATCCGGCGCGTGCATCGCTTCCAGTATATCTGTGGACAGGTTTCGAATTCATTGGGATGAGTGACTCCCCCTTCCAGTGACCCCCCAGTCATTCATTGATCCTAGGGGCCAATGACCCCCAGTCATTCCACCCTAGTGCTGGATGACTCCCCCCTGCATGGGTGAAATAAATGAGTGAGCCCCTGACTCCCTATGTATTTATTGCTCATTCCACCAGTGACACTTAATAATTTTGTCACATGAAAAGAAAATTTGAAGTACAGCAACAGAAAGTGTAGTTATTCGTGTGTAGTGTGTGAAGTCTTTGCAGATCTACCTTCCGCAAGTCACCGTGCCTTTCAACGTAATTCCCTTTGGATACTTGCCATGCAGAAGATAGCTCTACAAAATGGTCCGTAGCTCTTCCAGTGATTAATGTCAGGTAGTGACCCTTACAACAAGTGTAAACCTTGCAATACACCATGCTGTGACCAACAGTTAGCTAGTTAAAGGACACACAGTAGCTGTATCTAGATGTTTGGTGGGGAGTCACTCTACTCTTAGGGTCCATGCAATGACTGGGAAGTTCAGCCCAGGGGAGTCACTCTGTACCTCCAGGGGACCAATGACTGGGGAGTTCAGCCCAGGGAGTCACTCATCCCTTTAACACTGGTCTACATTGAAAATTACTATCCATGCAGCTTGCCAATTATTGCTGTGATGAAAGCAGGGGCGGCTCAGCAAGTGGTTAGTTGGGGGGGCAAGCTAGTGTGCAAAGTACGCTCTGCTAGGGGGGTCTGGGGGCATGCTCCCCCAGGAAAATTTTGAAATTTGCATGCTCTGAGGTCGAATCTGGAGACATCTGGAGCCATGTGAACCCAAGTACTCACCATCAATAAAGTTGAATAATCTGCTAGTGTTGGAGCAAGTGAAGACAGGAGATTATGTTAAAAATTTTTGATAATATATATGCACAATAAAGCAAAAATAGATGTCACCAAAGTATTCCCTATTGGTGACTAAAGTTACCAAAGTATCTGTGCCGTTCATCATTTGATGAGATGAACTCCTTTGCAATCTCATGTAAATCTAGGTCATCAGTAAGGTCCTTGTGTATGTGAAGAAGCATACAGTTGTTGAGTCTCTGCTCAGTCATAGATGATCGCAAGTATGTAAGCAAACGTCTTAAAGTTGAGAAGGCCCTTTCTGATGTAGAAGAGGTGATTGGGACAGTTAAGTAGAGTCGCAACAACTTATGAACTTCTGACAGCATGGTTCTGTATGGAGGTGATTTCATTGCCTCACAAATAGTGCGAACACTGGTTACTTTCTTCACCTCTGGTAGCGCCTGACGAATGACATCCACAAGAACTCCTAGATGTTTCTCCAGTCTGTCATAATCCAGGTCAGCTTTAAACACTGATTGCTTAACTTGTTTCAGGTCTTCAGCATAATGTTCTCCATTTGCTGATTTGATCAAAACTGACTCCATGGCAAGTATAGGCTGCATTAAATCCTTTTGCTCAAATCTGTCCAAAAGTTCTTGAGTAAGGAGGTCACAGGCTGCAAAGTATTGTTGACGAAAGAATTCTTTGGGTTTACTAAAGTTGTGAGGCTCACTACCACCAAACCTCTTCGGAGGTTTCCTATACCTTGGCAATTTTGGCTCTCCAATTTTCAAGATTTGAGCTTGTGCTACTGTACTTTCATAGAATGTATCAAAAGCATCATCCTGTCTTTGACGCTGATAGAAAGCTCTCGTTGCATTCACAGCTGAAACTGCTTCTTGGACAGATGTGTCTTTTGCTTGTAATACCCTTGATGTTTGTTCGGCAGCACTGAAAAGAAGGTGACCCAACTTCAAACCAAACAACATTTCAAATTTCTCAAGGGCAGCAAGGATCCCACCAGCCTTCAGACCATACTCATCACGTGTAGTCTGGTTAACCTCTTCCATGGTATCCATGATCACTGAATATTGCTTGATCACAGCATCCATTGCTTCTGTTCGTACCGTCCACCGAGTGGGACAGAGGGGTTTGATTCCACATTTTGGCCCCTCACTCTGCATCAATTTCTCATTGAAGAGGTGTGTGCGCTTAGGAGAGCGCTTTATCAAGCCTACTATTTCTCTCACAATGTCCATAGCATCTCTCAGTAAGTGATTTTGCCGGCCAACATCTTGCAAACAGAGATTCAGTGAATGTGCAAGACAGTGTACAGGAAGGGCTGCTGGGACTTCATTTCTGATAAGAGTTGCTAAGCCCTTTCTCTTCCCTTGCATGGCTGCAGCTCCATCATAAGCTTGTCCTCGACAAAGTGACAAAGGCAGGTTACAACGCAGAAGCATATCTGTCAGCACCAGGTGTAGAGTACTAGCTGATGTGTTAGGAAGATGAAACAAGCCAACAGAATCTTCACTGATTGTGTAGTCATCGTCAACATATCTGATAGACAGATTCATTTGCTCCCTGCAAGCAACATCAGTTGCCTCATCTACAATTACAGCATACCAACTAGGAACACAACATTTAATACGTACCAAAAGCTGTCTCAAAATATTATGCCCCATCAAAGTAATCAACTCGTTCACAATTTCATGTGACATGTACTTCCTTTCTTCAATCCAGCTCTTGATGGCAGTACAATCACCTGACCAGGCAGTTAGCAGTTGGTATAAGTTCCCTTCTTCCTCTGAGTGCCCTCTTAATGCAATGCCTTGCCTCAGAAGGAATTTCATTGCTTCAAGTTGTTTCAGGAGTCCTGCTCGTCTAATACCTTGAACTTTAGCAGCTTCACTACTCAGTTGCTCATTTATAGAGGGATTGTTAAGGGACCTACACTTTAACCTTGCCTCTAAGTGGGAATCTGAATTCTCGTGGATTCGAAACTTTTGAACTGCCTTCTTAAAATTATCAAAACCCTTCACAGAAAATGCTACATCACCTTTCTTTGCAAAAGTGAACAGCTTGTGTCTCTGAGCAAACCTACAGTACACACAGAAGATTTTCTTGTGGGTGATACATAACGTAATCCATGGAAACATCTTGTACCATGCTGGAAGGAACTTGCGGCCCTTCTTTATGAAGAGAGACAGAATGACCTTTTCATTTGGCTGATAGGCTTGCTGGATTTCACTACAGCACACAGTTGTGCAATCACAGCAATCATTTACAACACATACAGCGCCACTGTATGTACTCGCTTCAGCAGGGTCCAGTTCATCATCCTCGCTGTCTGACTGCGTTAGTTGCTCATCATCACTGTCAACAGTTGTTGGTTCACCGTCTGAGTCATCATTTCTGGAGTTACTGCTTGTGTCTTTCCTCCTTTTTTCTCCTGACCAAACATCAAACAAACTTGTCTGAACCCCTCGCTTCATATTTAGCATGCACGTACCACGCATGTGCGGCTTGTGCACGTGTTGGGCCGTGCACGTGTTTGTCTAATTATAACATTTTAAAGTAAATAAACTTATCCGGTCACACCCACAGAAAATTCTACTTTGCGAGACGTGATTTGTCCTGGATAGTTCTTTTAAAACCGCATGGTAAAGTAAAGCACGCATCGTTGACACTGGCATTTTGATAGTTTATTATTACACGTCAAGTAGCAGTAGCCATCTTCGGATTGGGGGGGCAAGGCCCCCCTTATCTGTACTTTGGGGGGGCGTTCGCCCCCCCTGCCCCCCCTGCTCCGCCGCCCCTGGAAAGACAGAGAGAACTCAATGATTTGGTCATCGATAATAATTATCACATACATGCATCAGTCCAAATTTAGACATTGGAGATTGCATGGGTATGCCAATCCAAATTTAGAAATTGGAGATTGCAATATGCCATTGCTCAGTTTGGACTTCAACTGCTTAGGGCCTTAACAAAACATGAATAAGCTATACATATATGGTGCAATTTGCATGATTACAGCCTGCAAGAGTTGCATCCCTCTCTTGCTGGTATGATCATGTGATTAATGAATGCTGTACTGAAAACTGAATTTTGTTCGAGTCTAAACTACTCCCCCTTCTTGCCATAACACAATCTTGAATGCTGTACCTGGTTCATATTGAAGACATTAGATTCTGCTGTTCTGTATTTGTGCTTGCAAAATAGTCCATTGTTTGGTGGGTTTAGTGCATGCAGGCTGTATCAGAGGAGACATAAGCTAAATAAAACAACTGGAGGCATCACAAATTGGTATTGCAAGATAAAACCTTTTCTATAACTGAACCATGCAAGCTTTGAATTTTTAACACACAATTGGTATTGCAAGATAAAGCCTTTTCTATAACTGAACCATGCAAGCTTTGAATTTTTAACACACAATTGGTATTGCAAGATAAAGCCTTTTCTATAACTGAACCATGCAAGGTTTGAATCTTTAACACACAATTGGTATTGCGAGGTAAAACAAGTTTTTGAAACTTTATTTGAAAGTGCGACCCCTCTTGGTGAGAGTTTGTCCGTTGAGATATGGAAAACAACGGTATTCAGGTTAAAGCTAGTTGCTGGTACCTATAGTTACCTCCCGGCCATTGTCACACAAAAAAGAAAATAAAAAGCAACAACACTAAACCATGCATGCTACATACCAAATGATTCCAGTTTAAAATTTTATCTGTAACTGTTAAAGGTCCACCAGAGGCTGCCCAGCTGGTACAGGCCACTGGCACAGGAACTGAGACGCCCACTCCAATGCCAAGACGACTTCAGATACCCATTCAAGAGAGCGAAGACAAGCCAATGCAAATACCAACAAAGGAAACATGGTATCCGGCCAAGAGCACACATCATCAGCAAATGGTATCCCCCAAGACAAGAAGGTGGACAACAGTGGATAGTGGTAGCAAATCAACACAGCCATCACCACTACAGACAAAGCAACATGTAAGCCAGGACAAACCAGTGCAAGCAGAGGAAACATGTCACCCAGCTCATGAAGCACACATTCACCTGCAAAGAACCCCAAAGTGGGCACAAATTGAGGATAGTGGAAGCATGACAATACAGCCATCACCACTGCAGACCAAGAACTCTCCACGGCCTAAACGCCCCAAACCAGGTTAGGAGGCTGGCAAATGTTGGCTTGCCATTTGTGTTACAGCATAATCATTTTGTGTGTACAATACATGTATAAACATTTAATACTAGGCCCCCCTGCCACAAAACAAGAGGCACATTTTGCAGAGGGAGCTTTGCAGCAAGACTACTGTACCTATACACCTGGCACTTTTTTCTCCCACATACTGCTTACTTTCAGCTGTTCCACCAAAGCCATCAAGGACTGCTACATCAGTGACTAAAACTGTGGAGTGCCCCAGTGATAGCTCAGGTGACTACACGACCCTCAATCCAGATATTGAAAATGATGGATCCACAAAAACAGGGACAGATGACAGTGGATTTGAAGAATGGAAAGAACACAAGTTCCGATCACCTATCCAAAAAGGTACTTGCATGTGGTTTATGTGAGCAGACTATAGTTTCACTGTAGCTGGGAACTTAGTTCTTTTTACCACACCTAAATCACTGCATACTCTTTTACTACAGATACTGAGGGTACTGAAGTACATTACTACAAGAGTCTAAGAAGAGATGAGGTCAATGCAGGTATGTCAACACATTCACATTACATCATTGAGTTTTTAATTTGGGTTAAGCCCAAGCAAGCCCTAAATTCACAAGTACATGACTTAGCATATGTTCAGGATTTCAAGAATGAGTGACTGCTAATAGCTCATCAGTGAGTTGAAAGGGATCATGTTACAAAGTATATACTGAATGACAATGGTATAGTTATTTGCAAGCTAAGCAACAGAACTCTCCACTAAAGTTTTGCAAACAATTAAGCTCATTACCACGTGTATACACGTGTGAAGCCAGTTTATACAACAGCAAGCAAGAGGTTTGCCATTCAGGAATCTTTCTCCTATTTTATAGATGGTTAGAAGCTTAAGAACTTAATACCCCAAGAGCAAGCACTTCTGTCTCCTACCATGTCGACTTGTGTATACTAGCAAAAACACTGCTCTCTTCATTCCAAGTTACCACAACTTTGATACTTGCCTTACTTGGGAGTTGAACCACTGAAACTACCTAATACACACCAGGATACATTATAGAAAGACTGACTGTTGATGCTGTACCCTGTGTTCACTATTATTATATCCATATTTTCTTACAGATGGAGAATATCAAAGTGTAAAGCGCTGAAAGATATTTTGTGTGTTGCTTTCTGACTTTGTTGCCTACAGACACAAACTTAGCAGATTGGTATACACCATATTGTAACCATTCTAGATACAGTGGAAAATGAAGATGTATCTGTCTGCTTTTCACCATGACTAAAGTTCTTGTGCTATAAACATGTCCCATAGATCCACAGGCATGCAATTAACAGCAAGTATGACGTATACAGTAATATGAATCAGTGCATGAACTGTAAACTAGTAAACAGTGAATATTGTTTATTGAGTTTGTAAGTATATTCATGCATAATTAGAGGAAATGCATGCGTCATATATTGGAACTAAATTCTTGCAATAAACAATCGTGTAACTTAAGGCCGTAGCCACCGGTCCGGTTAGTCCGGTTTCAACCGGACCACTTTTTCCCTTACCCATGGCTTGCTTGGCGTCGCCAAATAGGGCCAATGCTCGGCAAACGCCCATGGCACGCACACAGCGTGGTGACATGTTGCAACATAATACGAGATGGCTGCGAACAGTGCGAAAGACCGAGTCTTCCAACAATTTTCCGTTCTTCCAACCGAACGATCTGCGAAGGGTGTGGCTTGTGAGATTAGCGAACGATCGGAAAGCCGAAACCATGCAGTGCTATATTAGTCGGGTGTAACCCGACCTTCGCGAAAAACGGAAGGTCGGGTGCCAGCCCTATACCCGGATTTGTTCTGAACTGTTATGTAATAGTTATGAATACTGGTATATGTTATGTAATTTGCGCATAGTGCATGCACGTGGCGGTTGAAATACTGCAATCTGATTGGACTGCAATATTTTTGCAGCAGAACAAATTCGGGTATAGGGCTGGCACCCGACCTTCCGTTTTTCGCGAAGGTCGGGTTACACCCGACTAGTGCTATATGGTGCAACGGGCAGAAAGGGTAGATGTTCATGCATGTAAAACTCTGTCGTCTGGCCTCCGAGAAGCATCGTTTTGGCCCAAAAATGGTCTCAGAAGCAACCTCATACATAGCCTCTAAATTCCAAAAAATTTCTGGGGGGGGTATGCCCCCAGACCCCCCTAGCTGTTGCGTGGCAATGCGTGCTTACGCACGCACCACTAACCTGACCACTCCAAATTTCATGGCTACGGCCCTGGCCGCCGCCGGTGTAGATGTACTAACATGCAATTATTACAGCAAGTATGACGTGAGCTGGTTAACAAATTTCCCTGTCTTCAAAATTCATTATTACACGTATGTCAGTGCAAGTTGGCCGTCTACAATCACTGGACTGGACTGGTGGACTGGACTGGTGGACTGACATTAAAAATCATTTTTACGCTTTCTAATGAGACTCACTCGCCTGTAGGGTTGCATGATGCATAATATTACCCCCAAAACAGCTTTCTTCTTGGACAGACTGACTTTATGCCAAAGTAGTAAACTTTTGATGGCAATAACCACTACATAACCTGGGCTTCATTTCCAAAAATTGTCAGGGTAGGGGAGGAGCAAAAGTGGTCTAACGGTTAGTCAAATATTTGAGGGAGCAACATCCTATGTTGTTGGTCCTCACAGGACAACTGACATTTGGTAGTCTAGATGATGCTTGTACGAAGGAACAAGTATTGCACCGAGTATGCGATCAGATTGCTCACTGTATATATACACTTAAGTGTTACAATGTACAGTATGGTGTAATGACAACTAAAACATTTACCAAACTACCAAACCTCATCTGAAGTCTTAGGAACTGAAGTCAGGTTCCGATTGTCTACACTACATCATAGAGGAGAAAGACATTACACACTGGGTACAAAGACCCTCATGAATACTGTATGGTAGTGAGTTATTTGCTCTGGGACCATGTATGTAGCTAGAAACAAAGCTACAGGGCTTCCACACAACCCAACAGGTAAGTGAGTGTCATTGGAAAGCATAAAAATGATTTTTAGTGTCAGTCCACCAGTCCAGTCCACCAGTCCAGTCCACTAGTCCAGTCCAGTGATTGTAGACGGCCGTGCAAGTATCAGGAAATGTGTGCACTCGCAAATTGTTGCCAACCATCCAGGTTGTGTTCACTGCTGTACCAACAAAGATGAAATGTATCTGAAGCAAGCACATCCTCCCCCAGCTATCCCATGGGAGCTTCACTACTGGAAGTATCACTACTATACAATTCACAAACTTGAATACACAAACAGTTTAGCCTCAGCTCCTCTCCTGGGTTGTATCTAATCGCTGGACTGGATTGTGGACTGGATCACTGGACTGGACTGCTGGACTGGATTACTGGACTGGACTGCTGGACTGGATTACTGGACTGGACTGCTGGACTGGATTACTGGACTGGACTGCTGGACTGGATTACTGGACTGACCTCTGAACTTAAATTGTGTGTCAGTACCACATGACCTCCACCCAATCAGATGTGCTGAATTGGGTCACATGTTTGCATGCATTCAATTGTGGGAGTTTTGCACCTAAGAGACCTTGAAAGGTATACAGGCCTATACTACAGCAGATGGAGCTGCTTGGTAGGCCAGTTGGCACTCTAGTCTATTCCAAGCCTCCAAGGCCTCTCACTGACCAAGCATAGTTTTTACATGGCTACATTCAACAAGACTATGGGTAATAGCCTGGTAGCCACTAACCAGTATGGTATTTTACACCAGCATTATCCATGGCACAGTACATTTTGTAGTGAAGAGGCCTTTGTCAGTACTTTTGATGCTCTTTGCATACTTGCTATAGTCAGAGGGTGCTTTGAGCTAACTGCGTGTAGCTACACCATGAACTTTAATCCTGGTACACATCCATCCATGTAGCTTGTGCCTTGTGCACTCATGTACATTCCCTAGTTACTGTAACCAAATTTACGACATTTGATTGGATGGAAGTCATGTGATATGGACAAATTAAGCCAGTCCATCAGTCCAGTCCACCAATCCAGTCCACAATCCCGTCCAGTGATTAGATACGACCCCTCTCCTGAATTGTTTTGCCATAACCCACCCTGACTTGTTTTGCCCCACCCTTAATCTACTTATAGAAATGGCACCAGGAGAAACTAGTTATCCTTTTGTCCAACTTTATTTCATCTTAACTCAAGAAAAAGCTTGAGAAAATGTTGTTTAGAAGCTGTTAACCATTCTCTATGCAAAATTACTTCCCATTAACATGCTGTGAGTAATCCAGCCCCTAGATTAACCAATTTCTTGCATGTTTGACCAATTCATTAGTATTAATATTCCCCATTCTGAGACTGCTGCAATGTGCTATTGTGTAACTTACAATAGCACATTAAAGGTAAGAAAGTTAGGTAGATGCGCATCTTGCTGACCCAATTTACATTACTTCCACTGTTACATTAGTTATTGGAGCTGTTTCACCACAATCAGGAAATCCATCAAGTCTGAACTACTTATACCTGCTGTGAAACATTTCCACCTGAAGGTTCGAACAGAAACATCATTCAATGACTCAGAGGATTATGCCACTCTGAGTCAGTTATCACTGACGATAATGCGCATTCTACAACAACCTGTAGCAGAAACAAAACAGTGGAAACAGCATACGCACCATCCAGTCTGTTTTTTATGTCTGCATCCGTCCATCTGCACATTTTCAACTACTGCGAGCACTCAAATTGCATAATTATGTTTTTGAATACTGCTCTCCGATTAGCTCACATGGATTATGTTTTTCATCCGGAATTAAATTGCAAGAACTGCTGTTAGTCAATCACCAGAAGCATAGCTATGTGTACAAAATGAGTGACACAAAACACAGCAGCTATATTATATACTAGCTGGTATAAATGATAGTTTCTTGAGCTTAGTACTTGTGGAGTTATAACTGCGGCTATCACCTCGATCCGCACTGCCTGTATCCAGTAAGGGCGCATCGACTGCACGGTCGGTCAGACTGCGCATGCGCATGAGCTGCAACAAACTTAGAAAGTGGAAAATTCCGTGCATACTGGGTTACATTCTGAAGCTGTCACGTACACCGGGGCTTCCAGTGCCGGCTGTTGACCAGGGACACCATAATGGATCATGAAACTCTTGCATTTAGGCGACTAGTTGCCGAATTTTCACAGAAACTCAGTAAAGAAGAGCGAAGAAGACTCGTGTACATTAGACTCTACGATTGGAGGGAGCGATACCGCGATGCAGACACCCTGGAAGTTCTTTCCAGGCTGGAGACAGATGGCGTTTTCGCGCCAAACAATCCAGAAGGGCTGATTGAAGTTGCCAAAGATATCGATCGCCAGGACTTGAGAGCCATGGTGAGAGATTTCGTAAAAAATTCGAAGAAACAAAGAAAGGAGAAGGCGAGTAGCAAAGTTGCAGCGCAAGCTGTGATGAGTTTCGAGCCGGAGTCCCGAGTAACCGAAGAAGAACTGCAGCTAAAAGCTATTCTCGAGGTCACGTTGTCCCAAGCTGCAGTGTTTGTGAAGCAAGTAGACATTTTACAGCAAGCAATAACCGCAGGCACAAATTCGAGGCAGAGAGCCGCGGAAGCCATCAGAGATGCTAGATGCACTGTCCAAACGTTAGCCGAACACTTCCAGAAGGCCCAGAGAGAACTAGAACATAGCAGTAGTAACCGCACATCGAGCTTGCGGAGCAACAACTCCAACCTTAAATTTAGTAAGCTGCATGTGCACGTTAGTTATGGATAACTTATGACGCATGTCGATAGCAACCTCATTCAGACACGTACATGCACGTTCATACTATAGCTTCCATAGCTGAAAGCAGGTATTCTCAGCTTGGTAACCATGCATGGTAACATAAATACCTGTACATCAATAGCATCTCCATTTGGGGAGAGCTAGCATAATCGTAGAAACACAAAGCTTAATTGCATGGACTGATAAACTGTATTACATGTTTGAAGGCATAATTGTTATTTGGTTCATACTTATAGGGCATTCCCATGCATGCTAACGTTAATTCAGTAACGAATGCAGACTGCAGTGCTGGGAAAGTATACACTATAAACACAGATACCTACCTCCTGCATGGCCATTGTCACAAATTAAAATAGCAAAGTGCATCTACAAGCACCAAAAACATCCATGCAATCACATGCACAAAGTTGATTTGTGATATTTCTGAAAAAGGTCCACTAGTGCCTTCCCAGCTGGTAAAGGCCACTGGCACAGGAACTGAGACATCCACTTCAATACCAAGACGACTTCAGAAACCTTCTCAGGAGAGTCAGTACAAGCCAGTGCAAATACCAACACAGGAAACATGTCATCCAGCTCAGGATACACCTCTTGATGACCAGCGAATAGTATATCCCAAGACAAGAAGATGGGCGAAAATGGATAGTGGCAGCAAAACATCACCATTGCAGCCAAGACACTCTCTGCAGCCTAAACAACGTGTAAAACCAGGTTAAAGAGAGTGGGACAGCATGATTATTCTGTACATAGCATCAGCATTCTGGATATAATTTACTCTGCATGGAGGGATGCTCATAGCCTCGTTCCCAGGCTCTCCCCACTAAGGAGGGGGTTAGTGGGGAGAGCCTGCATGGGAATGAGGCTAGAATGATCACATTTCCTATGTTACTATACATGGACTTTTCATACCGCACATGCACACCTGTGCCAACATTAGGTGTTTTACCAAAGCCGTCATGGATTACTACAAAAATGCCAAAAACAACTGGTGTGAGAGACTCAAGGGACTATACCACCCTGAATCCAGACATTGAAAATGATGAATCAACAAAAACAGGGACAGAGGACAGTGGATTTGAGGAATGGAAACAGCATGTGCACCAACCATGTGCACTGTCCCCTAAAGGTACACATACAACTTGTGACAATATTCACTTAGCTGGGAAGGACAGAGTGTCTATGATAAACTTTACCTTACTGTTTTACTTCAGGTACTGAAGTACATTACTACAAGAGTATAAGGAGAGCTGAACTTACTGAAGGTATGCCAGCACATTGTACTGTGAACAATCAACAAACCACATCTCCCTGAAAAATAGGCCTAGATGCATGACTCAAAACCTATAAGTGAGCAAACATTTGAGAAGGACAATAACAAAACTATCTGCAAGTTATGTAGGTGGATGATTTAGACGATTAAGAGTCACTTAGTAACCTTATAACGACACATACTGAGTGGCTGCCGAGTGTGTAACTGAAGCATTCAAAATATCACCTGTGCAATATATATATATAAGATTTCAGTGGCTTCTCAGTTGGCTTCTGCACAAATGAAAAGACTTGCCGACATTTCGACTGAATGCTCCAGTCGTCATCAAGGCGAAAGTGAAGAAGTGTGAACAAACGTTGCTATTTATAGCCATGCCTACTGAGGATACACGTCATTGGAGGTCAAGGATCGGTGAGGATTGCTCCTCCCTCCCTCCCTCCTCATCACAGCAGTCCAGCAACCAGGGACTTCCAGTCCTCATGGGAGACCCTGGGAGGAGACCACAGTGCTGGATCATGGCAGAGGACAGGAGCTGTTGGTGAAGGAGGCCCTGCGCATCCAAATGACACCCTCAGAGGAGCACTTCAACCAGGATGGAGGACTGGAAGTCCCTGGTTGCTGGACTGCTGTGATGAGGAGGCAGGGAGGGAGGAGCAATCCTCACCGACCTTTATGACGTGTATCCTCAGTAGTGCATGGCTATAAATAGCAACGTTTGTTCACTTTCACCCTGATGACGACTGGAGCATATGCAGTAATTTTTGCATACTATACTCCTGTTTACATGAAATCTCTATTTCTTGCAGATGGGGATTATGCACGCATAAAGCACTGAAATCTGTATTATGCATTCCGACTTTGTGGCCTCGACACGAAAATGTTATTATTTTATGTCATGCCTTCCAACCCCAATATAATAGATGGGTATCATATTGCAGTGTTACTAGATGCACTTGAATTGTATCACCATATAATGCTTGTACATTATAAACGTGCATTTGTACTGTCATGCAATAACAGTATGACATAATACAGTAATGAACCGGAAACACTTATTAGTAACATAATTTCCCCTGCTTCCAAATTCATTATTTGATAATGCATGAACAATCAATGAATCATATCTTCTTGTGGCTGGTAAATAGGTTACCCAATGCTTGGTACATTGAATGTATATAAGTAAACAGGAAATGTATGCACTCACTTGGAAAACTTTCTTCATTGTAGAGTGAAATGTTGTCTAGCTCTTCCTAGCCTCATTTTCTGCTAGAGCAACAGCAGCATTTCAATCTTCAGTCCAGGGATGTCGAGTCAGTGTTGTGGACCATTTTTAATTCCCCGAATTGACTGAGATGGTCATGGAACCCCCCTCAAAAAAACATCAGATGGGAGGAGAGTTACTACTATACCAACCACAAACTTAAGTACTGAGCCCTAGCTGAAGTTAGCCAGTGAACTGTTTAGCCACATTGCAAGAAAGAGGCATGGGTATGTGGCTAAGACTGAATACAGTGATAAGTACTTGCACAACAACAGCTCTGCTGTGCTCAATGAGGGGGTGGCAATTATGTACACAATTTGCTGATAGATGGCAGAAGTTTCTCATAAAGCGTTGGGAGCATGTAGGCTCAGCATCATTCATTCTTGATAGTCAGGATTTAAAATTTAATTGAGCACCGATAGTAGATTGCATGATACAGTATGGGCAGATGACAAAAAACGTACCTAACAAATGCTACTGCCCCAAGCTGCATGCTCAGATGCTGGAACTACCTGTATGAGGCAAAAATAGACATTGGGAACCGTAACAGTGAGCGGCGTCCTGATAATTGCTGCATACGCATACGCTATACGGGCGCCGCGACGTACGTCATGCGCGCGCGCACATGCGCACGCCATGGGTCGCATGACAGTGAGCAGAGTGCGTGCTCCACGTGGCTACAACAGATTTAAAACAGAACAACGCTGCTAAAAACGAAGACATTTCCCACCACAACTAGAGCAAGAGTTCTGTGCAGTTTGCGTGAGTTTTTTCATGCCAATTTTCAGCAGATTCATTTTGAAATGCATGCACCACATAAATGAAAAACTTGATAGCAGCAGCAGACTATAACAGTATACAACAATTATAAGCTTCTGTACAGTACTTGCAAAAATCTGGGGAAGGGAGAATCCCAGGGTGCCCCCCTCTACATAGTACTGTATGAAACCCTAGTCATGATAAAAATACCATTCAAGTGAAAAATAACGAAGATACCAATCTAATTAATTCAAGCATTACCGCATGCACTAAGCACATGCACTAACCACCGTAAGTAGAAATGTGCATGCTTAACTCAGTGCTGGAGGCAGCCTCGAACCCGAGCTCTCTTAGGGGGAGTTGCCCTGAGTATATCTGCTGGTGCGCATGCTGATGCCGTGCGTTTACATACCTTTAATGGAAGAATAGTATGGCTTTCTTGCGCTTTGGGGTGTACATATAGTAGACAGCGCAGCCGTTGTTATTACCTGTGTGCGGTTCGTTCGAGCTCGCTGATGCAGTCTCGCCACAAACTATATATGGTGCAAGTATACTATGAATGCAGCGATCGGTAATGGCCCTAGTAGCCTGCACGCAGTACCAACCGTCCTTGTGTGCACAGTAGCCAGCCAGTCTGTGTACGTTATAGGACTAAAATTTAGTTTGGCTGAAGAGAAGCTGGATCAGAAAGCACGCGTGTATCGTCATGACGGATTTTCCGGATAATCAGAAGATAGCGTTTAGGCGTCTAGTGTACAAGTTCTCCCAGAAACTCTCCAAAGAAGAGAGCAGAGCGCTAGTGTACATCAGGCTGAACGAGTGCCAAGAGCAATACCAAGATGCAGTTACCCTGACAGTTCTCTCCAAGTTGGAGGCGAGTGGCGTTTTCTCACCAAACAATCCAGAAGGGCTATTTGAGATTGCCCAAGATATCAATCGCTTTGATTTGATAGAGATGGTGAAGGATTTTGTGAAGAACTGGAAAAGGCAGAGAAAGGACAAGAGAAACAAAGACGTAGGGAAAACTAGTACTGTGACGAGTTTCGAACCAACAGTGAGCGACGAAGAACTGCAGTTAAAAGCTATTCTCGAGGTTACGCTGTCACAGGCTGCATTGTTTGTGAAACAAGTAGACATCTTGCAGCAAGCAATAACCGCAGGCACAAAAGAACAGAGGCAGAGAGCCGCAGAAGCCATCAGAGATGCTAGATGTACTGCACACGTGCTAACTAATCGCCTCCAGGAGGCCCAGGGAGAACTGGAACGTAACAATAGTAGCACATCAAGCTTACGCACAAGGAGCAACAGTTCTGGATCCGAGGAGAACTACAACCATGAATTTGGTAATCCCATGCAGATTACTTGTATACAAATAATATGCATTGCCTCGTTTTAATTAGCCTCGTTCTTCCCACGCCTCAGATTTTTGAGGCCATGCGGCTGCGAGATAAAATCTGCACAGAAACTAGGGCTAGGTTAGGGTTAGGGCTGGGGCCAGGGAATGCACTACTTTTTTTTTTCTTACAAAATGTGGTGAACATCTTTGTCTTCGTTGGTTTGGTAGCCTCTGAATGTATCCGGCTAAGATTTCACACGTCACGTGAGCGTACTCCAACTTGTTAGTCTCGTGACCAGCCGGATATACCTATGGAAAGGGGTCACTCTAAAAGTAGGAACGAGGAAATGAGAAATGAGAAATGGGAAATGAGGAAATGGGGAAATGGGAGGCAGGTACATTGCATTTCACTCAGCAAACTGCTGATGTTTTGTTACTGCAGTCATCTTTAATGTGATGAGAAAGTCAATGTCCATCCATGCACTCACCGACAGATCATCTTTGCCTGACTGTTGGCACATAAGGGGTATGCAACGGCATTGCATCACGGTCTGCAAGCTAGCTCTATGTATAAGTTCTTTACTTTTGGCAGCTTGTTAGCTTTCTTGAAGTTTGTTGAATTAATCTGTGTCATACTTCGTTCCAACTTTATACAAGGAGTCATTTTGAGGCTTCCATGTAGTTGCTTGCATTGTTCTGGATACACATACATCACATATTTAAAACAGCATCTATTCAAACTGAATGCATCTATAATAAAAGTTCACAAAATGGCTGTTTGCATGCAGTCATTCTTCAGTGGATACACACCAGCTCTGTAGAGAATATAATTACTGTATGTGATCATAGTTTGCATACACTGAGTGGAGGAGGGAATGTACAACAGCTTTATACCTGAGTAAGACGATTCTATTTACTGTCTGACAAACTGAGTAGATGCTACTGTTAGTGCTGATTTACTCTTCCTGCTTTTCTCACCAGAATGACTCTATAGGCCTATAGCTACATCCTCTAGCTAATCATGACTTTAGCTATACTTTGCACAATATGTACACTCCACTGTCCTCTAGATCTTCTACTCTGACTCACCACTTGTGCCATTGTGCGTCCGTTTCCCCATTTCCCCATTTCCTCGTTTCCCATTTCCCATTTCCCGTTTCCTGTTCCTACTTTTAGAGTGACCCTACGGAAAGTCCGTCTGGTAACGTTGGGCTCGATTCTGGGGCTTTTCTACTTACAACGGAGTTATTTGAACGTGCCAATCAAATTGTAGCATGTCCAATTACTGGGGCGGCCCACTGGCGCCCTAGCGCTTGTGCGGATGCTAATTGGTGATAATTGAATCCATGTAGAGGTGAGAACGTCCATATATGGCCAGCGCCGGCCGCGTTCAAACCCTGCTGACGTGTGCAAAAGCCCAAGAAAGGCGCGCAATGTTACCAGACAGATTTTCCGTAGGTTATTTCTGGCTGGGCACGAGACTACCCTTTTCAGTACTGAAAGCAACGGAAAGCTGGGCGGGGCCTGGGAACGGGGCTAGGTTAGTATGTAATGTGGACTCAGTTGCAATGTGCCACGCAATACGCGGCCGCGGTACAGGCCTATAATAGTGATTGAGTTTGCCTAGACGTTTTGCCAACAGCTGTCTGTCTATCTATATCTATCTATCTATCTATCTATCTATCTATCTATCTATCTATCTATCTATCTATCTATCTATCTATCTCACTGTTTTTTTTATAAAAGTATTCGGTTACTCCAGTTGTGTGACTACATTCTTAAGTGGTGCTTATATATATATGAAGTTGGTACTCAACTTCCAGCTCCCACTGCCAATGCTTGAAAATACCTATATACTGGCCATTATCACAGGTGCTGAAACACCGCCAATACAAGCTCAGATATCCACTCAAGAAAGATTTCAGGAGAATCAGGACAAACCAATGCAAATACCAACAGAGGAAACATGTCGTGCAGCTCAGGGCATGCCTCTTGTTTACCAGCAAAGAATGATAGCTACTTCCAAGGTGGAAAAAGCTGAGGATAGCAGTAGCAAATTAACACAGCCATCACCATCACAGACACTGAAGCCTAAACACCCAAAACCAGGTTAGAAGAACACGATTGTTGTCTTGTCATTTGTGGCACAACATAATGACTCAAAGAAAGGGGCAGACTAACTGTTGCCAAACTGTCATTGATGTAGGGATAATTTTGCCTCATTCCTAGACTGTGTGGGAGGGTTTTCTCCTTCCATGTGACCTGGGAACAAGGTTAGGCAAAGCTGGTAGTTACCGGAGCCACATTACATCACTTTTAAGTGCTTCATTGGATAAATACAGGGTCACACACTCCTTTCATGTACCAACTGGGGCGAAATTGCATGTTGTATTACAGTACTTGCCTCATTGGGATTATATAGATTATAAACACAGTATTTTAACTCCATGTTCAGCTATGAATTAAGTAAACCATCTATACATTGAGTAAACCATCTAGTGCTGACACATTCAAAGTGCAAAACAATTAAAGCCGTTAATAGTCACATACCTGGAAACCATCCAGTCTTTGATCACGATTTCAGTCAATATTTGCAGTGGCAAGAACTGAATTTTGATAGTATAATTATGGAAATGCCATCGAGTAATTATCGTAGATTTATAGCAGTCATTTACTACCACTGGGCTGGTCATTCTGCCTGATTCCGAGCCCTTTGAATATTTTTGGCAATGTGTATGTATTCCTTCCTGTAAACCAATACAGAACCTGTTATCGTGGAATTAAGGCAATAACACTGTATGGAAGAAGATATGAGCAACATTCTAGATGTTTTATTAACGTGACAGGTGACATAACTTGCTGGGGAGGAACACTTTCTGTACTGATACATGTACATCTGATAATATTCACAATGTATGGTAATCTTTATGAGATGAACACTTTCTGTCTACATTTAGTTGTTCCACCAAAGCCATCGTGGATTGCTACATCAGTGTTGAAAACAGAGTCACCTGTGGGACACTCAAGTGACTATACTAACAATATCAATGACAATGATGATGATGCATATGATCTCTTTGAGGAATGCAAACAGCACCTGCGTCAATCACCTTGCCCAAAAGGTACACATATACCACGGCAATGGTAACAGACTCTTCTCATTTTGAAGTGAACATGGTGTCACTGTAGCTGAAAACGCAAAAGTTTATAATCAGAACAACTGGTCATTTCTTATTGCAGATGCTGAGACGCATTACTACAAGAGTCTTAGACTAACAAATGCTGAAGATATTGGAGGTGAGTGTCTAATACAGGGTGACCCTGAGTTCCCCCCTGGTTCCATCTATGCACCATGTCTAGAAAGCATGTTTCATTTGACATTATCACATCACACATAAGCATAAGAATTATTTCAGAACATGATAAAATACACAATCCATGCTGGTAGAAGAGCTGACAATACTCTTTTTGTGTTTGCAGGTACTGAGGTGCATTACTATAAGAGTCTAAAGAGAGATGAAGTTGTTGGAGGTATGCCACAATTAACATCTAGCAGTAGTAGTGTGAACAGGAGGCAGACAAGAGTGCTAAGAGACAGATGGAGGGCCCATGGCTAAGGCACACATGTCAGATACCTTCATTGTCTACATGATAACAGTTAACTTACCTTCCTCATTATGATGGGATACAAACACATTCTTTGCGCACATGGTAAGCATTCCTACCTCAACAGCCTTGTACGATCTCTCAGGAGCCCTTTTTCTTGGGCGATGGAGAGTTTGAAAAGTAGGTGTGCCTCGAAGATGCTTCCAATTGAGCAGGTTAATTTGCAGTTGAAGTGCCATTAGCAGTTCTCCATCCTCCCATCTCGGGTTTAAGCAGCCCTACGACCTAAGTGACCCAGGGGTTGATGGTGTTGATGGGATATTTAGCCACTAGAGCTTTCAAATGATGCTAATATCTTTGAGATACTCATAAGTACTACGGAGAAAATTCGGAAAACTATTCAGTATAGAAATCTCTCGTATAAATTCACTTACGCATACCACAATTGGTGGTTTGGGAACGAGACTAGGTATGTCACATGACCATGTTCAACCTCCTCTGGAAGGGGTACGTACAAAAAGGTTGGATAATCAAACCCAAATGAAAAAACTTATCTGCCACTACATGTCATTTTTTGGCTGGTGCATTTTACTGACCCAGCTAAAATTTCAAGAAAATATACCATGTTGATCATTGATCTCCTGTTGCTAATGGCAAGCCAGCATGGAACACCATGATGATCAAGCGATCAAGCACACTTTTTTGCCGATCAAAATACTTGATCGCGATCGCAAATGCTTCAACAGGTGACATATAACACAGTATATAAGCAATATCTTGTGCAGTACTATACCCATGTTTACATGTTTTTTTACAGATGGAGATCATTCAAGCACTGAAAGTTGAATTCATAGCCTATAGACACAAAGTTACTTATCATAACAGTACTATCGAATTGTATTTGTCTACTAATCACCAAGACTGAAATTTTTGTGCAATAAAACATATATAAGTATGATGTAATGAATCATGGACTGGTATACAGTAAATTCTCCCATTTCCAAGTGAGCTCAAACTTCATGGTTATTAGAGGCTAGCAATGCACGTCAGCTTAGTATATACAATGCACACACAGACAGAAAATGTGTGCACTCACTTTAAAATAAGGGAAACAGCTCTCCATTGTAGAGTAAACAATTGGCACCTACTTTCCTCCATGAAAAATGTTTCCACTGCATGTACATCATCAGTACACCAAAGCCCTCACACCAGATGGGAGTGTCAATACTAAAATCAAAGGCATCAAGAGGAAGTATTTAAATGCAGTGCACTTATATATGG
This sequence comes from Agelas oroides, assembly GCA_949130485.1. Classification (NCBI taxonomy): domain Eukaryota; kingdom Metazoa; phylum Porifera; class Demospongiae; order Agelasida; family Agelasidae; genus Agelas; species Agelas oroides. The sequence continues at coordinate 5,468,864 of OX422201.1, read as the reverse complement.
GTGTAGGCAACATGTCCGCTCCATAAGTGTATGGACCTCAATGTGCATGCGCATGCAGAAAGCAGAAACCCTAACGTAGGCGGGTCACTCTAAAAGTAGGAGTGAGGAAATGAGAAATGAGAAATGGAAACAAGGAAATGAGAAGAAGGTACATCCCATTTTATTCAGCAAACTGCTGACATTTTGCTACTGCAGTCATCAAATGTGATGAGAAAATCACTTACAGAGGGGTATGCAAGGGCATTGTATTACAGTCGGCAAGCTAGTACTTCACTTTTGGCAGCTTTCTTTAAGTTTGTTAATGTGAATTTCCATACCTTGTTTCAACTTTCTACAAGTTGAGGCTTCTTCAGTTTTCTTGCTTCACTATAGAGAAGGGTAATGCGAACAAAACTATCCCCTCAAGCAAATTACTTGAGCTACTTTGTACAACATGTACACTCTACTGTCCTGTTTTATAACTCACCATGCACTTGTGTCGCATAGGCGTAGGAAGCAAATTAGGAGTGCAGAGGCCATGCTGTGTCGCGCGAAGCGCTGCTAAGAGAATGGAAATTTATTTCGCCGCGCTACGCGCGGCGGCGAATTTTTTTCAAGTGTGCACCTTTAGACTGCAAAATAAAGCCATTTTTCAACGGTGTATAATAATCTAGCCTCGTTCTCAGACCTTACCATCCCTCCAGTACAATAATCAATATTCAATTTATGTGGAAAACCTGACCCAGGAGACCGCCCAGCTAGCATTCGTCGCTTGTAGTACATGTAGTCTCTTTGAAAATCTGCATTAGCTTCGTATGCCGAGCCATCTCACTGCCAAGATTTCGATCACCTTATAGTGTACTTTAATCGGAAATGTACGCATGTAACTGCATACGAGACTGATGCAACAAAGACGCTGCTTGACCTTAGCCTCGCTCCCAGAGAACGAGGCTAGCTTGCATGAGCTAACTTATGAATATTAATTTACGGCCAAAAAAGTGTAGCGGCCAAAGCCGCTACGGCCGCTACGGTTCCTACGCCACTGTTAACAGTCGTAGTATATACACTGCATGGCGTTCCCGCGAGTGTCAGGCCCATTTCCGTTCCTATTTTTAGAGTGAATGGTGGTCCAGGTATGGTGGCCCATAAGTGCACTCCGCTGCGGAACATACTCCGAACACCGTCGGACTCCGACATAGAGGGGGTTCACTAAGTTCACCCAACTCCATGTGGTGACATCACAATAAGCCTTAGCCTCATTCACAGCCTCCCCGTTTTTACCTTCCATTTGCATTCACAATAATACACGGTAGCGGAAGACCAGCGTTCACAATAATACACGGGAGCGGAAGACCAGCTGGTCTTCCGCTCCCGTGTATTATTGTGAACACAAACGGAAGGTAAAAACACTGGTCTTCCGCTCCTGTGTATTATTGTGAACGCAAATGGAAGGTAAAAATGGGGAAGCCTGGGAACAAGGCTACATAAGCCTGATGCTAAGACACTTATCCTGATTTCTATCCGCTGCTTGCAGTTTCTGCTCTGGAAACAGCAAGCAACCAACGATGGGTACAAGATTACATGGCCTAACTCATTTCCGGGCTCCACTAATAAGCTTGCAATAAATCAAGTGAGGATACACTGAGAGTCTGGGAAGGAGGCTACACTTTGTCATAGCAACCCACAAAAACATGAGGAATCCTGTCTAACTGGGACCTTAGTCTTACAAGGGGTAGTCACTTATATGTCCCATGTAGAAGCATTTGCGACCGGGATCAAAATTGAATCAAGCGATCAAAGCCCTTTTGGGGGGCTGATCAAGGTGACCTCTGAACTGCTCAAATCAATGGATCAAGAACACAGAAGGGACCGATCAAGCAATTAAGCACACTTTTTGCCAATCAAAAACCTTGATCCCAGTCACAAATGCTTGAACACACGGCATGCATGGCTACCCCTTGGTCTTAGTAGGAAAGTCTTAGTCTTAGTAGGTAACAGGTTAGCTCACAAGCTAGGGACGAACATGATCACAGTATTCAATATTAAAATACTGACTGAACCTGTTGGGGGTTTTTACACGAGTCCAGTATTAGCTACATAATTTTCTTGCTATAAAATTAAGTTGCACAATCTCTTTGAATACAATACAGACTACCTGATGTGGTGTTTTGTTGCTGCATGCCCTCCAACAACTCAAACTCGACTCGAGGAGCTATTTCCCCTTCGCAGAGAGGTGTGGCTTGCGAGACTAATGTGCTACATGTCTGGATCCAGTTCCATGGCGCTCTGCGCGCGCAATGCGCACATTACAGTTTATGACGTCACCACATGGAGTTGGGTGAACTTAGTGAACCCCGACATAGAGCGGCCGCAGCGGTGCGGAGAGCGGCCGCAGCAGTGCGGAGAGCGGCCGCAGTGGAGCGGAAGCGGCCGAAGCAGAGCGGAGAGCGGCCGCACAACGTCGGACGTCTGCGCCGGCTAGCTGCAAGTATTGTCACGTGATCTAAGTTCATGTAAATTAGGAAATAAATATACCTTAAAGTCAGCTAAGTGATATTTCTTATTGTACGAGTGTAATAAGGTCTAATATAATTTGCTATTATGTAATATATAAATGATGAGATTTTATTTATGTTCTAATTAACTACAACTAATTTTACTTTTATAAATTGTATATGTCTTATACCTTTGTACCTTTGCACCTATCGTGGTGTGCGGCAATAATAATAATAATCAACTTAGATCACGTGATAATACTCAGCCGGCGCCGACGTCCGACGCTGTGCGGCCGCTTCCGCTCCACTGCGGCCGCTCTCCGCACCACTGCGGCCGCTTCCGCACCACTGCGGCCGCTCTCCGCACCGCTGCGGCCGCTCTACGTCGGAGTCCGACTGTGTTCGGAGTATGTTCCGCAGCGGAGTGCACTTATGGGCCACCATACGTTTCAGTTGACCGCATCAGGAGTAGCCTCGTTCCCAGGCGCTCGAAAAATCGGAGGGAGCGCCTGGTACACACTGTTTACGCGTGCGCGGCTCCCCAGGGGAACTTGGAAACTTCCGTAAAATCTACTCCGTTACACTAACCTCGGTTTGTCAGTCGATTTCTCCGGTGTGAAAGATACCTGCCATTGACCTGCTCCGTCGAAACGATGACGAGGAAGCGATGAAAACACTCAGGTCTTCGCTTGCAAAAATTATTCGCCCGTTTGTCCATCCAGGTAAACACTGTGGCACGTGAATGATGTAATCTTTCCCTTTGAAGTTCATCGATCGCGATGATACAAGCCGTTGCTATCAAAGCGATAGCATTTTTGACTTTAAAACCCCCCGAATGTATCTCACAGAGAGCATAACCCTGCAGTATGGCTTATCAGCAGGTAAGGTGAAATAGACTGTTTCGTTAGTGCATGGTTAGTGTAGTATGCAGGTTACCAAGGAGACTTCACGCATGCGCGAACAGTGTGACCAGGTTTATCAATTCCAGGAAGTTGGGCGGGAGCCATCCCGGGGTACCTTTTCAAAACTCTAATCCTATTGGTCAATAATTATACGCATTGCACCGTTGCCTTGACAACACCCTAAATTAACCCTAACCCAACCCTAATAAACCCTAACCCAACCAATCAGATTAGAGCTTTGAAACGCACTCCGCCACGGTACTAGAGTTGGGCGGAGCCATTGACAAAGACCCTTCAGTCTGCTTTATTATACTAACCGTTCTGTGTGTCCCCCTTCCTTGTTGGACAGAATGAGTGGCCAATGGATCACCTTTTACATACGTGGTCCAGGGTGATGGCGGATGCAATCATAGATAATAGAGTCGTTATTATCTATGATGCAATGCTGTCTTGTCTGTGGTGGCCATGCCACAGTTCATATTGCCATTCATCAGATCCTGTTTTTCCTCTCGACGTAACAGCCCCAGAGTGCAGACTGTTAAATTAATGGACTAATTATATGTGTCTGCATGTATACTGGTTTGCTGTTGTATTCTGTCTGCTCATACTGGGCGTGTTACAGATGAATGAACTTTGAACTTTGAACTTTGAACTTTGACCAGGCGCTCCCTCCGATTTTTCGAGCGCCTGTGAACGAGGCTACATCAGGAGGCGCAACATGATGGATCATGCCGAGATTCTTGCATTCAGGCGTCTAGTTTACAAGTTTTCTCTGAAACTCACCAAAGAAGAGAGCAGAGCACTCGTGTACATTAGGCTGTACGGTTGCAAAGAGCGATACCGCGATGTAGACACTCTGGATATTCTCTCCAAGTTAGAGACAGATGGCGTTTTCTCGCCGAACAATCCAGAAGGGCTTACTAAAGTCGCCAAAGACATCGGTCGCTTGGATTTGCAAAACATGGTCAAAGATTTTGTGAAGAAAAGGCAAAGAAAGGCGAAGGCAAGCGGCAAAGTCGAAAGGGGAACGGTGACAAGTCTCGAGTCCCCAGTGAGCGACGAAGAACTACAGCTACAAGCTATTCTCGAGGTTACGCTGTCACAGGCTGCAGTGTTTGTGAAACAAGTAGACATCTTGCAGCAAGCAATAACCGCAGGCACAAGAGAACAGAGGCAGAGAGCCGCGGAAGCCATCAGAGATGCTAGCTGTACTAGCCAAGCGTTAGCCGAACGCCTCCAGAAGGCTCAGGTGGAACTTGAACATATCAATAGCACATCAAACTTGCAGAGTAACAGCTCCGATTATTACAACTTTAAATTTGGTAAGCATGCATGCACCATCAGTATACAAGTGACCGATGCCGGATTCTGAATATTGCGTATTCATGAGTTGCCTAAAAAGAACATGCCATTGTGGTTGCTAACAGTAAATCTTGCAGTACCTACAATAAGAATGTATATATACTCATATTACATTGTCAATAGCTAGTTACTGGCTAAACAACAGCAGTATTATATACCTCAATGAGTTGCCTAAAAAGAACATGCCATTGTGGTTGCTAACAGTAAATCTTGCAGTATCTACAATAAGAATGTATATATACTCATATTACATTGTCAATAGCTAGTGACTGGCTAAAAAACAGCAGTATATTATACCTCAATGATTGGCTAAGTATAGGTTACAAAAGTGTAACACTATACTAGCTATATAGTTAGCTTGCTGGTTGGTTGACACTTGACTGGAAGAAGCACACAGTGAGACAAACAACCCATTCAGTGTTGCTCTGCAGTCACTGTTTGCCTCGACAATGATCTTTATGCATGTTAGCTAAGCAAAGTAAGACCTATAACAGCTGGGTCATTCTCACAATGAGTGAGGGTGCATGCAAGTTCAGATGTGACAGTGCCTGAAGTGAGCTGATAAAACATCATCCCAACCATGATATTGTGACCTTCCTGTATATATAGCTAGTGAATGAAGTGAGTAAGTGCTTTCTACAGTGGTACTCAGACCGTATGTTAATGGTGAACTTCATTGTTGAGACAACATGGTATACTACTGAGTCAAGTGCCAAGTAGTTCAGAGAGCAAGGCACTTCCTTCAATGGTATGCTGAGTTCAAGAACCACTACTAAACTAAATGCTTGCCAGTATGTATATATACTCTCAGTAGTATACATTACTGCAGAAGGAAATAGTAGCCTATAAGATTGTCTTGAACAATGGCATAGCCAAGGATACCCAGGCACAGCATGGGTATACTGACTGTGGGAGTTAATGCATGAAATGTAGAAGTATAGACATACTCCCCCCCCCCCCCCCCCCAAAGCCTTTCAGGTCTGTTCTGAAGCCATTTTAGGCCATTGCCATTGCCTTCTGTCAAGAGCACTTCTCACCTTATACCTTTGGTTACCCTTGTACCCAGGCTCCTTTTCTCTTTCTGAGAAAGAGCCTATGGGCTAACCTTCAGGCTAACCTTCAGCAATAGGTGTGCATGCAGTATCTTTCCACTAAAGATGGTATAATGAATAACTGTGGTGGCAGATGTGTAAGGACGAAAGCACCTTGGTCCGAGGCTGGAGTCTTTGACCTTAACTTTTCTGCGTTATTTTTTACTCGGGCAATTACACCATATACCAAGGCTGTATGCGCCTGATACAGCTATGCCACTGCCTTGAACATCCAATTGTTGTACAAATCTCCTTGTGCTTTCTTCACCTTTCTCTATATTGCTATACATATTAAACGTTATGTCACCTATGTCACTGTCAATTTGACTGTGAGTTTTAATTGTGAGTTTTAATTTGAGGCTATACCACTCATGAAAGGCACAAAGCTTCAATTAATAGCCATTCACTTGTGCTACTAATCACTCCAAACCATGCTAATCCCCCTATGTCTATTTTATATTATCAAGTCTAAACTGCACTTAAAAGCCTAACACTACTCCACCCTTGGAGTTCAAAGTGTGTTACATTAGTCTACTTAACATTCCCATCATGGATAGCAAGACACACCTGTATGTCCAACATGCTTTTCACAGGAGATGCATGTAGTCGGATATCGATTGTCCATGAATTTGTGTGGACACGGGGAAGGGGTAACTTCACTTCAATAGCTTGTGTTGTTGAACAAGATACTGGGGGGTGCACTGAATTGTGGGGCGAGCCTGAGCAACTATCACATTACTCAGGGGCAGATCTAGGCAAAAAGAAATGGGGAGCCCTGGAAGGAATGAACTTGGAGAAGCAACCTATTTTTGTGTGTTTTGGCACTGAGCACAGACAGGAACAACTCTTATGGCACCTTACTGTGTTTCAAACTTTGCTAATGATTGACAAAGCTGCCACATGGTAAAAACAGAAATGTTGTGATCAAAAGTATGTGCCATGCAATGCCTTCTATCCACAAAGTGAAGTCTCTTGGCAGCTATTTTATAAGACCATTGCTGTGCAATTTCAAGTGCTTTGGGGAGCAGGGCAACTAGAGAGCACAAGTATAGATTACAGAAGAGTGGGGGGGGGGGGGGGGGGGGGGGGGGTGGCCCTACCCTATAGATTCGCTACTGACATTACTGAAAGGAAGTGCATGGCACATATTCATGCATGCACATTTTATTAAAGGATACTTCTGGTAACTTTTCATGCTTATAAATTGGCAGTTGGAGGTAGTCAAATTATACTTCATACTCGAACCATGAACCTAGCAGAGGATCTTAATTTGCACAGTGCTGTTATGATTTATGTTGACATAGGTAGCTGTGTGACTGTTAATTGATGTGAGTTCTAGTGGTACAAACATCAGTTTATCCTAAGAAACCTCGTATCAAGAATTGCAGATCAATAGACTTGGCAACTAGAAATTGACAGACAGTGTAGTAACCCTATTGATGATTAATTTAACACCTTCCTTTGATTGTACATAGCATTACAAGACATGCATTTGTTCTTCTGAAAAGGTCAACCAGGGACTGCCCAGCTGGTAACGGCTACTGCTGAGACCACTAGCACAGGTACTGATACACCCACTTCAATGCCAAGACAAATTCAGAAACCTTCTCAGGAGAGTCAGTACAAGCCAGTGCAAATGCCAACAGAAGAAACATGTCATCCAGCCCAAGCACTAGCCACTTCCTTGAACAGAACAGACTTGGTGCACAGTAGACAACAAGACACACCTTTCATTCACCAGCAAAGATTGGTATCTCCCAAGACAAGCAAATGGATAAGTACTGGGGACGGTGGCAAGTGGACGAGAAGAAACACTGAGGGTAGTGGCAGCAAGTCAACACAGTCATTGCCGTTGCAGAGAAAGTACTCAGACCATGGTAATGAGTTTAATACACCAGCTGGATGAGAGTTTATACTCCATTGGCCTTGCCTCAAAGTTGAAACCTTGCCAAGCTGGGTTAGCTATGCCTGTTCAGACCTCAGGTCGATGGAGCATAGACATATCAAACAAAATGTTTCAGCTTGAGAGCCTTCAACAGCTGCTTAACTGGCACTTGTGACTATGATCCATCAACCTGTGTCCTGAACATTGCGTACCAAATATGGAGATCTGCAGCTCATGTCATTATCGACCTGTGATTATGGATTCTTGCACGATACACTTACACCTCGTACCCAGGCCATGTGGGAAGAGAGAAACGTTTCTCTCCTCCCACACGGCCTGGGTACGAGGCTACCTCCTGGTAATACGTATGAGATGAACACTTTTTGTTTATCAAACAGTTCTACCAAAGCCATCAACCATGACTGCACCAGCGTTGAAAACAGTCTCTATTGTGGGGGAGTGGCCCAGTGATAACTCAAGTGACTACACCCTCTTAAATCCTATTGGTAATGAACCCACAACAGGTGATTGTGGAGTTAAAAAGGCAATGCAATAACTTAATTCTCTCTTCTGTTGCAGATGCTGAGGGCACATTACTACAAGAGTCTACAGGAAACTGAAGCTATTGGAGGTATACATATTACATGCATAACTGAAGAAGTAGGTTATCTGATACCAACTTGACTTTAGAAAATAACTTTGTAGTGCATGGCTATAAAATTGTGTTTGTTCACGCTTCTTCACTTTTGCCCTGATGACGACTGGAGTATTCAGTCAAAATGTTGGCAAAGGTTATTTTCCGAACTCAAGTTGGTGCCTTATTCTTCATTTATGCAGGAGCAAACTGAGAAGCCACTGAAAATTTTACTGAGAGTTTGCATGTATAGCTGCTTAATCTGAGTATAAGCCTAGTATATAGTCACAGTAAGGAAAGCAGTCAGTTTTTATGCTGACAGTCTGACACTTCAAGATACTGAGAAATAGGCTGTGTGGACACACACTTATACTTGCCAATAATAGCTCAATTGTCGCATTGCTGAGAAACTGTTTGCACAGTCATGTTATTACATAATCAAAACATTGTGGTAGAGTAACAGTCCGCATGTGAAGAGAAGTATGTCATCAGCAATTCAAGCTCCAACTTCTTGTTTCACCTCTTCTACATGCACACTACTGCCAGCAGTATCAGAATTTCCTCAAATAGTATGTGCATGGGTTCAAATTTTTGTGCCAATAAAGTTGCAGATGTACTAAATTTTACAAACACAATTCATAATATTAGGCAAGCTTATTGCATGCGTATACAATCACTAAGGCTTACCTCCCACAAGGTGATGCGTTCATCTAGTATTATAATGCTAAACTGGTCATTCCAAGACTCCCTCCTCCCCTGCCAAATTTTAGGTAGTCCAGTCAGATATAACCGGAACTAACTTTTGGGGGAAAATGAAGCTAAACCTGCAAACTTTCTGACAACAATGTGGCCTTTTGAGCAGTGTAGCATATAAGCATACTATGTTAATGGCCTGGGTAAAAGTGAACTGAATAATAACTGTGAACGCATCAAGTAGAATTCAGACCTTAGTCACATTTTAGAAAACAAATGACAACGTGACTAAGGTTCAATGTGTTCACAACTGTAAAATTAAAGATCATCGATCTAGTGCCACTAATGCTTATTGGTAAACAGGATATTTGAGGTGAGCATGAACAAGCCCCACACTAGTATGATCTACAATAAAACATGACTGTCTGACCACATTTCATCTGAGTAATATGCAAATGACAGAACGTAACATTGCAATGTGCATGAGGCAAGTATACATGCAAGCAGCCTACACAGCATGAGAAAAGCCAGTCTGTAGCTTCACGTGCAAGTTCAATGCAGTCACCATTGCAATGGAGAAGACTTGGTTGCATATATGCATGGCGACATACTCAGTCATAAGGTATAAGGATGATGCTAAGCCGACGAATAACCAAGACTGTGTGCTCACAGATGACAACAACAAATGACATCATGGATTCACAACCTATAGCTTCATGATTGGCATGTTTTACATTCCTCTGGTAAATACTGCATTCACCTACACAGCACACAGCTGTGAAATCAGCATTGGTATATACTTTGCTCAGGCTTGCGTATGCCCCACAATGATGAAGCATTCTGTCTAGTAAGTGTTTTGGTAGGTGCACCATATAATAGGTAAATTATTCTTCATTTATTCATTCATTCGTGGAGTGGAGTAAAATGATTCTGAATCCTTCATCTTAATTGGGATAATCACGCATGTCACTTACAAATTAAGTCTGTAGCAGTATATTCCTTATTGCAGATGGAGATTACTGGGCCTCATTCTCATTCTGTGGATCATGACATGAAGTTCAATGTTACTCAGCTTCTACACATGCACTTGAAACTCTAGGAAGCAGTAACAATTTGGTGTGACATGTTTTATTACGCAAGTATTTCAGTGATTTCAATTATGTTATGATGAGGAAGACACAGTATGATATTTCGTCACAATGAACCCCAGTAAATACATTGGATCCTACGTAATCCGGTATGTGCATATCAAACGATGCGTGTCCATGCAGAAGGGAGCTTCCCGGGGGATATTCCGTGTGGTGTTGCGATTATTATTATATAAAGCAAATCAATAGAGTGTAGTGGATAGTAGTACGCGTGTCACTTGAATTGGTAGCGCTTGCCAGCGGTTAGAGTGGTGTGCATAATGGCGTCTCCAGCAGTGAGAGAACTCCGGCGCGTGATGTTCACCGTCGCACAACAGCTGACCCAACAAGAGAGCGACACGCTTGTATGGATGCAAGACGTACCTGTGCAGTTCAAAGGGAAGCCACCGCTTACGGTTCTCGCGCAAATGGAGTCGCAAGGTCTCTTCTCGGCTTCCAAGCCTGAGCGTTTCGCGGACATCCTCAAAGACATTAACAGACTCGATTTGGCGAAGCAGGTCACGAAAACCACGAAACGCAAGAAAAATCAACGTGATGCCGTCGAGCAATCGGAAGAGCAGCTGCACATCACCCTTGCTGCTAACCTAGAAGTCACTCTGTTGCAGAGTAAGATATTGCTCGAGCAGGTGGAGAGGCTGCGGCAGGTAGTGATTGAAGCAAATGAGAAGAGAATCGGGGAAATCGTTGGCAATGCAAAGGAAAGTGCGGAAAGGCTCAAGAGGACGTTGGAGCATGCGTCAGGATTGTGCAGATCTAAAGTAGGTTCGATTACAACTCCAGAAGAGGTTCACCGCGCCTTACACGAGCCAGAAAGTACTGCCACTACTATCAGAGGTATTTACGTCAATACAAATTTGTAATTTTTTTTACGTGGAGGGAAGCTTAACTGTATGGTTCCGCCAGCAACATAGGATAGCTGTTATATTTCATGGGTTGGCTATTTCCATGACCTGGTACACAAACAAGAAACGGCTTTCAGTCCACAAATGAATTTATCTTTACACATACAGATTCAGCTCCAACCCATTCCTCTCCGGTGCCACCAAAACTAGTCAGTACAAGGAGTCCACTGACTTCTAAACGAACTAAACCAACACAGCAGTCAGGTATCTATGAGGTACCCTGCTGTACTCAAAATGTAACTGAAAGCCAGGACAAGAAACGCAAAGATGCGAGCCACTACTATTCAAAAGTAACCCAGTCGGAGGATAGTACAGCAGCACAGCTTGTCTCAGGAGTGTCAGCAAACCGGCCTCAAACAGCACCAAAACCTAGACCTAAGAGAAGAACCACAACAGCTAGTAAGAACGCACATTATAAAATTGATGCAGGTCTACTTGTATTATTACATCATGCTTTCTTCTACTTTTTTAGGCACATATGGATGGCCGGCTGATCCTAACACCACTTACAGGCCTCAAAGTCCATCAAGTGAGTTACGTTACTACCTCCGGGGTTGTTATCTGTTCAGTTTGGTCACAAGGTTTAGCTGTATATAGTTAAGTGTAGTTCCCATTCTATCAAGGTACATGAATTTGCTTCCATATTACTGGAGTACATGCATGTATGCGATCTATACCATTAATTCTTTAAATTTGCTTCCTCTTCTTTAGCGATGTCCTCAATAAGACGAGTTTCATTTCCTGTACAGCAACACCCCGATAGCAAGTTCAGTGATAGCAAATTCAGTGATACCGAGGCATATGTGGGTTCTCTTCCGTCACGTTCAAGTGTCTTTGACGATAGTAGTGATTACAGTAGCACTTACTCGGGAGATGACAGTGGGTTTGCTGAGTCCACTCAGTTTCTAAGGAGACAATTGAACAGAAGAAGAACAAGGGTACTGCCAGACCTTCCACCACAGGAACTAACTTCACACAGTAACTACTACAAGAGCCTATCAAAATGTGAAGATGTCAAGTACTACAAGACTCTTGAAGAGAGAGAGGCAGTTGAAGGTTAGTTATATAACTACCTGTACAGTCTGTGACATATTTGCCCCCTACGTATGTAGCCTTTCAATCACGACAAAGGACTGAAAATACTTTAGCTGACTGTTGTAAACCTAAGATTGTGTGCCCACGCAAGGTGTGCATATTTTGAATGCCACTCCCTATTTCTACAGATGTGACATATGACTCATGTGACACCTATGAATGTATGGCATCTTACAAGATTCCAAGAGAACAATTACTTCCAGAAGAACCAAACTCGAAAGAACACATCTACATGAACTTACCTCACAGAAAGTAAAAATCATAATTACGTCATATAATTTCATGTTTATTGATTAGTGTTCTTACTAGTAGCTAATATTTGTGTTATGCTTGTATACCTTGTTTTTGTTCAGTGTTGAGATGTCCAATTGCCATACGAGTTGTTAATTTGGATCACTTTTCAATTATCTCTTTATGTTACATAGGTTACACAAATTCTAGCAACAAGCATAATGTAGAGTACACAAGTCCTATTAGAGTAGCAACCGAATACCAACAACTTGAGAGTATATGCATGATTACTAGTGCCCTACAAATTGCCAGTACCTACTATCAGTTGTCACATGAGAGTAAGTTTCTCGTAGTATATAAAACTATATACCCACTTCATTCAAGTACTTGTAAGTACTTACTTGGAGTGTAACAACAGGATGTCATTAATTAAAAGTACGTAGTATGGCATACTTTCCTCCATTAACACATGCAGGTGGTAGCTCTTGCCAAACAGGTTATGTCCAGAGGTACTATAGCTAAAAGTACCAACACAGTCATATCTTATGAACACAAGCATCCCAAAAGTAAATGTATGCAGCAAGTTCACTTTGTGTTGATTAGCCCAATGATATACATTGGTATCTAGCACCAAACGTGCAAGAACAGGTAAGGTAGAAATAGAACCAATATGTAAATGTAGCTCATGTATATGTCTAAAGGTGGCAGTATTTAGAAATTTCATTAATAAACTCTTGTTTTCATAGGAGGTGCTAATATACAATATCACTATTTTTCTCTGCCTTTCAATTTCCTCCTCTTCTTTGCTGTTGAAGCAGGCTCCAGCATTCTGTAGAAGCACAGATCAGAGTAACCCATATACAGTGATCATACATAAACAGTTACACTTGAAACTCACAGCTTAGGTCTTGAAGGGAGATGTGTACTTGGTGTGGTCAACGCTACTGAAATATCATCAATACTAGCAACCTTCTTCCTAGTGGAACGTCTCAAAACCACTGGTGAGATTCTCTTCAAGCTTCTTCCACTTGCATGACCTCTACTGGTTCTTCCTTTTACTTGCTGGGAAACTAGGTGCTTCCTTGTAGACGGCCTGCTCTGACTGGTGCCAGCAGCTTTGATACTACTGACTTCATCATCAGTGGTTATATCTGACTCCAGGGCAATTAAGGACCCCCACACATCAGGCTTCTTCTGTAACTTCGCAGACTCTGCAGAAATTTGTCTCACTCCCACACTATCAAATTCTTGATCAGTTATACCACCGATACTGAAAGTCTCACAGAAGACTGGTTCCTTATCGGAACATCTTGGCTGCTTGGTTTGTGAAGACTGCTCTACAGCATCAATTTTAGAGGCTTCCTCGTCACTACTATCTCCCAAACTCTCATTCTTCTCGTCAGCATCCCCCTAAGGTTGTAAGCCAAATAAGAGATTACATTGTCCACAAGTGGGTCCATTATGTGCATGTATGACATAGTACACATGCATACAAATTGCTAAAAACTTTAAAACACCCTGTTTGTTTCTCTCTGTATAAGCACACTCCTATTTATTCAAACATAAAACAACAAACACAGAAAACCAACAAACACAGCTACACAACAACAAATACCAAGCTGTACCAAGTACACATACACTATCTACCTCCATCGCACTGTCTAATTGAAGCTCGCCAATCACATTCTCCAACCAATTTTCTGAAGTTTCATCACTGTCAGATTCCAAACTTTCATCTTTCTGTACCTAAGTATAGATAAGACATATACTATACACATGACTGTACAATTGGCCTGAAATGAATGCCAGCAACAGTTCATGTCCACAGACAACCTGAAACTTATGTGAAATTGTATACATGCTTCACTTACTCTTGTTTCTATAGTAACGGGTTGGTAATAAATTCCATGTACTCGCTGTTTTGTAAACCACAGCATATAAACTACCTTGTCTCAATACAAACTACTTTGTGTGTATAATAATGGTAAATCAGGTAGGAAAACAGACCACTCTTAGCATAGTAGACATGGGGTTTATATGATTACATAACTATTCTTGTCTTATTAGTTTTGCCCATTACCCCAAATGGTTATTCATGATGCGTAACCTCTCGGGTACAACCTGAGTTCAAGAAGGGACTGAACCAGATACTTATTAATCAACAACTTTGCTGTGCTCAGCAAGGCTAGCATACCACAGTTTATTATCCATTCAAAAGACAATTTAGGAGCTTCAAAATGGGTGATACGGTTATGTTGTTCATGTGACACCATTGATATAATCACGACAGACTTGTTACTAAGAGGGTCACTCGACACTGATACATAGCAACAGTTCTAAATATAGTGTTTAGACGACTATAGCATCATAAAACTACTTATCGGTAATTAAGTATAACCTTTGCAGGTAATACAAAATGCAATCATTGCTCTTTGATCTCAGCTTTTCATCTTGATAAGGTCTAATGGTATGTAGTATACCTTTCACCAATAACTATCTTGGGCATACTGGCATTATCTTGGGCACACTAGCATTATCTTGGGCACACTGGCCACATGTTACACCAACCAAAGGAGCTTGGTATTTGGCCTTCTTTAGTGTGGTCCATATTCATGAGTTGTATGCCACAACTACGTACTTATGTATGTAACAATCTGGTGAGAACCATAGGTAAGTCTGGACAGTCTGGGTGTGGTACAAGTACAACACAATGGTTGAAAACAGAACCCAGAAATGCAAAAAGGCAAGGATGTTGCATTTTGATACCATTCTTGAGCAGCAGTAAACGAACGCGCTCCATCCAGTACTTCACACTATATACAATGCTCTGCATTCAGATTATTACTTGGGCAAGCTCCATCTATGTGTAGTTTATGAAAATCACTACATCCACACGTACATTCAAGCTTTTATAGATAAAACTACATGCATACTAAAATGCCAGACTGTCCATGCACACAATGTCATGCCAGCTTTGAGTACCTACCACCAGTGTAGGCTAAGCCTACAGGCTACATAGCAACTTCAGACCAGGTGGAGGGTAACTACAGAATTGAAAGTAAGTTCAGTATTTGCCTTCATACTATGCTAAGCTGACTTGGACTTAAGAGGAAAATGTGCACGATGAGCCATGAATCTGCAATAATTTTTCCTACTATAAATAGGTACATAATTTTATGCACCATTGTTCAGGTATGCATTCACTCAGGCTTGCCCCCGCAGTGAGACATGTACCAACCTCCCCAGTGTGGTCCTCAAAGAAGAGAGACTGCTGTGGTAGATCACTGCAATGGCTTCCACGATCACTGTCCTCACTACCATGATGGTCTCCTCCACTTACACTCACTACCTGAAAAGATACGGTATGTATGCAGATGGTATAATGAGAACCAAAAGTGGATAATTAGATAATTAGAACATGTACCATAATTGTCCGATATTGATGCTTCAAGCAGGACTCATAACCATTGGGCTATGAAGTACCCTTGCTTAACACCTACTCTACTTTTGCAAAGAAAACGATCTTCTACCCAACAAGCATGTGATTTCCACCAGCCAAACTGGGTTAGTAGTGTCTGAGAAACTTGATTGAAACTTGCTTATGAATAGAAGTCATGCTGGCCTCATTCCCAGGCCTGTTCGAAAAATCACAGAAATGGGCCTGGTATCTATTATTTGCGCATGTGCTTAATTTCCCGACATTCCAAGAATTCTGGACAATACCGTGTTACCCCTGTGTGCTGTGACATCAGTACGTGTGTATCATCATACACTGTTGACAGTGGCTATTTGTGGTTTTGAACGCCTTTCTGCGACATTGATTGAGGCAAAGCAACAGCACTCAAACTCGAGAAGAAAGCATCTCTGAAGCAATTATCCTAGGGATACCCGGCTGCTTATGGGCTTGGCAAGTCATAATTTGTGTGACTAAGTTATAACCTACGTTTGTGACATGAAGATCATCCTGCATCGATAGTGCAGTTCAAGCGATGAGTGCTGGGGTTAGAAAGGGCTAGGAGTGTAGCACTCACTTCTTGGGCCATACAATATAAAGCTGGTGTACGTAGACATCATCGTTCATCACCACCTGATATAGGCCATCATTTGACAGTGAGCTTATGCACTAGTTAAGCGCATGTGCGAACAGTAGATACCAGGCCCTTTTTCAAATTGGCCTGGGAACGAGGCTCAAGTCGTGCTTTTCTCTATAGCAAGGCATAGTAGACACAAGCTAATGTATTATCATCCTTGGAAAACACCCACCCATGCCCGCCCTTACTACTGTACAGAGCCTACAATACTCACTCTAATTATCCGAACATTCTAATAGCTCGAATGGCATATTTGATAATTTTGTTTCCTTCCTAATTCATTGAACATGCTGAATTTCGAATTTTCTTACCTGTTCTACTTAACCGAATGGCCACACCACGCGGTGTATACAAGTACTAAAGTATGGCAGGAGCTCAAGAAGACAACTCGGAGTTCAGCTTCACTGCAGCTGTTAGAGGCTTCCACGTTTATCGCAGAGTGTGGTTACCACATCTTGGACAGCGTCTAAGCGCGGAAAGGGAACATGGAAACGCTGAAGATTGTTTTACGATCGCTGTCAGAGAGCACAGTGACACTAGAGCTGACGAGGATGTCGACGAAAGGATGACAGCGTCATGAGGAAAGTAGGTGTTAACTAGTTAATTAACTTAATTAACTTAGCACCTGCTTGCTATGTGTTAACGGGTACTTAGCATCTGTTCTCTATATGTTAATTGGTAAGTTAATTAACAAGATTTGTATGTATGTATACACAAATTTTTAAGCATTCTGTTTGTGTTCAAACAGCCCCCAGCACAACACTGCCTGTGCAGTATAATTACATACATCAAGTAGTGCTTCAGCTTGCTCATTAGCAAGTCTCTTCACCAGGTAGTTCACAGTGTTCTCCTGGGACCATGAGTGCTTTAGGCCTAGATATCTGCACACACTGCAACCAAAGAGCCGAAAACATACCAAACTGCTCGTCACTTAACACAAGAGCGCATACAAACAGGCAGCTTGAGTAAGAGCGTGTAACTCCGTAAAGTTTGAAACCGGTCGGAATTTACTGGCAGTGCTAAAAACAGTAATATGCAGTGATCGGACTATGGGCTCCTATTGGAGTTACACGCTCTTACTTGAGCCACCCGTTCTTATGCGCTCGTGCTTAACAGCAGTCCTACTCTCACCTAGGGTTTTGTTGCCAAAGCCACTCCTTGAAACCACCCGGAGCTGCCACATGAAAAGATAACTGGACACACATACACATTAGAATCAACTCATAATGGCATTATTGACACAAGAGCTTTATACTTTCCAAGAGCGTATAAGAACAGGCAGCTAGATTAAGAGCGTGTAACTTCAATAGAAGCCCACAGTCTGGTCAAAATTATTGAACCGTACTAAAAAAAGAACAGCTTAGCAACAATGGCTTACGTCTATGCGCAGCTGCGCAGTATGTGTTACTATTTTTAGTACGGTTCAATAATTCCGACTGGTTTCAAATTTTATGGAGTTACACGCTCTTACTCTAGCTGCCCGTTCTTATGCGCTCTTGCCTTTCTACATACTTTGTTATGTCTAGTGACTTCTTCTCTAGACAAAAGCAATAAAAACGCAGCCCGGTGGAAACAACAAACAGATCTGGGGGGGGGGGGGGGGGGGGGGGGGAGAGAAGTCTTGCTGAATCACCACAATAATGCTAGTAGTTAGCACACAACAAATACTGTCACTTACTTGATGTAATGGAATGGACTTAGTGGGTTCAAACGAGACGAAAGATCCAGCAGTTTTCTGAAAACACAGCAACACTTCAGTGATAGTTTATCTATAAATCACACTCCAAAATCAAGTTCTTGGCATCGCTACCTAATTGGGGCGAGCCTGAGGACTGCATTGCGCAGATGTGTGTGTATACGTACGTACGCACGTACGTGCTTGTGGCCATATACTGTAAATTTTAAATGCGCATTTAAATATTTCCCGAAAACTGAAAGTCCTCGTGCACTCAATAAGTGAAGGGCAATGCTGGGCTACTGCCACAGTGCAGCGTTGGCAACTGTAGTGGAGATGGCTAAGTTTAAGCACCCACGGCACCTTACTTCTTGTTTGTCACAGTAGCTACGGACCGACCATCAACGGCAGGCTGCTCGCAGACCGTACAAATTATACACGCCGGTTTGAGATCACTTCAGGTAAGGGTCGTCACGAGCATAAACGGCACTCATAAACGCTAGCGATTCAGCTCATCATTTCTTTGTGAAGCTTAGTCTGTTCATGTGCATGTAGCCATAGTAGCTGCTTGCTCAGGCTCGCCCCCCACAATGGCAATGTTCTACATTTTCTAGCAAGAGCACATAAGAACGGGCGGCTAGAGTAAGAGCGTGTAACTCCAATAGAAGCCTGTAGTCCGGGCAAAATTATTGAACCGTACTAAAAATAGAACACCTGGTCACATGCGTGCTTAGCAACAATGCATAATGGCTTATGTCAACGCAGCGTGCGCAGGGCATGTTACTATTTTTAGTACTGGCGGTAAATTCCGCCCGGTTTCGAAATTTACGTAGTTACACGCTCTTACTCTAGCCGCCGTTCTTATGCGCTCTTGTTTCTAGTTATAGTGGCTGCAGGAGGTACTTAACAGTTGTTCTTTAAAGGCCTAGAGGCATACCGACCTTTTCTCCCCCATACATGCTGTTGAACAAGATTTTTGTTTTCAGGGTACGTATACCATGGCACCAACCAGCAGCACCTAATATTTAAGAAATTTATCAGTGCCCAGCTCATTCAAGTAGGAAGAAATATCTGGAGTCACACTTGCTTGCCAATGTTTATTTTTCGTTTGCGTTAATTAGAATGCCACCTGGCAATGCAGGAAATGACATACGCAGTCATAATAATTGTAGCAATTTGAGTCCAGTGCAGCAATGCACTGAGTCAAATGTCCTCTGTTATTACAATTTATCATTGGCCAACTGGCATACTTTGGGCAGTGATACCCCCATTATTTAGGCACTGCTAACCAGCCTTTGTACTCCTGAGATGGTCTAGCTTGATAGACTAGGACATGTTGCACCTTCAGATGTTTGCAAGAAAAAGGATTCCTTTCTCCTCTCCCTCCAGAACATTGCTGGGGGGTGAGAGATGGTCGAGCTTGATAGACTAAACACGTCTATAAGGGATGAATCCAGTGCCACCTGAAAGCAGAGCAATTTAAATGGATACACTTTGAGAAGGGATGACACAAGTGTCTTGTTTCACCAGTTGCTAAGCAAAATGACATCAAACACACCTGTTGCCACATGTGACGTCGAATGAATGATTTTTACTGGCTGCTCAATTCAAACCAAAGCCGCCGCCTGCCGCCTACAGCTGATTTGAATCACACTGGCAATAGCCTGCTGAATACACTCTGAGTGGGCATGACACAAAGTGTCTTGTGTCACTAGTTGCTAAGCAAAATAACATCAAAGGAGTTTCAGTTCTAGAAAAGCATCCTGTTGCCAGACTGGAGTCTCTTGCATCGCAGCACACCAATCAGAATCATGGAAGTGTAGCAACTGCCGCCATGGCTATATGTTATATGGTTTTACTCCAAGCAATTCAAATCTAACTGGAAGGTTTGTTCCAGGGAGAAAACACTCCCCAACAAAGGCCACAAAACAGCTAGCACTTTGGTCAGGAAAGTACTTGAAGTCTGGGGAAGTGATTGTAGCTATCATTAGTATGAACCTGGTCAACCGTCAGCTCGCCGTGTTGAATCCAGGTAGCCTGGTCAACCGTCAGCTCACCGTGTTGAATCCAGGTAGGCTGGGAGATGCTGGGTGCATTTGTTGTACCCCCATGTAGGTGATTTGTGTCTATGTCTGTGTAGCTAGCTGTAACAGTTTCTGAAATTTGAATTTCGCTGTGCGTAGCAACTGTTTTTTGCTAGGCAGTGTTTCTTGTTTATTCTTGTTCGTTCTTGCTTCTTGCCATGTTAGCTTTATCTTGCTTCAGAACAGAATAGCCTAAGCATAGAATAAGTTAGATATATCCCTGCCAAGCGGGACATAAGACCCATTACATCCCACGGGAAGGGTCAGTGCTATCGTTCAGCCTCGGAAGTACCTCGGGCTTTGCCCTCAGTACTTCCTCGGCTTCACTCAACACTGACCCTTCCCGTGGGATGTAATGGGTCTTATGTCCCGCTTAGCAAGGATACTTGTCCTAAGAAAAAAGAGGGCATAGGAGGCAATTATCCAGGCAATGACCTACCTCAGACTAGCTGCTAGAACGGGACAACACATGCACCGCCACATGCACTGGCACATGCAACTGCACGTGCAGTTAGTGAGCAAGGCGGACTTTGTACCTTCCACTTAAGTGGCACGTAGTGCCTTTGATCCACCCACACATAAATTAGACATATGTATGTACTATAGTACGAGATGTATACACTTGATAAGTGCGTGGAGCCAATATTATGCAGTGGGGAAGAATTACTACAAGAGGGGGTGGTTATCACCTTCCTTCTTAAGAAATTTCATACCAGTGTTTACAAAGTGAGGTAGTTTGAAAACCACTATCTTTGTAGGCGGTGGAGTAAATACTACCAGATGGCTATCTGGCTCTTTCCTCTATGTACACAAGTACAAGTGGTTTGAAACCACTACTCCTGTTGGAGAGGAGCTGGCCTTCCTTCCTTACTAGGAATTCCACACCTGACCAACCGGTAGTGTTTACGCAGCTGAGACGGTTATCTCAAGTGGGTTATTGTTTACGTAACTGACCTCACAAGCGGGAGCAAAAGATGAGCACTGATGTGGGAAGGAGGGGAAGCTGACTGTAGCACTGCATCCAAGCAATGCTCCTGTGAATGACCTGGTGGTATACACACGCCCACACACACAGTGCTGCATAAGCTGTGCATTCACTAACTATCCGTACAAATGCAGGATGAGTAATGTACGTCAATTATATGTGCGTCTGTAAGTGGAATTTCTGCTGCTGGAAAAAAATCAAGGCCAAACATTTTTGTCCATCTGTGGGCAAATTTTGTTCCCATAAAAGAAAATGCTTTGGTCACATGACTTAGCCCTGTTTGTCACATGACTTAGCCCTGTTCCTAACACTTGGAAAACTCAGAGGGAGTGCCCAGGAACAAGACTACATGACCCTACGGAAATGAGAAGGGGTTGATCCCTGCAATTATTGCTAATAAGCCTGTGTTGTCTCACATTGACTGTTGCATCATTGTGCCCAGGAACAAGACTACATGACCCTACGGAAATGAGAAGGGGTTGACCCCTGCAATTATTGCTAATAAGCCTGTGTTGTCTCACATTGACTGTTGCATCATTGTGCCCAGGAACAAGACTAATGACCCTACGGAAATGAGATGGGGTTGACCCCTGCAATTATTGCTAATAAGCCTGTGTTGTCTCACATTGACTGTTGCATCATTGTGCCCAGGAACAAGACTAATGACCCTACGGAAATGAGATGGGGTTGACCCCTGCAATTATTGCTAATAAGCCTGTGTTGTCTCACATTAATTGTTGCATCATTCAAGCACACTGTACACGGGACATACCTAGTAGAGTCAGCACAGCGGACAGCAAGTGATCACACCCTCCATAGTTAGTATCCCTAAGGAAGAAATAGTATACGTTATACCTATCCACTTGCACCCAATACTCTTGATTCCAAATAACCAGTGTCCAGGGCAAGGGGCCCACTAACAGTTGTATCTTCACTTGTCCATGTTTGAAGCTTCAACACTCCCAGACATCTTGGCGCAAATACAGATCACAAGACTATGAAAGCATTTGTGAGTAAACATTCAACCGCTAATAGCCCGTAATTTTGTAAAATTGAATACTACTATATACCGACACATGTCTATGTAATTCGATACCAAATACAAAAGGATTTGTGATAACCTGTGGCTTTACATGACATTACTATGGCAACGGATGTACACAGCCACCATAGCAACAAGGTCTGTTAGCCTCATTCCAAGTGTGACAATACCATAGATCTGGAAATGTTTGTTACAAAATTTTCGTGTTTTAAATTTTCATGTAAAAATATTTTCGTGGTCTAGGATAACCACGAAAATTTTTTGATGGCATTAAATCAATTCTACGTTCCCAGGTTTGGTGATCTGGAACGAGATTACGCATGCCGAGAAAACGTGGAGTATGTACGAACAGCTTGCTGCGTTTGTGGCTACCACAAAGCTGTTGGCGAACTACTCGCGTGGGAAAGAGAACCGAAGAACACTGTAGGCACGTACTGTGGTAGTAAAGAGAGACAGTTATCAGACACTGAGCGGAAAGTTGTAACGCGTTGCCATGAGTCACCTGCGGGTATCGAAGAAGAGGCTGTCTTGCGCAAAATAACTAGCTAGCTGTGAAACCGTGTGTACAAAAATGTGCTGACTGTAATAATTATCCATCGTAAAATAGATTTCGTGTTTTTATTTTCGTGGTTTACACAAACCACGAAAATATTTTTATAACGAAAATTTCCAGATCTATGGTATGTTAGATCTTTTAAAAGATATAACATACTTGGTAGCCATTTTCTCTGTTTTTGTGAACTGAGCTTCTAGACTATCCTTGTGTGGCAGGCAATGAGGGGGGAAACTGTTACCATGGTGATGGCTACCAAAGAAGAGCACTAAAAATAGTAATTCAGCAATAGTATGTACATAGCCATATATGGTAGCAGTGCACACTGCAACTAGTACTGAATACCACTGTAGAAGGCAATCAAAACCAGCATGCTGAATTGAATTTTTAGTGCAAGTGATTACCAGCATCAATAATTTTATTTTAGCATAACAGGTCAGCCTCATTCCCAGGTCATAATGCCTCGGAATGAGACTGTTGTTTATACATGTAAGCCTACGTGAATGTGGTGGTGGGTGTGGCAGTGGGCGTGGCAGCAACCAGAAGATCAATATAAAGAGACAACAGAGCAGCAATGTTATCTTCATATGTAGACCCCTAGAAAAACAGACATACACACAAACTAGTATGCATGCTCAATGTGCGTAGTATCATTCCCAAGGCCTTCCCCAGCTCCAGTTTTTGAGAGCCTTAAGTACAACAACTGGAGTCAAGGATAGCCTGAGGATACAGTACAATGTGAGTATACACATTAGAAGTGAGCATTCTCTGTCGAGGATAGCCTGAGGATACAGTACAATGTGAGTATGCACATTAGAAGTGTGCATTTTCTGTCGGGGATAGCCTGAGGGTACAGTCACACTGTGAGTATACACATTAGAAGTGTGCATTTTCTGTCGAGCTGGAGATAAATTCTCATCACAAGGGTCAGAGTGAATGGTGAGTCTTTCACTTGTGCGCTACATGCATATTTTAACTTGCACATGGTTTGTAGAAGTATGGTCACATTACATAATTCACCACTCCACTTTAACCCAATATACACATACATACATACATACATATGTATATACACGGTATATTACATGCAGTTATACATGAATGTACTTCATAAACAATCTCCCTAAAACATACTTCTTGTGGAAAATACCCACGTCTCAGGTGGGCCTGCATTAAAGTGCTCAAGATGGCTGCCTTGGTGGCCTCAACATGGTCTCTCTCACATCCATCCTCACTGCTGAGCACACGGTCACCAAGGACAGTGAACATCCGGAAACAAAACTGAAGCCAAGGCACAGAACTCTGAAAAGAACTGCCAGTCACAAGGGAACAGAACCGTATACCAGCCAGGCACTCCTCGACAGAAAATACCTCCTACACATCACAAAAGAACAAAAGTGTGTAACGAAGGTAGCCTCATTCCCAGGCCTTCCTACTATACAGGTCTGGGACCAATACTATAATTTAGGATGTAGAACAGCCTCATTCCCAGACCAACAACCAGCCTTTCGTTGCATGGTTTGTATGCGGAGGAGAGCCTGGGAATGAGGCTGAGAGCCTGGGAATGAGGCTGAGAACCTGGGAATGAGGCTGAGAGCTTGGGAATGAGGCTGAGAGCCTGGGAATGAGGCTGAGAGTACAGACACAAAACAGACTTCAGACCACGTCATTGCTCCACTTTTCCAGCACAACTGTAAGGAAGTCAGTGTTATGCGTCGCAGCCACAAGTTTTTCGTCTGCCAGCAGAAAAACAAACCAACGTCACTACACAATAAAACTCCCCATGCAATAATAAATAACAAGCAATAGACAGGGGAAATCCAATTGGGTGCATGCCTGCAACTGGTAACGTACACATCTTCAACTTTGCACTGCACTCTGTTAGTTCTCTCAGAATGGCCAGAGAATTCTCCAACCCTGTGGGAGTCAGAATGTTCAGGACAGCATGTTCGTGGGGCTGCTGAGAGGGGTGATTTCCAGATGGTTCTTTCTGCTGTCGACGCTCTTTTAGAACAGACTTTTTAGAAGAAACCTTCAGTGACCTATAGCAGTTGAAGCAGCCGACCAGTTTGTAAACAAGCCACCAGTTTATAAACCAGTCATCGAGTATGTAAACTGGTTGGCCTGCTTTCAAAAAATAAAAAAGCAAAGCAAAGTGGTCCTATAGGCCTAACAGCTGGCCAAATGGTTTACGAGCAGGCCAAACAGCTGGCCAAATGGTTTACGAGCAGGCCAAACAGCTGGCCAAATGGTTTACGAGCAGGCCAAACAGCTGGCCAAATGGTTTACGAGCAGGCCAAACAGCTGGCCAAATGGTTTACGAGCAGGCCAAACAGCTAACAAATGGTTTACGAGCAGGCCAAACAGCTGGCCAAATGGTTTACGAGCAGGCCAAACAGCTAACAAATGGTTTACGAGCAGGCCAAACAGCTGGCCAAATGGTTTACGAGCAGGCCAAACAGCTGGCCAAATGGTTTACGAGCAGGCCAAACAGCTAACAAATTATAAGACGAACAAGGCAAAGACGAACATGCTCTTAATCCATTTGAACAGTTTACAAACCGGTCTAGGGTTTGAAACCAGGCTGTAACAGATATATGACGAACTCATAGCTGATCACTTGCAGAAATTACACCAAGTTGCATGCTGCAAAAAATTTAATTGGTACGTAAATAGGTCAAGAACTGTTACATTCCAACTTGAGCTGTACCTACAAACTGTAAACAAGTTGTTTTTATATAACATCAATTGGTCAATGTTTGTTCTTAGAGTTTGGTAAACATGCAAGGTGTTGTGCAAACTGCCTGCAATAGCATTCCTGTCCTGTTATTGGCCCCACACCAGCATGACTGCATTGCACATGCATGTGTGTATGCTTATTTGTTTGTGGCCACTTATCATAAATTCTAATTGAGTGCATTTAAATATTTCACAAAGGTTGAATGTCCATGTGCAATTACAGCGTCAGCGTGAAGAGACACAAGTTTAAGCCCACATGACAACTACTTCTGGTTATGCAACTATGGACCATGACAGACAAGGTAGGCTGTTCACAGACAGAGGAAAATATTATGCACAGTGGTTGAGGTCACTTCAGGTAAGGGTCATGCAGAAACAACACTCATAAACGGCCGAGATTCAGCTCATGATATTAGCTTAGCACGCTTGTGTAATCATAGCAGCTGCACTGACAGGAGAAAGCTGCCCTAACAGGAGAAATTTGTCTGCATACATAACATCTAGGCATATTTTTTTAGGGAGATGTGGTTGTTAATTGTTAATGCATGATCACCTACCTAATTACAAACAGGATGATTACACTATCTCCGGATCAGACTTCTCAAGTCCTTCATCCGACTATCTTCAAACAAGCTACACAAAGTTCCAATACCTTTTCAATTTTCGGAAGTGTGCATCAAAGTTACGGTTTAGCTCCTCCTTCAGTCTTCCATCTGGCAGTGTTGAAATACTCTCCCACACAGCCTCCCGGAGCCGCGTAGTCGAAGCAATCTCATTCACTGAAATGAGACCAGTAATAATGTTTATTTCCGATTCCATGCCACTGGCTGCTGTGACTTTCCCTCCTCACCATGCCACATACTGTAGCTTTCATACCTCCTCTTTCACTTTAGAACTAGAAGTGGGCGTGGCTATGTTAAAATAACTAAATTCATGACAACAATTCCTCTCCCCACATACCGCAGTCTCAGTCCCAGATCCAAAATCGTCCGGACCCAAGACCCTTCTGACTCTGCAAGGGTCTGGTTAAAAACCTTGCCCAGAGGTGTCTAACACTGGAATGCTGCCATCAGCGTTGATGAGAGAAAGAATGCCAAATCAGCCAACCAGCGTTCGAGTTCTACTAATGACAGGAAGTGAATATAGTAGAGCATGGAAACATTGTAGAGGAGGTCGGACATGGTTGACCTTTGCTAATTAAAACAACTGAGGTCACACTAATTGATCTTGGATATTGCAAGGTAGAAAGTTTTGTTAGCTTTTTCTATGACTGGATCCAACTTGAATCCTGATTTTAAAACTGGGGCCCACCTCAGTGAAAGTCGAGAGAGCTAGTCTGTTGAGATACGAAAAATCAATTAGTGTGACCTCAGCCATTTTAATTAGTAAAGTTCAACCATGTCCGACCTCCTCTGGAAACATTGAACAATGGACTAGCACCTGACCAATCAGGTTGAAGACCTGAAAACAAAGTTTGCAGGATTTAAAAGCTGTGCTATTCCAGCAATACATTTCCAAGCAAGGTTATTTCCCGGACCTTTCCTCGCCTGGTCAGAAGCAAGGTTATTTCCCAGACCTTTCCTCGCCTGGTCAGAAGCAAGGTTATTTCCCAGACCTTTCCTCGCCTGGTCAGAAGCAAGGTTATTTCCCAGACCTTTCCTCGCCTGGTCAGAAGCAAGGTTATTTCCCAGACCTTTCCTCGCCTGGTCAGAAGCAAGGTTATTTCCCAGACCTTTCCTCGCCTGGTCAGAAGCAAGGTTATTTCCCAGACCTTTCCTCGCCTGGTCAGAAGCAAGGTTATTTCCCAGACCTTTCCTCGCCTGGTCAGAAGCAAGGTTATTTCCCGGACCTTTCCTCGCCTGGTCAGAAGCAAGGTTATTTCCCAGACCTTTCCTCGCCTGGTCAGAAGCAAGGTTATTTCCCGGACCTTTCCTCGCCTGGTCAGAAGCAAGGTTATTTCCCAGACCTTTCCTCGCCTGGTCAGAAGCAAGGTTATTTCCCGGACCTTTCCTCGCCTGGTCAGAAGCAAGGTTATTTCCCGGACCTTTCCTCGCCTGGTCAGAAGCAAGGTTATTTCCCGGACCTTTCCTCGCCTGGTCAGAAGCAAGGTTATTTCCCAGACCTTTCCTCGCCTGGTCAGAAGCAAGGTTATTTCCCGGACCTTTCCTCGCCTGGTCAGAAGCAAGGTTATTTCCCGGACCTTTCCTCGCCTGGTCAGAAGCAAGGTTATTTCCCGGACCTTTCCTCGCCTGGTCAGAAGCAAGGTTATTTCCCGGACCTTTCCTCGCCTGGTCAGAAGCAAGGTTATTTCCCAGACCTTTCCTCGCCTGGTCAGAAGCAAGGTTATTTCCCGGACCTTTCCTCGCCTGGTCAGAAGCAAGGTTATTTCCCGGACCTTTCCTCGCCTGGTCAGAAGGGGCTCAGGTCCAGACTAGATCCAAAACTAACCCTAGCACTAGTGCAGATCACTTTCAGTATCACTTTCAGCATCACTTTCAGTATCCACACATTATAATAATACCAATAATACGAGGAGGCCTGAAAATGAGACTACAAATACTGCAGAATGTAGATTTCCATTAACGTTAGCATCCGTAAGCTATACAGTGATTTATATGGTTAGGGTGGGGTTAGGGTTGGGTTAGGGCTGGTATAAATACCGTACAGCATACGAATGCTAACGTTCTGTCGTTAACGGCTTGTATACATACTGCAGAATGTAGGGGGTTCAAAAACATGACTGATACACTAGTTTCACAATATTTTCAGAGTATGGGTATGTAGTCTAGCTTGTCAACAGCTGAGTACAGCAGAGAAACTTGCACCAAAATTTCAGCTCACCTTCACCAAGCTGAGTGGAGAGTATTCTGATGAAGTCTTCGGCCTCCTTTGAAATGGCCATATCTTGCTCAGCCTCACTCTACTAACTCCTTACTTTCCGATCAACAGTCTCGCACGATTCCTGAACTCCTGCTATTGCATGCATGGGGATTATTTGGAATAACACTTGTCCACGTGTGTGAGGCAGGGCGCATGCGCGATGTACAGAATACCAAGTCGAAGAGCTCTGCTATCCCTGTTCTCTACTTTCGGCCATAATTATAGAAGCTGTGCTGCTGTGTATGCGAGACCAAGAGGGCTAAGATTGATCTCTACCTTGAGTCTTACTCCCAGAAGACCCAGTGTCACCCAGAACCGAGATCTAATACAAACACGCAGAACATTCTCCCTGGAAACAACCACAGGGAGCTCTGAACCCAAGTTGGAATCATCTTCTATGGAAACTCTGAATGGAAATAACACTGCTGCAACTACTAGTGCTAACATTGAGAAGTCACATGCGTCAGATGACTCATCACATGACGTCGTTATAACCAGTAGTACTGATGTTGAGAAGTCACATGTATCAGGTGACTTGTCACATGACGTTGTTATAACTAGTAGTACTGATGTTGAGAAGTCACATGCGTCAGGTGACTCGTCACATGACATTGTTATAACCAGTAGTACTGATGTTGAGAAGTCACATGCGTCAGGTGACTCGTCACATGACGTTATAACTAGTAGTACTGATGTTGAGAAGTCACATGAGTCAGGTGACTCATCACACGACACTGATGTTGAGAAGTCACATGCATCAGGTGACTTGTCACATGAAGTTGAAGGCACATCATGTGATTCGGAGGTGGATCCTTCCCTTGCGTCAGATGAACGATACGCATATTTGCAGAAAGGATTCACAACGGAAATCTACAAAATTGAGATCTGTAACCTTCCACCTTTTCTTGGATATCAGGTGCCTGCAAACAACCTGCAGCCCCGCCCTCTTTCCAAATTAATTAATGTTTACTCTTTTTGTAGCAAATCAAGAAAAAGTTGAGGGAACTGGACTTGAAGCCAGCCAAGATAAAGATGCCGTCAAAGACGTACTGCTTTGTGACCTTCAAATCTGATGAAGATAGGAGTGTAAGCTATGGTGGTTTTCTTGAGTTTGCTAGGGTGTAGATTTTACCAGGTGTGTTCTGTGCTTTACTCAATGTAGGCTGCTCTGAAGGTTTTGAACGGGTATGTGTGGAAGAAGAAGACCATTACTGCCAAGGTAGATCCAAACCCATGTTGTTCCATCATGGTAGCATGGTAGCAGGTTGTTCAGTGAGCACATGGCGCTCAGACGGTAGTAGCAGCTTGTTCAGTGAGCACATGGTGGTCACATGGTGTTCACATAGATTCACATGGTGGTCACATGGTGGTCACATGGTGGTCACATGGTGGTCACATGATGGTCACATGGGTTCACATGATGGTCACATGGTGTTCACATGGGTTCACATGATGGTCAAGTACAGAAAACTGTCCAATAGCATTATTCTTGCGACTCACTAAAGCAGCACTTCCCATAGAACCAACCTGTGACCAGTATACTACCCTTGATTCACAGGTTGCTGCACCAGCTCTGGACCCTCTTTTTAAGAGAAAGAGAAAAGGTAAACATGAGAGCTCAAATTCTACAAGCACCTTGTGAAACTTGATAAGGGGAAAGGGTCAGCAGTAATGTGTACCAAACAAAGAGTGAAGTAAGGAACATTCTTCAAAGTCAGCTTGTAGGGAATAAACCTGAGGAAAGAATAGTAGCCTAGGTGACTGAACATGCATATATAATGTAGCCATTTCTCCTGCCTGGGCAATATAGTTGAAGATCTGCTCACAGATACTCTCCACCATTGGCACTCAATTTCAAAATTGCTTTGTATACAGTACATGCCTCCACTAATAGTTTATTGCTGTCACAAAATGGTGCCGGGGTGTCCACTTTGTGAATAATCTTTCATTATACTTGTGTGACATTTGCCATTTACTACTTAAGCTTTTTTGGCCCACGAGTTCAGCGTTGATCTCTGCATTTGGTGAGGGATGGACCACCTCACGACACAGCCAAGTGAATGCGTTGCCATTGCTTTGTTTTCCCAAATTCTCAATACTACACCTACTATACCGAATACGTGCGCGAGATGAACACTCTGCGCATTAACCTCGTTCCCAGGCCTTCGCGCGTTCGTCGCTTGCAGTACGAAATAATTCGCTCAGAAGGCCTGGTCCATTTCATCACGTGATGTGTGCCACAGCTTACGTCACGACCATTCTACTGGAATCAATGATGTCATAGATGAGCTAGAGCCCAGTTTAGCATTGAAAGAGGCCCCCAGAGATCACAGTAATGGTTCGTGTACGAACTTACCTAAGTGCTAAAAGTCTCGGCAGCGCAAGAGCACAAGCTGCCATGCTTAGCTGGATAGTAGACGTCTATATTCAGATACCTTGCCACATCGTGTTACCTGGATTTCGGCTCCTCGTCTTCTTCAGCTTGAGTTTACTATTGTAGTCTATCGTACGCGCGTGACCTGTTTCAGGTTCTTCCAACTCCATTTGTGGTTATCTCTACAACCAATGCTGCAACACAGCGCGGCCATATCTGGTGTGACGTAAAATTTCGGCTGCAGCACACATCATGTGATGAAATGGACCAGGCCTTCTGAGCGAATTATTTCATACTGCAAGCGACGAACGCGCGAAGGCCTGGGAACGAGGCTATCTGCGCATATGGTTTCCTAGTGAAGGGTTTATTGCTGTCACAAAAAAGGTGCTAGGGCATCAACTTTGGGGATAACCTTTGACTATATTTGTGCAACATTTTAATTCAGGCTTTCTTTACAACATACTATAGGAAAAGAGTTTGCTGAGTCCAGTTCTAAGAGGCAACGCAGAGAAGAGATGTCACTTGAAGAGAGGTTGGAATGATGTGCCTGAGTAGAGAACTATGTAGGGCTAATTCTAATGTTGAACAAAAGCGTTAAGTTTTGAACTCAGGCCTTCACCCCATCTTTAGTTGCTAAAGTAGAGGTAGCCTTGTTCCCAGGCCCTTCCACCGTCCAGTTTTTGATCACTAGCAGTGTGCAAAAATGGAGGGGGAAGGCCTACATGGTCCATTTTATCATGTGAATGATGTCAGTGTCTACCTAGGTAGACGGAGGGGGAGAGGAGTCCCCAATCGAAAGAATGTATTTCATGCACGCGTTCTTCATTTCTAACCTGGAGAGGTACGTTTTTCACTTCATGAATATTCGGAGCTCCAGCGCTAGGGGCAGAAACTACAAGCTTGTTCTTTCGATGGTGAGAAGGCCTGGGAACGAGGCTAAAGTAAAGGAAGGTCTGGTAAAATTTGTCTTGCTCAGTAATGTAGCTGGATGTCAAGTGGCTGTCTGGAGGCGTGGCACATTTCTGAAGAGTCGCGTTTCGCTAATGCGAAAGGCCAGTTGCTGAGTGCCAAGAAAGTTAAACCTCATGTGATCACAGTAGTACTGTCAACGTCCAAAAATGGCTTTGGTATTTTTCATACTCCAAAACGTCCACCTGACGTCCAGATAGCTTGTTTCCAGGTTCTAATGTTCTGTGTGCAGAGGAGGAAAACCTGATACACGCTGTTCGTACATGCACAAGTCCCTTGGCCACCTAATACTCTAAGTATCACCATAGTATAAAGCTATACCGGACAATATCTGACTTTGTTGCCGTCTGTATTGTTACGAGTGTGCAGCACGAGTAACAATGGCAGTGGCAACAAACGAGTGATATTTTTTCCAGTACTATGGTGATAATGATTTTATCATACGAACCTTTGATTTCATTGCACGTTCCAACGCAGTGCACATGACTTGTAGTGCCTGATACGGATTCTCACATGACTTGTAATACTGACACTGGTTTTCATGTGACTTGTAGTAAAAAAATACAGCTTTTTATAAACTGCGTGCAGCTGCAAGGCTTCCCCATTGACTCCCATACATTCACGTGAGTTAGACATAATTATGACAATACTCTGTTACACTAAAATAACCTATTTTTCAACTTACCTATACTGAAAAAAAAACACACACTGCAATGTTATGAGATAAGAAGTACAGTCACTCTGGTGGTGACTGAGATGGTTAGCAAGAATCATTTTGCACCATTCATGTGCCTACAAGAAAGAGCTAGGGTTAGGTTAGTTCTTTTGTGCCTTTATACATTCAAATAATGCACTAGACGCCATCATTGAGTGCTCCAGCACTAGGCAGGTCCGCAGATGTTCACAGAATCAACAATACAGCTTGAACAATTAGAAATTCATTCTCAGGGACTACTAACCTCGTTCCCAGACTTCTGCCTGGCTTTTCGGTCGCATAATGTACATGTTTGTAGTTACCCCCTTCCCCACGTCCACTGTGTGTCCACCTCACATGATAGGTGTTCCCAGGCCTTCCCTGCTCTTCTGCTTCTGTGAATTATGCAAACCAAAGAGAGATAAAATGGGGGAGGCCTCAGAACAAGGCTAGGGGTTGACTTCAAATGGACCAGGTCTTTACTAATTAATTTTAGTATGTCTGTTTACCGGGGGTTGGTAACACCCTCACCAGCCTTGTCCCCTCACCAGCCTTGCCCCCTCACCAGCCTCGTCCCCTCACCAGCCTTGTCCCCTCACCAGCCTCGTCCCCTCACCAGCCTCGTCCCCTTACCAGCCTCGTCCCCTCACCAGCCTCGTCCCCTCACATTGTGACGTTTCATGCATTGACTTTACTGCTTTTAGTTGTATGGAACCTCACAGAAAATACCATATACTCCTGTATACAGAAAGATTAATTACTTACTGTATAGCTATCACCTGGACCATTTGATTAACACAAAGGTCAAGCATCTACTGTTAAGGAAGCCCTAATAGCAAAAGGTGGGCACTCTGACCATATGGGTCCTCAAGATCAAAGGATCTGCAATCACTTTGTCGGCCAGCTGGCTATGAAGTACCTATTGCCTGGGAGATGTAGTAGTATCACGTGGTTATTGCCTTGGTGATTTGGCTTTAATCTTTTGCTGGTACAAGTAGTACTTATACAGTCTTCTTAATGGTTTGCCTACCCACTTGAGATCAAAGGCACCACAAGCAGCTGACAGCAGTACCTCTTGCCTTTAACAGCCCTCCTAATTTATTGCTGAGCAGGCAAAATCTACTGCTGAGTAGCACAGCTGCAAATGCTATGTCCAAACCATGACCTTTTTGTATAGAGGATAGCTGGTAGTCCAGTGGCTGGACTGTGAGTGAGGTTCTAGCCTCACTAGAAGCAGCGATTTACCTTCAAGGATGCATTCAGTCTACCTCAAAAATGGAGAAGGTTTTCCTTTGTGTTCCTGGGTAATTCCTTTAATTGCGCTGTTGGGATCTCGAGCTATCCCAGCTGAATGAAGCACAATGATGGTACCTGGTACCCTCAGTCTAGTCATGTCTCATTGTTACGTAACTAACCAGTGAAGTGCAAAAGCATTGTGGGGTGAGCCTGAGCGAGTATGTGGAGCTATGTTATGATCTTCCCAGGAAGCTCGTACGGCTGGAGCAATATGGTGAACTAATAAGCTTCACCCTCCAAGCATCAAGATAACAGGAGAGCCTCTGTCACCTGATGCTGTCTATGAGCAGCGTAGTCATTAGTACCTAAGGCAACATGAAGAATGCTGTTCCATCCTCTATTTTAGTCGCATTGTGTCGCTGGCCACCATGACTTACAACTAGCCTGGCAAGCCACACCATGACAGCCCCGGGTAGAACATTCCATTGCATATTTCAATCACGCTACTGCATTTGAAGTGCTATAGCAAAGAACTTGAGAGTGAGGCTCATAGATGCTGGGTAGATGTGTCAAGTATTTGTGCATATACTGCATGTACACAGCATGTATGACTACCACCAAGAGCGCATAAAGAATGGGCAGCTAAAGTAGGAGTGTGTAACTCCATAAAATTTGAGGCCGGGCAGAACCTACCACCAGTACCAAAAATAGTAACACGTACTGCGCTGGCTGCATAACATAAGCCATTATTGCTACAGCATGTGACCGGGTGTTCTATTTTTAGTACAGTTCAATAATCTTGTCCAGACTATGGGCTTCTATTAGAGTTACACTCTCTTACTCTAGCCGCCCGTTCTTATGCGCTCTTGCTCCCACCCTTAATGGAAACTATGCACTACAGCACTTCAAATGTGGTAACGCAATCGAAATATGCAACAGAGTAATATTTGATTTCAACCCAGGACTGCCCCAAATGTTTTTTACTTCTATAATGATAGTCACTAAATTAGATTCTAGCTGTTTGTATATAGTACCACTGCATGAGTTGTTTTGTTTGTCTGTTTGTTTGTTTGTTTGTTTGTCTAATGACCATCTGCTTTGTTGTACACTTTAGACTTGCAGAAGCAGTTACTCCCCTTCTCCAGTTGCCTTATTCAGAGCAGCTGGCAACCAAGCAATCCGCAGTGGCTGAAGTTCTACAGAAGGCAGCCTTTGCAATTCAGAAGAAGGACTTCCATCCAGTGGGTTGCAGATGACCATCCTACATGTACAGGCAGTTAGGTAGCCAAGGAAACCCTAATTAAGAGAAAGCCAAGAAGTCTACCTACTATCTTGGTGGAGCGTCTGACCACTTAAGATCAAAGATGCTGCAACCAGTTGGTGTTTTTTATGTTTGCTTTTCTGGCCAGCTCCTTAACCAATCCCATGTAGTACTACATCATGTGACTGCCTATTTCCTGTCTGCATGACCCACTCAGCATAGAGTCTGGCTTCTCACAGCAGTGTTAGCACCATGGATATTTGCCTGCAGTCCAGGATAACATGGGAATGAGGCTAGATGAAGAGTTTTGCACCTTCTAGCTAGCATTGTTTACCAAACTTCACCCAGTTCTCCATTGCTTGTAGCACAGAATGCAGTGTGCAAAACTTACCAAGCCTTCCCCACTTTTCTGTACTGCAAGTTTGGTGGGGGGCAGGGCTACAGGGGGACTTACAAGCTGTAGTATGCACCATTTTCTGTCTACACATCCAGGGAGAGTGGTTTACTGCTCAAGTGAAAGAGAATGGTGGAAGAATGTGTCCCTTG
Source organism: Agelas oroides (assembly GCA_949130485.1). NCBI lineage: Eukaryota > Metazoa > Porifera > Demospongiae > Agelasida > Agelasidae > Agelas > Agelas oroides. Next base: position 5,433,318 of record OX422201.1, on the reverse strand, counting down.
GAGCCTATCAGACCTTCGGTAATGGCCTCTTGACACTGTAGATGTGCAGTTACATAGCCAAAAACATACCCAGGTCTTCAACTCAGCTGTTGTCATACAAAAATGGTAAATTCAAAACATACAGTGATGTACGTACCTGGATATCAGGTGAACATCTAGAGGCAAGTTCCAAAAACAGTCATTTTTTTGTTTGTTTGTTTGTTTGTTTTTTTCATTTGTGTACAAGCAAGCTGATAACTGAGCATTAAGTAACTTTAAACATCAAGTGATTGCTCTGTCATGCTGTCCATACCCAGGCAGGGGACCAATGAGATTTCAGGATTTTGTCATGCCTCCAGGTAGTTTCTCCCACTTTAGTACAGAAAGCAACAAAGCTAGGTTGAAGGCCTGGTGTCATGAGAACATAAGGACTTACAAGGGTATACACAGAAACTTGGGTCACAACTTTGGTGTCGTGATGTCATGAGAAACAAATCTATCTTAGGGCTACCTGGTTTTAGACTGATCCCAACTCTCTATCCTGATTCATCTGCCCCAAGTTCATGGTTGAAGCTACAGTTCCCTTGGTTCCAATGGTATAGCTGCCTGCCCAGTCACAGGCCCGGGCAACTCAGTGCTGAAGCCTGGGCATTCAGCCCACAATAATATGCACATACATACTCAGCCAGCATAGTGTAGCCATTGTGCCAGTTTGTAATGGCAGTATCGAACAGTAAAGCGCTCCTGCCTACCCCCACCCCCATCAATGAAACTGACCGACTTACGGCACTCCGATTACAATTTGGGATGCTACATACTCAAACTTGTCACAGCCCACATTTTGACAGCCACGCCCCTTTGGCACTGCTTAACTGTGCCCAGGTAACTTTTGTCTCAAGGTACCACTGCTTGATTCTGCTGGCTACCAGGTCAGTTGACTTCACTTCCTTGAGTTCCTTCCTTGAACTATGACACACAGAGATACCTGATAGCCTTCCATCACATTTGGCCTTTAAGCAAAGCAACAAAGGAATCAAAGCAACAACTGAGGAAGTGAAGAAGAAAGAAACCTCATGAGGATACAACTTCCAAAAGGAACCAGAGGAACAGCAGAAACCTTGCATTTGTCTGGAATGTTTTGGATCCCTAAACCAAACTACAATCATGCAGCTTGTCACCACTATGCATGAGGATCAAACTTAGACAACACATAGCACTGTGGTGGTGCCTAGGTAACGAGTAGCCTCGCTCTCCCTCCTTAGCGGGGAGAGCCTGGAAACGAGGCTAGGTAACGAGTAGTTATGTTTCTCCAGTGAGGCATATGATATAACAACAAAAATTCAATTTGTGATGACACCATAGTATTCATCTTTCTGACTTGCAGCCTCTGCAGACAGGGTACAGAAATAAGTGCGAGTTTTCAATTGGCATCTCACCAGACAACAAACCAGGTACAAGTTTGTAGTGTGGATAATCTATAAATCCCATCTCCCTGAAAAAAAGGAAGGCGTACATGTAATATAAGGTTACCCACTGCACAGAATGCATGCACATGCACTTGTACTTGATATACACAAATTGTAGATTTATATTTGGTTCTGATATGTGCCAATCTCTGTTCTCTATCCTACACACAGTGGTTGGATTTCGTGTTGGATCATACGAAGGTGAAGAATCTGCTAGTTGTGTGTCATGCTGCGTAGTAACCACACATTACACATGAAAGTTGCATCCTAGGGTTTTAACAGGACTGTCACTACCTTATAGCCAATAGACAGAAACCACAGTCATGATATAACCTTTCATGTTGGGTTAGCGTGAGTGAGCCCACACTATTCATGTCTCCATCTGGGTTAGCCTCGTCCCCAGGCTATGTGGGAGGAGGAAATCGGGAATTAGGCTGCATCTGGGTGAGGTATCATTGCACGGGGAGCGTATGAAGTGCCATATACTCCTGGTGGCATTCATTTTGCACTAAAAGTTTTTATCATTTTGCAAAAAAATAAATAAAATTATGTGCCACTTGTCACTGCATGATAAACTGAAAGCAAAAGTAAACAAGTATTAACAACTAGACCTGTAGCTCACTCACACTCACTCGATGACCCACATTTATGCCTTTGCTTTGGGAACTCTTTGTTAGTTTTCTTACTACATGCATGGAACGATCTGACTGATAGGAACCGGCAGTTTCACTTATGAATCTCATATACATACTTTATTTATGAGCATCTACAATGCAATGCCCTTTCACCCCAGATGGGGACTTCAGTGTGGTTTCTCCGGACAGCTGTGTCCACATCCCACAAAAGATGAAGGACTTTGCGCAGGTGAGCAAACCTTGATCAGTGTGCATGATAAACCCTGTTGGAACTGTGCACAATGTATCAAAGAGAACATCACATGATAATGTGTACACCTCTCAACACCTCTCGCTTCCTTTATTTCAAACTTCAAGTAGACCTCCTATGGCCAATTATCCACCTGCGTTTAACACTGCACTTACCTGTTGGACTTTGGCAAAAGACTTGAGGCTTCACTGAGCACAACACAGCAAAGTACCTTAGCGAGTCGCCTTGCTCATGAGTACACCTAGCTGAACAATTGGGACAAGGATGCATGACACATCAAAAATGTGTGTGTTGTGTCCATCATTACATATTATTGGGGCGAGCCTGAGCGAGCCCCACACTAGCAAGACTGCATTACACTCATGTAACAGCAGACAGTGACATAACCTAGCCTCGTTCCCAGGCTCTCCCCTCGAGCCTGGGAACGAGGCTAGACATAACCTACTGTGTGCCATGACAAATTAGTATATCAGCAGTTCTCGCCCCACGATGATGACTCATCTCACTAGTATATTTGTGAAATAACATTTCTATATGTGTTCCGAGCTTGCTAACTAGCAACACATGAAAAGTCAGGACCCAAGTTAAGTAGCTACATTTGCAGCATGCAGATAATTTACCTCTGGTTTACCCCAAAGCAAGACAGATACGCCAGGCTGTTCACAGATTACAGGGGGTGGCAGAACTTGGTCTAAGTTGCATTAAATTGGGGAATGTATGTGACAAGTTAGGTTGCTCATAGATTTAGCCAATATACAGAGTACTTGAGCTGCCTTGTCCAGCTATCTACGGTTAGTAGAAAACTACCATCCAGCTATCGAAAGTATGATAGGCTCCAAGGGACAATATTTTCCCGTCATCTTCTTTCACCCCTCACTGTAGGTGTACAGCCATAAATTGAATCCACTTGGCATATACCATAACATTACAGACCACGTGTTTAGTTTTGTGGCCATAAAATCCATCACTTTACCATCAACATGTAGCCATTATAAACTGGCATGGCTTGGAAGGAAGCAAGGTCGCACACCTGTTTTAACTGCTAAGGGTGCAACACAAAACACTCACCTTTTCCTGTTACCACTTAGGCTTGTTGCGGGTGTTCTGAATATACATATGACGTATGTGCTCATGCCCATGTGGGCTCAAGTTTTTTTAGAAACTAACCTTATCCACTGGAAACTACATTACCACACTGCTTTTGCTGGCTTCTTTGATCTTAAAAGATTATACTGTTGTGTATGATGTCATAAGGTTAGCCTTGCTGTCGCCAAATCTACTGGAATGAAAATATTTTAGTCTTACGTATGTGTATGTTTTCCTTTGCAGGTTTTCCAACAGTATTTCTGTAAATCATCACTGCCACCTCTGAATCCTGTAACAGAGAAGGGGTGGGTTGTTTCAGCGATCAGCGTTTGTACATCTTATGATAAAATGTTTCAGCGATCAGCTTTTGTACATCTTATGATAAAATGTTTCAGCGATCAGCGTTTGTACATCTTATGGTAAAATATTACATGCAGCTATAGATCAGTAGTGAATGCACAGCCCCAGTCTGGTGCACACTAGTTCATAGAGCATTTGCTCACACAGAATATAGACTGAACCTCAACCGGATGGCCACACTTGAGAAACTCATTGCTGGCAACATTTTTACCTTTGGGATACGACCATGCTTTAATGTTGCAACAGGACAGGACAGAAACGTGTGTGTGAGCATGCAAAATACCAGTATTATAAAATGTAGGGGAGAAGTCAGCCTCTGACCTGTTAGTGAGAAGAAACGGTCTCTGCATGCACTCCTGAGCTAGCCAGCAACCAGATGTCTGATTCACTGGTTACTCAGAAATGACGTGGAAGGTAGAGCTGGTATTACAAACAAATGCAGTCCTTCCATGTCACACTAGTACATGAATGAATGCTCACAAACCAGTATTGAGCAGTAAGTAGAAAAGGTATGCCCAGTACATCGTCTTGAAAAAGATTGCACTTATGTAATAATATGTTCACACATGAATTTGCCTTTTTGATTTTTAGTAACTGGAGGCAGGTGGCAGTTCGTTGCCTCAGAACTGGAGAGACAACAGCAGTGGTCCAAATGCACCCCCAGCAGTTAACACAGGTGCACATGTATACTACATTTATGGTCTCCATTAGTACATGTGTGGTACACCACACCAGAAGACCTTCATAGGATGTGCAGAGGTGCCATCTCTTGACCATCTTTGGCCTTAGCTGCCAAACCTGCCTCTTCCTCTAGACCATGCAACTTCTAGCTAACTTAATTTAACAGGTCTTCACTGGTCTGCAATTTTGGACCATCTACCAACCACATGGTCACAACATCCACACTGTTTCAATGCACGGGGGACATTGTAGACATGATCTCAGCTCAACAATTGACTTCTGCATTTGATAATGGGTGATTGATAGCTGGCAACTGCAAGCATACAGCTACGTTGTTTCCTCAACCATGCTTGTTATTTGTTTGTAGACCCTTTGTTAGTAGTTCCTCCCTCCAAGTTTACAATCAGAAATTGTCCACATTCAAAATATGATCTATAGTCAAAGCAGCTGTTCTCTTTACTTTACAGGAAGAAGTGGAAGCTGAGAAGAGAATGCTAGCAGACTACTTCAGCAGAGGAGAGGGATCGCAGTGTTGCCCCACTTCACTCTACTTCCAGAGAAAGTAAGTCATGTAATGTGCAGTTGCAGATTTGCGTATACTGTTTTACTAATGGTTGCATTCTCCTTTCTAGAGCAAGAGCTTCTGAAAAGCCAGCCAATGAACTTGTACTAGGAGAAGAGGTAACACAGGTCTGGACTTTACCCTGCAAGTTTCCACTGCTATGATGGTTCTCTTCTGCAGTGTATTCATGAGACTCTGCTGGACATGAGGTTCAGGATATCGCCAGATGCTTTCTTCCAGGTCAACACCCCAGCAGCTGAGGTGGTTTACTCTCTAGTCCAAGAGCTTTGCACCACAGAAAAACCATCTGTTATCTATGGTCAGTTTGGTTAGTAGCCATCACCATGGTGACAGTTTTTTCTTCCCTCATTTCTGAGACTCATGGGGAAGTGATTGGAGTGGTAGACCCTCCCAGGGGTGGCCTGCGTAATCCACAGCTTGTGTGTGTGTTTGCATAGCCAACAATGTTGGACACAGAGATGTCCAAATTTCTGGCTTGTACAATTTTGGTAACAAGTTTTCTTTCCTCATTACTGAGACTCATGGAGGATCGAGGAGCTTATTAGTCAGCTAACAAGGACAGGAACAATGGCTACTAAGTATGTTAGATCGTTTTTGCACATACTCCTCACACCTTTGCTGCTTCATAGTATATGTGAAGAAAAGGTCTAACATACACCAGGGTTGTAGTAATTGAAGGTAAAAAGGTTGTAGTAATTGAAACTACGTAATGATTACAGTTTTTAAACACGGTAATTTGTGATCGTAATTTCATTTCGAAACAACTGCTGTAATTTGTAATCAACAAAAGGGGTGTAATTGTTTGCAGTGAATTGCAATTACCAATTACAAGTTCAATTACAATACTGGCACACTCAGCTGACCTGTGCTGCTCAAGACATGTGGTAAGAGCATGCTTACATTAAAAACCAATTCAAACTACTTCAACCTGTAATTTAACAATGTAATTTGTAATTTAGTTGGTTTTCAGTAATTATAATCATTAGTAATCTTGGTAATTGTAATGGGTATAATTGACGATTCAGGCTCAAGTAATTGTAATCCATAAAACCATGCCAGAATTCAATTACTACAACCCTGACATACACATAGAGCTGTAACATCATCACAATTACCTTATATAGCAATCACCTTAGTAACAGATTTTCCTCTATACATTGTTGTGACATCTATTGCATGTTATGGACAGATCTCTTCTTCGTCGAAACCACTTGAAGATTTGAGGCTTTGTAGTATGTGCTAAAAAGTCCAGTTATACATATGGGTATTTATCGTGGGTCACAGCATTGAATTCCAAGAATCCTTCACGGTACAAAATTCAGTGGCTATTATTGTGCCCACATGCAAGAATAATGTTCTCTACAAGTGCTGCAAGATCTTGATCTATAGTATAAAATACGGCCGCAGTATTCAATTTATAGTACAAAATTACCCTCATTGTGGCTTCCTTGTGACCATAGGTTTTTTTAGCTATCTTTTTTAGCTATCTGTCTATGAATATCTGCAGTATTGTTTTGTTCTTTGTCTTAGATATCTGCTGTGGCACAGGCACCATTGGACTCTTCCTAGCAAAGGTTCTCACACAAACACAGCTTAGATTAAGGGGTAGTCACTTATGTGGAAGCGTTTGTGACCGGGATCAAGATTTTTGATCAGCGAAAGTGTGCTTGATCTCTTGATTGTTTGATTGTGTCCTTTTGAAGCTCTTAATCACTTGATTTTCGGTGATTAAATTGCAGACACACATTTTTGAATTGTTGATTTTTACAGTTCAGAGGTCACCTTAACACTTTGATTGACTCTCAAAAAGAGCTTTGTTAGTTTGATTCGATTTTGATCCCAGTCACAAACGCTTCAACACAGGACATGTAAGTGACTAATCCTTGTAGGTGGACTTTCTGCTATATGCAGAGGTTCGTTTAGAAAAATTGTCAAGTTAAACAGTTGGGGGGGGGGGGGGGGGGGGGGGGGGGAGGGGGTACTAGTTTTGTTCCTATGCCTCTCACACAGTGTTCACTGCTGGTACTGTGACATTTTGTACTGCCAAACAATTGTGATGTTCTGCCTTTGTAAAATTTTCCTTGTCTATGAATGGAACTGGTTACCACATTCACTAGTACTGGTAACATACTCTTGACTTGTAAGTTCCAAGGGGAGGGGGGGGTGAGATTCTGGCAAGGGGCACGAATGCCCCCATTTCCTCCCCTAAATGAAACCCTGTATATGTGAAGCAGTAGTCACCGTGTGATCACTTAGTATTATAGAGGAGCGTGTTGTATATGTGAAGCAGTAGTCACCGTGTGTTCACTTAGTATTATAGAGGAGCGTGTTGTATATGTGAAGCAGTAGTCACCGTGTGATCACTTAGTATTATAGAGGAGCGTGTTGTATATGTGAAGCAGTAGTCACCGTGTGTTCACTTAGTATTATAGAGGAGCGTGTTGTATATGTGAAGCAGTAGTCACCGTGTGATCACTTAGTATTATAGAGGAGCGTGTTGTATATGTGAAGCAGTAGTCACCGTGTGTTCACTTAGTATTATAGAGGAGCGTGTTGTATATGTGAAGCAGTAGTCACCGTGTGTTCACTTAGTATTATAGAGGAGCGTGTTGTATATGTGAAGCAGTAGTCACCGTGTGTTCACTTAGTATTATAGAGGAGCGTGTTGTATATGTGAAGCAGTAGTCACCGTGTGTTCACTTAGTATTATAGAGGAGCGTGTTGTATATGTGAAGCAGTAGTCACCGTGTGATCACTTAGTATTATAGAGGAGCGTGTTGTATATGTGAAGCAGTAGTCACCGTGTGTTCACTTAGTATTATAGAGGAGCGTGTTGTATATGTGAAGCAGTAGTCACCGTGTGATCACTTAGTATTATAGAGGAGCGTGTTGTATATGTGAAGCAGTAGTCACCGTGTGATCACTTAGTATTATAGAGGAGCGTGTTGTATATGTGAAGCAGTAGTCACCGTGTGATCACTTAGTATTATAGAGGAGCGTGTTGTATATGTGAAGCAGTAGTCACCGTGTGATCACTTAGTATTATAGAGGAGCGTGTTGTATATGTGAAGCAGTAGTCACCGTGTGATCACTTAGTATTATAGAGGAGCGTGTTGTATATGTGAAGCAGTAGTCACCGTGTGATCACTTAGTATTATAGAGGAGCGTGTTGTATATGTGAAGCAGTAGTCACCGTGTGATCACTTAGTATTATAGAGGAGCGTGTTGTATATGTGAAGCAGTAGTCACCGTGTGATCACTTAGTATTATAGAGTAGCGTGTTGTATATGTGAAGCAGTAGTCACCGTGTGATCACTTAGTATTATAGAGGAGCGTGTTGTATATGTGAAGCAGTAGTCACCATGTGATCACTTAGTATTATAGAGGAGCGTGTTGTATATGTGAAGCAGTAGTCACCGTGTGTTCACTTAGTATTATAGAGGAGCGTGTTGTATATGTGAAGCAGTAGTCACCGTGTGATCACTTAGTATTATAGAGGAGCGTGTTGTATATGTGAAGCAGTAGTCACCGTGTGATCACTTAGTATTATAGAGGAGCGTGTTGTATATGTGAAGCAGTAGTCACCGTGTGATCACTTAGTATTATAGAGGAGCGTGTTGTATATGTGAAGCAGTAGTCACCGTGTGATCACTTAGTATTATAGAGGAGCGTGTTGTATATGTGAAGCAGTAGTCACCGTGTGATCACTTAGTATTATAGAGGAGCGTGTTGTATATGTGAAGCAGTAGTCACCGTGTGATCACTTAGTATTATAGAGGAGCGTGTTGTATATGTGAAGCAGTAGTCACCGTGTGATCACTTAGTATTATAGAGGAGCGTGTTGTATATGTGAAGCAGTAGTCACCGTGTGTTCACTTAGTATTATAGAGGAGCGTGTTTCCCTTTATTTTGTTGCTCCCTCCCGTAGACCTTGCCTGTCAGACGTGTAATAGGAGTGGAGCTGGTAGAAGAGGCAGTGGAAGATGCCAAATTCAATGCACAATTGAATGGTAAAATTTATGTGTTTTTGTGACTGATTTGGGCAGCTGAAATAAATGGCCGAAAGCCCTACCTCAAAAAAAACAGAAAACAAAAAAAACAACATATTGTACCATACCTCACTAGAATGTGAAATAGTCTGAGTAAACCGCAATTTCAGTTAATTATCTCAAATGATTGTCAATAAACTGTAATCGTAGTACAATAAACAGTTTGTTACCGCAACATAAACATTGAGTATTCTTAAGATAATACAAAGCTTTGCAAGTTGTTGTTCAAGCACAACCCAAACACATATTCTATATAATCTGTGGTATGTATGACCCTGCACTGAGACAGTTGCACTTCATTAAAAAGCTCAGTACGCGTGTACTAATGTTAATTCTGTTACATTATGGCATGGACAAGCTTTGTAGCTGAAGAGAATCGAGTAATATCGTACTCCCATGTTGTTAAGCACATTTTGCTTATGAGCATATACTCACTATTAAGCGCTGGTTTGCATGCAGTCACTGCGTAACTCTGAATGCGCCTGGCTGTTAGGACATTTCACTCATTTCCTTCTTGTGGCTATGTAAGAGTTGATAAGATGGATGTGGCTATATAAGAGTCTGCACTTAACAATGGTGATAAGATAGAACTGGCTGCTGTTGCTTAAAAATCAATACCACAATGTACCTAGATTGACACTGTGGGATTTCCTTGGTACCTGCTTGTAAACATGAAAGTGGTTGTGATTCAGGATGTCAGGTCTATATGTGGTTTTTTGTGGCATCCCACTCACTCAGGTATCACCAACACTGAGTTCCTTTGTGGCAAAGCAGAGGATGTGCTTCCAAAGCATTTGGAGAGGCCACCAGGAGGAAGAGGGGAAGTGATTGGAGTGGTAGACCCTCCCAGGGGTGGCCTGCGTAAGCCACAGCTTGTGTGTGTGTTTGCATAGCCAACAATGTTGGACACAGAGATGTCCAAACTTCTGGCTTGTACAATTTTGGTAACAAGTTTTCTTTCCTCATTATTGAGACTCATGGAGAGTCTAGGAGCTCATTAGTCAGTTGGCAAGGCCAGAGCAGAGATGGTGGCTACTAAGTATGTTAGATTTTTTTTTTTGCACATACCCCACTTTGTAGTATACGCAGAAAAAGATCCAACATACATCAATGATTTAGTAAATAGTCCAGCTAATAATGCCAAAGTGTAGGTACTATGAACTTGCCATCAGCTACGGACAAGAATACCACCTGTGCAGTACATATAGAAGATTGTGAACGCTAGTGGTTGTCTAGCCCAGTGGCAGAGCACTGGCTGCACAAGCCAGGTGGTGTCCTGGGTTCAATTCCCAGCGACTGCCAGCCTTTTCACTTTCTTCTATAACATCTAAAATCTCAAATGTGAAACCAGAAGCTCTAAGCAGCTAAACAAAAGCTTGTAGTGATGCCTGTTTGGTTAGAAACCCACGAAGACTGTTGGCACACAAACCACAAGCCGTACCACCAAGATAACCGAATGTTGGAGAGCATTGTCTTGCAAGTTCATTCATAGTGGGTTGGTGTCACGGGTTTACATACCCTAGTCCCATTCTTAGGAATTCCCAGACATGCACACTTCACGTGTATCTATACCTCAGGTTTCCGGAGACAAAATTCTTGGCATTGTAGCCACTGTCATCTGAATGGCCAACCAGATTGCAGAATGGATAAAGATACTATCAAAAGGGCGGCTTCACCATATTGAGACTTGGTCACATGCACTCCACCTCAATCCAGTTGTAATAGAAAAACATTGGTGGATGGTCATTGTGCCTTGTAGCTGCGGTAGCCTCGTTCCCAGGCCTTTCCCAGCTCCAGTTTTTGATCGCTTGCACGTTTTTGCATACTGCAAGCGATCAAAAACTGGAGCCGGGGAAGGCCTGGGAACGAGGCTAGCTGCGGATGAGTCTGGCCTATAACACTGGTGCTGTTACATTTTATGCCTCTATCATGTTGTCATGGCTGCAGCAGGCAGTTATATATTCATGAATTGGCAAGGTTTGTAAATAGGAGGAACATAAGTGCTGTCATGAGGGTTTTGTGTCAATGCAGACCATTATTTGAGGATTTGTCTGGGAAGGCGTGGCTACAATTGAGTACAGTGACATATCAAGGATGGTGTCTGATCATAGAAATATGTTGTACAGAATTTGTATGCTGTTACTGTACAGCCGTTTTCAAGATGTGTACAGCCAAAACTGAGTTTATAACTGGCCTTTACCCACAGATCCACACGTTGTGCAAGTCATTAGGCAATGCTATGCCATTGAGAGGCTGATCTATGTTTCATGCAATCCTGAAGGAGTGATAACTAATTTTGTGAAGTAAGCACCAGCATGGATAATGTTTATCTCGGGAGTTAGTGGTCATACTAGTATTACTAGATACAGGTTGAGGTAGTTTACCTGGAAATGCCACAAGAAGTGTAGTGGCCTTTTAATGCTACATAAAGGTACATTTCAAGATGAAGTGTTTTGCTAGTTTAAAAACATATTTCCATGCAGTTTGGTAAGTTAGCCCTTCATGTGTGTGTACAGCTGTCTATGCCAACTTGTTTCTTAATTTTTCATATTGGATTCCTTTCTAGCTTGTGTCGAAGGCAGTCCAACCGAATAAAGGGTATCCCATTCCGACCAGTAAAAGCAATCCCAGTGGACTTGTTCCCTCATACCAGACACTGTGAGCTCGTTGTCCTATTTGAGAGGGTTGACCCAAAGATTCTCGATCTTGATAGGAATGTTACCAGCATTCAGTGAAGAAACTCACTCAGATATAACTGATGCAACACATAATATATAAGTAAAGTTTGTTTTCTTGTGTACATTGCAGCAGAAAAACTGTGATACAATTTAAAACAATTGTGATACAATAACAAATTGAAAGATTGTGTTAACTTGCTCGTCGAGTTACTGCATAGGGTTCAATATCTCTTTGGCTTTGTATCTTAGTCCCCATGTACAGGGGAGCTGTTAGGTGAGAGAAAGGATTTAAGGTTATAGTACCTTTCTTTTCGCTGCCCTCTATATATACCCAGAGGAGAAACTGTTTTGCTAAGTCACATTTCAATTCCTAGCTTTTGCTACGTGAATCTTTCCTCCAAATCACAGAATGGCTTTTGGTTTACTGGAAAATTTATCTACCTTGCCTATAAACAAAAGTGCAGAGAATGCTGACCAGTATAAACAATGTGTGCCCTATTAAATGCACACATTTGTAAAACACCACAGAAGTGCTATGGGCCACTTTTGCCATGAGTTCAAAAAAGGTTTAGATTTCCCCTTGGCATTATAGAACATCAGATGGTGAGGTGAGATAGAGATGCATAAAAGGGTGTTCAGGACTGAAGATTTGTGCTACCAAGAACTTGTCCAGACTAAAATCCAATTTTCTAATAATAGCTACATGCACTAAGGCTTCTTGCTACCAGACAGACAGTCATGGGCTTCCTGGCAGACTTCTCTCCTTGTAATGGTGGTTTGTAATTACAATTTCATAGAACACCAAGGTAGCTATGGGGAGGTAGCATTCATATGTAGAGGGATTAAGTGTGGGATGCAATAAATATGCTCGGTTTTCATTTTATGGTCAAAAATACTAGCATGATCTACCCACAACTGTCTTATCACTGGTATGTAGCTAATAGCCAGCCATTGTACAATGTTCACAAATTTACTCTGACCACAATATTACCCCACTCACGTTCATCCATCATGCTGGTGGTAAGCGGGGAGTAGATACCAGAGTCACTGCGCGGTGGTGAAGTTGGCAATTGGAAGAACTGCGGCACGTTCACATAATCTGCCGAGGTCTCAGGTAGAATATACTCATCTGTAACATGGAGCAAGGATATCAGACTCATTGGAATGACGCAACCATAGATTCTCAAAAATGGCTGAAGTGATTCCATTTCCAGCCATGTTCTTATTATACTGGAAGTCTCGGGATTCTCCCAGACAGATAATCAGGCATATGAGTATTATAAGACATAAATGTATCTATCTAAACTGGCCTGTTGAATAATTTCCATGTTGACTGACAGGCTATCAGACAGACAATACCAAATGTTTAACCCTGCTCTGCACATGTATGCTGGGTAATAATCACCAGAAAACGCGATGGCTTATGTGTCCTGGTTTATAGGCCCACGATCCGTACAAGACCTTATCCCCACCTTCATTTTCACTCTCTTCCTCCTTGTTTTCAACTGAGTTTGGGATCACAGGGTTCATGACTGTGTAATCCGACATAGACTCCGTAGGAACAGGGTGATCAGGAGTTGGAAGCCCTATGCTGGGGACTGCATACTCTGAAAGTGAAGGTGCCGAGATGTGCCAAGACTGAACACTGTATCAAAACAAGTACTGCTATGTGCATGTAGCTACATTTGGCTACTTGTTATTAAAGAAGGCTTTCAGCGTCAGAAGATTCTGTGAGGATATATGCATATCCAGTGTTGGCAGGAGATATTTTATTTTTCTGTGACTACTATAATAATTTCTGGGATGAAATCCACAGCATTTAACAACCTTGTACATCAAGACTAGGTTGCTGTCCACTTATAACTATAGTAGCCCCTGTAAACTATACCGGCTACAGTACAATATACATACATGTATTACATTGTGCATATATTCTACTGCCTCAAACATACCACTTGTTTTGTCCAGTGTCAGTTGTTTCAGGGCTGTATACACCCCAGAATCCTTATCATTGCTACCATCTGTAAAAGGGTGAAAAGGACTATCACACACGTGTCAGTCTCCTTGTGGTGTCCTTCTCAAAACTGTGGTTAAATAATCCAAGACAACACACACAAAACAACAATTGCTGTCTTGAATTTGACTTACCTGCTTTAGACTCTGTGTCTAAATATGCATTTGGCACAACGTGTCTTGGCTCAAAGTGAATGTATTCGTAGTCATTATCTGCATCCTTCACTTCCTCTTGTCTGGATGTCAATGGAAGTAATTGAGCAGTAGAGTACTGACTGGTACATTTCTTAGTCCTGGGTAATGGTACAGGTGCTCTTTCCACCTTAGGATGGGGGAGTTCTGGTCTTTTTGGTAGTTCTGGCCTTTTAGCGCTTGATGATGACAGTATGGGTGTAGCACTAGCAGGACTGGATGTCGGTGAAGTGTGCCTTGGTTGAAGATCCCTTAGTGTCAGAGCTGGTTCCGATTTTCTGCTACTGCATGGAGATCCTGGTGAAGGGTGCCTAAGATAAAGGTCCCTTGGTTTCAGAGGTTCAGATTTTCTGCTACTGCACGGAGATCCAAGTGAAGGATGCCTGACATAGAGATCTCTTGTCGCTAGTTCTGATTTTCTGCTGCTGCATGGAGATCCACTGGGTGAAGGGTGCCGATCCCTTGTTGTCAGAGCTGTATCTGATTTTCTGCTACTGCACGGTGATCCAGGTGATCCAGGTGAAGGGTGCCTAAATGATCTGAATTGAAGATCTTTTGGCTTCAGAGTTTCCGATTTTCTGCTACTGCACGGAGATCCAGGGTTTGCTGTTCTGTTTAACAAACTAGTTCTTGGTTTGTATTCAGACTCATTTCCATTTATACCAGTCACCTTTCTGTCCCTCTTTGAGTTAATGGCTACAGGTGTGGCTGGTGCGGAAGCTCTCCTATTAGTAGGTGAAGTGCGAGGAACGGTACTAGCAGACTGTATGCATCCCGCACAGGCGTCCGTAGACGTTGACAAATTTGCCTTCATAGAAGGAGAGCGCTGAACCAACCGTGACGAACCTACACTGTTTTCTAACACAGCGCTAACGGACGCAGTTCTTGTAGATCTAGATGTGCTCGTTTGCGCTACTTTTGCCGGTAGCGATCGCGATCGCTGCCCGACGTATTCTGCAGTTCCGGGGTCTGTTTGCGGGATCAGTTGCGGAGCGGACTGGCCGTTCGTATGTCCACCTGACAGGTCCAGTTCAACGTATCGCTTTCGAGTCGGAGAGCGCTTTGCATTTGCTATTGCCTTCTCGGTGGGACGTGGGGGAACAACAGGTGCAAACTTCTCCGCTGACTTGCGTGTTAGTGTACCAAAACCCTTCAATGTTTTCTTGTGTTTTTCGTCGATCTTGCATTTCTCGTCGGTTGCTGTGATGCGAATCCTCTGGTTGGAGAGAGCTTCAACGCTCTTTGACCGCCTTAGTTTCCACGGCATGATGAAGTGTGAACATGTACACTGGCGTCGCCGACCCTTCGCTTGCAGGAAGTAATCCAGTCAGCCCGCGTATAGCAGAGTTGTGCCGCCCGCAAAATTTTTGTAGTCCAATCAAATTGCAGCGCTGGCCAAGTCCCCGCAACATGTCACCTACTTAGCTAGTCACGTAAATTACACTTGTATGACTGCACTTTACCCGGCAAAGGAGCACTTGTGGCGACCGCTACAAACCCCGCCCATTGCACTCGGAGTGAACACTGATGCATATATGAAATAGAACTGGAAGACGACTATAGAAGAGTGCACCTCCAAACCAGTGAGTCAGTGAGTGGAGCGTGTCCGAGCAGCGAGCTGACAACTATGCAGCGCTGTGAAGAGTTGCCATGCAGTAATCACAGCATCTCAGTCAGTTTGGTAATGCCTGTAGGCCTCCAGGGATTTATCTGTATTTTATCAATATGAGGCACTAATTGATTACTTGGAAACATAAACAAACATAACCTGCTGCATGCAAAGAAATCCAACAGACGTAAAGAAAGAGGGCAAGAAGATTGGAGGCATATATATATAATTAGCATTTGTTTTTCTTTCGTGGAGTAATGCAAGATTAGGTGCATCAACCACCTTGAGGAGTGCTTTGAACAGTAAAGGTTGAAGGCTGTCATTGCTGCCTCATGTACCTTTGTTTTCCTACTGTCCCATGCTAGAGCTAGTTGTCTATCAAGTAAGGTTAGACCAATTTATCGTACTACCTTGTGAGACTGACTGACTTAAGTCAGTCTCTTTCACTCACTGATAACCTTCAGCGACTTCCAGTACTTTGCATGAGCCTGTACCACATTCTGAATACACTCCACCACACTGTATACAAAGAAAAATTTACCTACCCATAATTAAAACATGGTCAACCTCTATTTATGCAGAATAGAGAAAGAAATAATTTTAATGTTGCATAATTAGAGCACTGAAGAGTTGCACATACTAGTCATTACCCCCTCCTCCATGTGTCTGTAATCTGTCTTTCCCTCCCTACCCCCACCCTCCTTAATTGATGTGTCTGTAATCTGTCTGGCTCGACAGTGCTCTCAATTGAGGCAGTGAAAAGTCAGAAAATGAAACCGGTCGATTGCACATGCAACGGTTTTGAGTGCATCAACCCCCTTGAATGCATTTAGCTGGGAGAGGAGTACTTTGAACAGTAAAAGTTGAAGCCTACTAAGGTTAATTGTCATTGCTGCCTCGCGTACCTTTATCTTCCTACTGTCCCATGCTAGAGCTAGTAGTCTCTCAAGTAAGGTAATGTCTCTGTTGCACTCATCCTACTTTTGGGCCCCCCAAAAAATTTGGGGGAATTATATCCTTTTGTGTGGTTCCATTTTGTCACACCTATATATATTATAGGAGGGCTGCAATTGTGAACTGCATGTGCTTTGAGTTCTGTATATAGGTGCCACCTGGAAACTTGACAGAGTTTTGGAGAGAGCATGGGATCTAGAATCAAACTTTAGTGTCACAGACATTAGTTACTCTCCAGTCACCAACCCTAGGAGCCAGTGAGTCACTCCTTCCTAGGAGAGGCAATGCAGTGACTCCCCAGGCACTAGCAGCCAGCCTGTCCTAGTTAGTGGAAGTTCATGCTAAAGCAATGAAGAACGTTTTGTACACAGCAGGTTAGTATTGAAGAGCTAGGGTTTACAGCAAAAGATGGTGAGGCAACCTGAACAAACCATGTTTTGGACTCGCATGAGCAGCTGCATGGCTTAATATGTATCCATCCACCCACCCAGAGAAGTCTACACCTGGGAAGTAGTACGGAAAATCAAACATTCCTTTACCTCTTTTCCTTCTTGGAGAAGGGTTTCAGTTTATATACTCACCTGAAATCCCAACTGCAAGAGATGCTGATGCAACTCTTCATAGCATATTCTCTCCAAGTGCTGCATATGCACACCACATATAGCTCTCAAATGATCACGTTTTATATACTTTCATAGCAGCATTGGTCACCTACTTGCTCAGGAATGGGATCCAGCCTTTTCACTTTGACTGCCAAAAGAGATACTGGTGCATCTCTTCTTGGTACATCTCCCTCCAAGTTGCCGCATGGTATGCACTACAGTCTACACTCCTGGTACGTATTGAATAGCTGCTCTCAAGGGTATAATTATATGTTTCTGCTTGTTTCCAGGTTCTTCGATCCGCACCCCCCACCCCTCCATCTTACTAGTGGCGAACAAGGCTATGTTTTTCCATCGTGACTGATGTTGATAATTAGGATGTTTTTCTTGTGTTTACATAGTGTACAGCATTGTTCACCTTCAGGAATGAGCTTCAGCTTTTCTGCTGAAAGTCTGACTGCAGGAAATGCTGGTGCAACTCTTGCTGAAAGAGCTCTCATTGAAAGAGGTTTTATTTAGGTGTTGAACAATCAAATACTCTTATCAACTGAGCCACTGGAGCTGATAGTGCATCTCTTGATGGGCAAAAGTGGCCCTGCCCATTTTCTCTCCGAGTGCTACAATACATGGTATTCAAACACTTAGTCAGCTATGGACTGGAGTCATTCTCTCTTCTCTGACACTAGGACCTTTTGAATGCCTAGTGGGATGCTCTAAGGAGTCTAGAATTCAACTCCCAGCTGAATACCGAAAAGCTTTACTAACACAAGCAAGGTATGAAAAATGCAGCCTGGAACTGAAAACTTTTAGCCTGCTTCTCCATACATGTACAGTATCAGATGCAGTTGCTCCCTAACAGTAATGCTCTACTTGTAGATATGTATGTACAATGGTCATGTAAGAGCCTTTCGCTGAATATATTATGGTTATTTCGTGGACCAAAAAACCTATGAAGTACCAATACTCTTGGGTTCATAACTCAGGGCATGGGCTATATAGATGCTGGCTTGGCAGGAATGGGCTGGGATCATGGTAGCTTGGTGGGTGTTGATCAGGTTGATGCATGGTACCCTGACAGGCGTGGACTGTGTTAATGGTGGCCTGGTGGGAATGGACCAGGTGGATGGTGGCATGGCAGGATTGAGCTGGGTTGATGGTCACTTTGTGGGCTGGGTTGACCGTGGCTTGAGCTAGGTTGATGGTCACTTTGTGGGCTGGGTTGACAGTGGCTTGAGCTAGGTTGATGGTCACTTTGTGGGCTGGGTTGACAGTGGCTTGGCACTTGTCACCAGACTTGCAAATTACAAGTTGACTTCAGTTCTTGTTTTACTATCCAGCTTTTTGCCATTTGCAATACTATCATTTTTGGCTTACATACATTGGGATAGCTTGAAAACAAGACTAGGATAAAATTGGGGCAATAAATCACTGCTGCTTTCTGCTTGATCTGTAGTGTCTAGCCACTGCAGTGTCTAGCTGCATGGTGCTGAGTGCAAGATAAAAATATCATTTTTGTACTTCTTGGCCATGCATGTATGCTTGCATCCCCAAATTATTTAAGGTGGACTAGTAAGTAGTTCATGACTGACAAACCAATACCTCTAGTCTAGAAATGTTACATCACATTACAGCAACAAGATACAACAGAGATGATATTTGATTCATGAAAGACAAATGCAACGATGTATTTACAGTGTACTTGCTTGCCAAGTTTCTGCACAGGTCCACTGTGCATCAAGTGTTAGGTGCCATGTATAGTGATGCTGTTCATGGAAGAAAGGATAAAAAGGTTACAACAGCCACTGTCCTAATACTAAACCAAGACCACCATGGAGGAGAAGCTGTTTTACTGAATCATAAGAACATTCTGAGTGGCGTGTGAATATCACATCTTCCAGAAAACAAGGTTCCTTTCAAGAGTGGCTTCTTAACACCAATCGATCCAACTATGCTTTTATAAATAGGTTTCCCTTAGCTTATATTTTAGCTTTTATTAAAATGTAAGCAGCAGTAGCTGAAAGAAATGACGAACAAATACTACCAGGTGACCATTTCTCAGTTTACCATCCACGGCCTGGTACAAGGAACATTTCCAAGATATTGCAATTTCCTAATTTACTTTGTTCCTCATACAAGGCCTTGTATGATACATGGAGAATGTTCTACCTGTTCATGACTACTTACAACTACTACTGCTCATATTTTTGTGCTACAGTTATACAGCTTGTACAAGGCTTATTGCTCATACAGATGTTCCTGGTGGATTTGTCTCGTACTATTAATGGCTTATAGTACACAATCCATATCACAGTAGAAATGTTCCACGTAGGAAAAGCAAAGGACGTTGCTGTCTTGAAATCAACTTAGCCCAACTCCACTTTTTGACCATCTAAATGTAATTATTATCATACGTCTAACTCACGCTAATGTATGGGAGTCAATGGGGAACCCTTGCAGCTGCACGCAGTTTATAAAAAGCCGTATTTTTTACTACAAGTCACGCGACAATCCGTATCAGGTACTACAAGTCACGTGCGCTGCGTCTGAACGTGCAATGAAATCGAAGGTTCGTATGATAAAATCATTATCACCATAGTACCAAGCTATACCGGAAAAAACATCACTCGTTTGTTGCCGTTGGCATTGTTACTCGTGCTGCGCACTCATAACAATACAGACGGCAACAAACTCGTGATATTTTCCGGTATAGCTTTGTACTATGGTGATAATTACATGTATATAATCATATGTGGCAGTCCCAGGTGGAAAGTGGACATTATTTTAGTGATCACATTACTTCGTTCAAAGCACCATATCACTGAACATCTGGGAAAGGTACATGTCCGCTGCATAGAGGTGTCTACAAAGCCTGTTCCTACCCTTCAACAAAGTTTGGCGATACAGCACTTCAAATGTAAAGAAATGCATGACAGAATAATGTTCAGTTTCCATCACATAATTAAAAAACAACATTCTCATGCAATACAGCTATATACCAGGGGTATGACCCCAGCTAGATCAACACATGATATGTGTACCAAGTATGCTAAGATGACTACCATGGTACAATATTTTCGTTACTTTTGCAAACTTTACAAATACTTGGTACGTCACAATCAATAACCCCTAGTGAGTGTGTTAATCAAATAGCTGTCTTTAGTGCAACAATCAATAACCCCTAGTGAGTGTGTTAATCAAATAGCTGTCTTTAGTGCAACAATCAATAACCCCTAGTGAGTGTGTTAATCAAATAGCTGTCTTTAGTGCAACAATCAATAACCCCTAGTGAGTGTGTTAATCAAATAGCTGTCTTTAGTGCAACAATCAATAACCCCTAGTGAGTGTGTTAATCAAATAGCTGTCTTTAGTGCAACAATCAATAACCCCTAGTGAGTGTGTTAATCAAATAGCTGTCTTTAGTGCAACAATCAATAACCCCTAGTGAGTGTGTTAATCAAATAGCTGTCTTTAGTGCATGAAGACCACGAGATGTTGACAAGTTCGTTATACTGCATGCTTACTATAACTCCTATGTTAGTGTACCCTGTGTAAAAATAAAGGTAGGATTAATGGTGCAGCTGAATTTCAAGTGGCATTGCCCATCTTCACTTTCCTTTGGCAACTATGGCTACGCCAGAAGAGTAGGTTGCACCCCAAGATGCAAGAAAGGAGATCCATGCAATATACACCAGCCAGAAGAGTAGGTTGCACCCCAAGATGCAAGAAAGGAGATCCATGCAATATACACCAGCCAGAAGAGTAGGTTGCACCCCAAGATGCAAGAAAGGAGATCCATGCAATATACACCAGCCAGAAGAGTAGGTTGGACCCCAAGATGCAAGAAAGGAGATCCATGCAATATACACCAGCCAGAAGAGTAGGTTGGACCCCAAGATGCAAGAAAGGAGATCCATGCAATATACACCAGCCAGAAGAGTAGGTTGCACCCCAAGATGCAAGAAAGGAGATCCATGCAATATACACCAGCCAGAAGAGTAGGTTGGACCCCAAGATGCAAGAAAGGAGATCCATGCAATATACACCAGCCAGAAGAGTAGGTTGGACCCCAAGATGCAAGAAAGGAGATCCATGCAATATACACCAGCCAGAAGAGTAGGTTGCACCCCAAGATGCAAGAAAGGAGATCCATGCAATATACACCAGCCAGAAGAGTAGGTTGCACCCCAAGATGCAAGAAAGGAGATCCATGCAATATACACCAGCCAGAAGAGTAGTTGCACCCCAAGATGCAAGAAAGGAGATCCATGCAATATATACCAGCCAGAAGGAGCAGTAGCTCTAAATCTGAGTGCATTTTGGTTAGCTAATAGCACATTAGTATAACTGTATACCACATACTCTGTGAACGAAAGTATCATTTGCCAACAAGCGTGACAAAGTGGTGCTAGATGGTAAAAACCTTAACAGGAAGAAGGGGAGGGGGTATCCATATACTGCAGGCTTACAACTTGACTTGTTGATAAGGCTTCTGTCTATGGAAAGTTGTTCAACTCAGTGTTTATAAATGCATACTAATGGTGTAGTATGGCCAACAGTTACATACAGCACGAAACCCTAGGCTCTGTGAGCATCTTGGGATGGTTACGAAGAGCACTGTACTTTTCCACGTGAGAGCTAAGACCCACAAACCATGCAATCATATATTTACAATACACACATTACTATAGGGCTTTTTCGTGTGACGTCATCACCTTCAGGAACATGGTCACAGTGCCTAAAATTTATCACTGCCCAGTTCATTCAAGTGGGAGGAAAATAACATCTGGTGCTTGCCAATGTTTTATTAAAATTAGAATTAATTAGAATGCCAACGTGATAATACAGGAAATGACATCAAACAGTTGTAATTGCAATTTGCAATGCTGCAGTGCAGTAATGCAAATGTCAAAACTATGTTTATCACTGCCCATTTGCATGGGTAGTGATACCCCCATATCTTAGGCACTGATGAAGGAAGACAGAAAACTGCTGCCATGTTGGCTCACATTGAGATGGTGGCTCGATCAAGTTTATATTTAGTATACGAAAATATGATCACATGATGAAAAGGCTAAACTCTATTAGCCTAAAAAACACAAATTACTATTAGCTTAAAACAGTAAACACACTAAGGTTTTCTCAAATCCACCAACCTTTCCACTACCATGCAAACAATCCATATAAAGAGTGAGTTTTGATTACGAAATGGTGTTTGCATGGAAGATTGATGTTTGCATTCCATGACCAAAGTCCACTCCGGTATAGTTAATTGCTGGCTAGACGTAAGTTGGCCTTAAAACAATTAAGTTGTCCTATTCAGGTTTACAGATTAATGTCATCCACACACTTACATTCATCCATCATGCTGGTGATCAGTGGAGCATAGATACCAGAGTCACTGCTCTGTAGAGAAGCTGCCTCTGGCACATTCTCATAATCTTCTGACGTCTCTGGTAGAACATACTCATCTGCGTAAAACAAGTATATATCAATGATGGGCACCACTGTCCATTCAGCTTGGAATGACATAACGGTTCTGAAGTTCAACTCTGAGTTAGGATGGTGCACCGACATGCTCACCTTCTTCAATTGTAATTTTGTTCCCTCCCTTCTTGTCCTCAGAAGGGATCACAGGGCTCATGGTTGTGTAAAGTTCCTCACAGGGTGTAGACTCAGTGGAAACGGACTTCTCTGGAAATGGAATCCCTTTGTTGAGAAGAGTATACTCTGAAAGTGAAAGTACACAAACGGTATTGCCATGCAGGACAGAAGAAACACAACACCATGCCAGAATTTTGATGACAGTCAAAAGCAATAATAGGAAGTTCCGACTTTGTATGCCCATGGTAGGAGAGAAATGTACTGTGCTCTACTAGGGAACAGTGTGACGTAGCCATGCAAGATGGGGCACACTGGGGCACATGTCCCAGCAACTAAAGACTGTGCCTGTCAATTATCAACAAGTACCATTGTTGATTGTATATCAGGCAATTAAAAATCCATAAAAAACCTCGAAATTTATCATCGTAATGTAGCTCTACAGTGTGATACAGTTTCCTACACTCTCTTCACCTCATCACTGATGAGTTTGCTAACCCATACTACACACACACACACACACACACACACACCAAAGTCATCATTGGAAATAGTATTAACAGCAATGCCAATCACTTAGAAATAGCCTCAGGACTAACCCGAGAGATCTAAAATTCAAAAAATTCCAGGCATAGCATGCCCCCAGACCCCTCTAGCTGCACTTCTAAGCACAGTGAAAACGTTGTCAGAAACACAGTGTGCCCATACTATGCCTGTGTATCATCTGTGACCTGGCTATACCACTATTGAGGGAATAGAAAGTTGTTGCAGAAGCCAAGACTCTAGTTCAGCTAGCTAACATATGGCATCTTGGTGTATAATGTAAGTTGTCGGCCAAGCAGCATTGAGCTACGATCTCCATAAACCATACACTTTCTTTCCCAACAAGGTAAGGGAACAATCTTCCTATTATCACTTTTCAGAAAATTATTCTATATATGCAAAAGAAATGTAACTAAATGTGAGTATACCATTTCTCTTATCCATTGTCGACTGATGCAGGGGTGTGTATACCCCAGGGCCGCTACTGTCTATAAGAGAGGAAACCACATACTCTGATCACACATACATACAAAATTGCTATCTAATGCACCATGCAGGCTTACTCAATTTCAGTGATGTGGAATGTACAGTATTTGTATGTGCCGAATTGTATACAACACGTCTCAGTTCAGTATCAATGTATTCGTATTCTTGTTTGGAGGTCAATGGCAGTGATAGAGTTGCTTGCATGGCAGGTGGGTTCTTGCTCCTGGGTAACGGCATAGGTCCTCTCTCCAACCTAGATTTAGGGAGTTCAGGTCTTTTTGGTGGATCTGGTTTCTTGACACTTGGTGGTGGTGGTGTGGATGTAGCTCCAGAGGGGGGCTTCCTATGGTTCGTAGTTCTGTTGGCCAAACTGGTTCTGTGAACGACATTGTAATCAGGCTCTCTTACATTTATAACAGTCACTTTCTTCCTGTCCCTCCTCAGTGAGTTACCACTCGCAGATGTGACCATCTGAGGTACAGAAGACCTATAGCTAGCTACAGTGCGAGGCAAGGAGTTAGAAGAATATTCTGTACATGCATCTAGAGAACGCTCCTTCAAAGGTTGCTGTACCAACCTCGACGAAGCTAGATGGTTTTCCGATACAGTACCAGTGGAACCAGCCTTTGTGGCGCAAACAGGCGGGCCTGTTTGTACGACCGTTGCACGCTGTTGCTTACCGGGTTGCTGGGCAGGCTTCAGAGAAGACAAGCGGTTTCCCTGTGCAGTTCTATAGGACGCTTGTACTTCTTGTAATGTCGTATGTCCATTTGAGAAGTCCAATTCAACATATCGTTTGCGAGGCTGGGAGCGCTTTGCCTTTTCTATTGCCCTCTCTGTGGGCCGCGGAGGAACCACGGGTGTGTCGGCCGCCTTACGTGCGCGCGTCGGTGCCAAAGGGCCGGGTTTCTTACACATGTTGTCCCTGCAGATATTCTGACTGGAGACCGTCTCGACGTTCTTTTCTGTCCACATGATAACGTGAACATCACATTATCTATACAGCATGCATAACAATCCGCTGCATCTATGTGCCAGCGCAGCACAGCATGCGCGTGCAATGATAAAGCTAGGGTTAAAGGTCATCGACAGTTAACAGTGAACAATAATGACATCAGTATTAAATCATGGGTCTACAGGCAGCTTTTCTGATCCTCCTAGTTTCACAATAATGTTGTTCATGAATTCCACTTTTGTATGTACAACTTGTAGACAGTCTCTGAAGGACATATTATAGCTTTCCAATACAGCCCTGCACACGTTAGCTGCAACACTGTGTTCAAACTGCAGAAAGGTCAAAACATGCAGGTAGGTACTATGTTAAGCAAAATAAATACAGTGATCAATAGAACACATACCTCACACGCACACACGTATACTGAGTATGTAGTTAGTACCAAGGATGGGCATTGTCTTGTGCCCACAACCAAGAAAATGTAGAACCACTTAATGTCACTTCCATGTACATGTGCTAAGATACATGTACATCGTATCATATAAATATTGAGTCATACCGTATAGCGGAAAACCGCACATACAGCAGAGACGACTGTTCGAGACTAACACGCGTACAAGGGAGTTTCAGGTGCTGCCATTGGACAAGTTCTGCCTTGCCAGCAGGAACACGGCAACATACATGATCCGTAAGCTGTCACTATTGTCAAGAGAGGTGCTATTGTTGGACACGTGCCGTGGAGAAAACTTACGCGGATAAAAATTTCACAAATAGCCACAAAACCTTGAAATTTGCAAAAGCTTTCTCCCTCGAAAGTTTCCTGCTATACAATTTCATGGTAACTGAGGGGAGACTTCATTTAGTTTTCAAGTCCTAATGTAATCCAGGTTGACACTTGCAGTCCACATAAAGATTCACCAGCAAAAAATTGTTATGCTAACAGTTGCCAGGGTGGTTGTGGAGTACACAACATCCAAACAGAACTGAAAATGTTCCAATTACATTTTGTGACCTCATCAGCACCTCTGTGGGGAGAAGAGAGAAACCCCAGTACTGACTTACAAATACAGATCCATTATGGAACCTTACCAGTTGTTGGTCAAAAATATACCATGTTTTGTTTACCCTAAATTGAACTGTTACCTGAGAAATTGTACCAGCCATACACACAGGAAATGATTGGAATACCCCACGAAAACGTGATGGGTGACAATTAGAAGTGTATCAGGGTCACTAACCATATCAAGAGCCACAACTGCATATTTTCACTGACTTTGCAGTTGGTTTCTGCATATTTGTTTCAGCCTGAAGATCAGCATAGACCATTTAAAACATTGCCATTAAAAGATCTATTCAGCTGTGTGTTAGCAGTGCCTTAAAGATTGCCTAAGAAAGTATTTATCCTGGCTCCAAGTGTCCAGCTGACTTTTCAATACTACACACACTGATTTTTGCAAGGTGCTTGGTACTGCACACGGTACGAAGGCCTCAGAATGGTACTGCACACGGTACGAAGGCCTCAGAATGGTACTGCACACGGTACGAAGGCCTCAGAATGGCACTGCACACGGTACGAAGGCCTCAGAATGGCACTGCACACGGTACGAAGGCCTCAGAATGGCACTGCACACGGTACGAAGGCCTCAGAATGGCACTGCACACGGTACGAAGGCCTCAGAATGGCACTGCACACGGTACGAAGGCCTCAGAATGGCACTGCACACGGTACGAAGGCCTCAGAATGGCACTGCACACGGTACGAAGGCCTCAGAATGAGGCTGTAGCTTCAGCTTAAATCTTATTTGCAGTACATGTTACTCAAGGTGTAATTACTATGGTAACCCAGCCTATTTTGACACATGACTTTATTTACCAGTATCCTTAAAAGCTTCCTGCCTTAAGTCAATTAGTTAAGCTTATATGGCTTCTGCTACTTCCACCCCAAAAATCTGTTTCATGGATGGTTGATTTACACATTGGTCCATGTCAGCGCTGAAGCACTCACTACAATGACTTCTGTAAGTGGAGCTGTCTTCACTCCCACAGTACCAGATGAGGGGTGGGGAGTGTTGTGGTGATTAGTCTCACAGTTGATGCCCATGTACGGAAATTAAGGGGGATAAAATAACCAACCACCTAAGTACAGCTATACTGGTCCAGGAAGCGCCATGCTGCTTTACAAGGGCAAAGAATGAGGTAACAATGCCAAATGCCAAAGGCAACAAGCGATTTTGGTGTGAGGTGTAGTACCTTGTAAATATAACAGTTCCATTCCCAGGCGAATGCTGTTCTGTCTGGGGAATGCAACTTAGTTGTTGTTGGATGTTGCCCCCAGCAACTCACTGCCACACACACTTTTGCTTCCACCTATTCTACTTCATGTTATCAAGTTCAAAGATTTGGTTGCTAAGCAATGCAAACTACACCAACTGTAAGACTTCCCTATTGACTCCTATACATTTGAGGTGTGTCATCCACCAGAGGAGGGAGGACATGACGTCAAATCGTAGCGACAATTAGCACTCTCTGATGGCATTCCAAGGGCAAGAATCGTGGATGCAAGCTACAAGGATCGCTCTATGGACTAAGTCACGACGGGCACACAGTGTTTTTGACTAAGCTGAAGCAGTCAAAATTGGTTATTATGGCTCACCTCGCAGGCTCAGCTTGTAAGTTGCCAGTTTAACGCTAGGCGAGTCACGGGAGGCCATTTTAACTGCCAGACCTGTTCAGTTGTGTCAAAAACCTTGCACGCCCATTGCACCCATCGCTACTTTCTCCAAAGAGCAGTTCGATTAGCTTGTATCCACACTTTTGATCTTGGAATGTCAGTTAATTGGGGCGAGCCTGAGCGAGCCCCACACTAGCGTGACTGCATTGCGCACGCGTGTGTGTATCTATGCGCATATATATGCTTGCTTGGACCGACCACTTACCGGAAATTTTAAATGAGCGCATTCAAATATTTCACGAAGATCGATATCGCGATATCATAAAGCATGTGAAGGCCAGTGGAGGGCTACTGTCAGAGTGCAGCGTCATGGACCCGGAGCAAAGACGACTGAAGTTGAAGCACGCGTGGCACTGGTTTGTGCTTCTACCGACGACGGCAGGCCGCTCACAGGCGGTGCAAATTTAATATGGACAGTTGTTGACTACTCAGAAACCAGCAGTGTAAAGCTTATTCCATGCATGTGTAGCCACGTTAGCAGCCCTGGCAGGTCGGTTTCAGGTCAGGGCCATGCATATTAAAACGGCACTCATAAACGCCATGAAATCCAGCTCATGGTTTCAGTATAAAGCTTGGTCCATGCATGTGTAGCCCAGGATGGAGAAATTGCTGCAACTTGTTGGCATATTCATCATCAGGTTTGGCTTATTACGCTCATGTAACAGTAGACAGTGACAAATCCTGCTGTGTGCCATGAAAAGTTAATACGACATTTAAAGCAAATCAAAAACCATTTTAAAGCCCCCTGATGGCCCTGTGAATGGTAAATGGATGTGCATGTAGGAGGATAATTGACTTGATGTATTACATCACTCATCAGTGACATAATATCCTGTATCAGCTTGCTCAGGCTCGCCCCCACAATGTTCTACATTTTCTAGTTGTAGCTATCACCTGATCGCGTCCTCCCTCCTCTGGTCATCCACCAATCAGTGGGGTTACTTATTGCCGACTCTACAAGAGCAACATCGTCATGTGTTGTCTAGGTAATGAAGCACAAGAAATTTGAAGAAATGGGACAAATCATTTCCTCCATATAGCTGGGGGTGTTGGCAATTCATCTACTAAGGCAGTTAGCATAGAAACATTTCACAACTCACGCTGGGTTCGTGTTTGGTTTCCTTGCTGATGTAGAGCCTCCTGAGCTGGTCAGCAAGCTTCTGGTCCTCCTCCACAGAGGGGAGGGGGTGGAACTGCTGGGAGACTAACAGAAGAAGCACCTTGAGCTCCTTAACAAAGTTGACCAGCTCGTCAGTAACTGGACTCTGGAGTTGGGTCAGTAAGGAGTTTAGAGGGAGGGAGGGAAGGGGAGGGGAGGGAGGGAAGGGGAGGGAGGGAAGGGGAGGGGGGGGGGGAGGGAGGGAGGGAGGGAGGGAAGGGGAGGGGAGGGGGGGAGGGAGGGAGGGAGGGAGGGAAGGGGAGGGGAGGGGGGGAGGGAGGGAGGGAGGGAGGGAGGGAAGGGGAGGGGAGGGGGGGAGGGAGGGAGGGAGGGAGAGAGAGAGAGAGAGGGAGGGAGGGAGGGAGGGAGGGAGGGAGGGAGGGGAGGGGAGGGGAGGGGGGTTACACCACAGACTCGACCTTAACATAATACATGTATCTGTTTCTATGGCCACAACAATTCTTGCATTCCTTGGTCACCACATATAGGGATCAGAACAATGGCCTACGCTAAATATTCTTAACAGATTGATTGACAGTTAAATTACCAAGGTGCCCCCCTCCTCGCTTTTGCGCACTACTTTGAGGCAAAAGTGGGGAGGAGGCATTTGCTTGAATTTTCAATTAGTCTCAAGCATACACCTCCCAGTTCCTTATGCAAGGTCAAATATAACAGTTTCCACGGCTTTCTGAAAGCATGGCAGCTTCACTGAATGTTGATACTAAGCCAAGAGGCATCTCATCATCATGGCGACAGAGTAAGTTTGTAGTGCAAGAAATGAAAGCTCAGGCGGTGGTCAGCAAACAAGGCTAGTGATTTCGTGTGTATGTACCTATCTATTCGAAGAAAACACATGCAAATTAAATAATTTGAGTGGGCATGCATTAAGTTAGATCCAGCCATAAATTCCAGGAATTGAATTTCTTGCATTGGATTGGATAGTGCATTGCATTGCAATGCGAAAAATTGTTTTTGGTCTAACAGAAATGCAAGGAGTTCTTGGCCTTCAGTTCTCCAGAAGTGAGGTTCTTGATGGACAGTAGCAGCTGCAGCAACAAAAAGTCTTACAAACTCCAAAGTAGAACATTTATGGGATAGCTCTTTTTCCTGGAAATTGTTCTTGACTGTCCTTCCTTCCAGTCACAACTGAGAGGCTTCATCCCTGGCATTGTGCTAAATTGGATCTACCCCCACCCATAAATTCCCAGAATTGTTTTTTTGGGCTAGATTGGATGATGCAATAAATACGGCATTTACGCCAACACTTGACGCTGGAGCTAAATCAAAAGCTCACTAAAAGCATGCCCAGAAGATGTTCGCTATGGGGCATTAAGTAGGTGAAAATCACCTATGTAAGAACTTGTGGGGTAGAGAGGGGGAGGGCATTTGCTCAAAGGGGGTGTATTATCGGGAGCTTACGATAGATTTGTATGAGCTTTATGAAGTTTGCTACCAGAAGCTTATGAACCACTGTGCAAGAAAGAGAGGCAGACTAGCATACCTATGTCAAATCACACTTCTATATATGGATTTTAACTTACTCATGTTACTGGCTGTAACAAGAGCCAGCTGCTGGCTTCTTAATGAAGTAGGTGCAAACATACAGCCTACCTTATAAGGTGTGTTTGTAGGACACCAAATTTGACAGAGGATGGGATCAACTAATGATTCATGCCCATAAGATCAACTCCCATGAAATCAACTTCCCACTACATGTAGTCAAAAGTTTTGCATGACAAGGACAGAGCCAATGTCAACTTCATGTAGTGTGGAGCCACAACATGAAGCTCTAGAAGTTGACTGAATCGAAATAACCTCATGGGAGTTGATCTCGTGGGAGGACACCAACTAATGTACGGTAGTTTGACGCTCCTTTGCACCACTTTGCGCCATTCCTAGCAATACATACCTTTTTTGCTGTACTTTGCTTCTTTTTCTTCTTTTTGGAGCTCACCACTGTCGTGGGAGTAACGGCCTCCGCACACACTGCACACAACAGCACAAGGTGGCTCATCACCTACAAGGAAGGGTTACTTTAGTGAGCCTTGTTGTTTGAGGATGCGACCATTGCCCATGCAACTACCGCCATTGTTCTAATAGAATGGTAGATCCAATCTAGCTGAAGAAATTCAACTCTTGAATTTTTGTATTCTAATTATGTGGAAGGCTGCTACACAATTTGCCAATTTTAGTAGATCAACAAAGTACTGAAAACAAAATGACTAAGTCACTGGCAGAGAGGCTGCTTAATGCTTTTCCAGAAGTGCAATGGGCAAAATTCCAGCAAAATTCATGGACAGATCGATGAAGACATCGAAGTTCACTGCACCTACACACTTCTGGGAAAGCCTAAGGAGATAGTTCCGTAAGCAACAACTGCCCTGGGAGGAACCCTCAGTGCATGACTTTTCTCAGAAATGTGATCTGTAGATCTAATCTATAGAGAGAAATTGTGCTCCTGGAATTTTCATGAATCTAATCAGGCAGAAGCCAAAGGCGTGTGCCTTAATAGCTGTTACTTAGGAAACACATACAGCAGATTGCAAAAGTCTTGCAACAAGCAAGCTGAACAGTGGAAAACCACTTTGCAATCTGCTGTAAGTTCATGTCTCTCTTTCAAAAGTGGTGTTGCCTATACCCGTTACCTAGGCAACATAAAAATGTTGCTCATCTCTCTCTTTTACAGTGATGTTGCCTAGGAAACAAGTTACATAAAAACGACCCCCCCAGGGAGGAGTATAACTATTACTTGATATACATCTGTGAGTCAATTGGAGTACGTATCTCTAGTTCATACAGCTTCAGTAAGGTTTACTCATGGGTAAGTACACTACCACCCACAGAAATCAACTGCCAGCTGTGAGAAGCTTAACTTCTGTTTCCACAGCGACCAAAGAGATGAGATGAGTCACTTATGACACAATAACTGTTGCTCTTTTACAGTCGTTGGGCCAGCGGCTCAGATCGGATTTTAACTTCAGTAGTGGAAGTCTACTGAGTGTGGAATTTGGCCACTAATTATCATGGCGCTTACTTCCTGTCTTTTCTACAGAGCAGCTCTCTCCTGCAGGTACCGATTCAAGCCAGACTTGCACCAGATTGTGTAGAAGAGACTTTGTACTTCACAAATATCTACATTTCATAAGCGATATACGCGAACAACTGGCGTACAAGCGGCATCTGTCAACCTATCCGCCGAGTGATTGCGATAGGCGGTACTACTCTAAGCGGTTACAATTTGTTTCGCCCCATGCAACCAGGCCGACCTATATATTGCCGGATAGCCCGCAGAAAATGCTTCAAAACATGCAAAAATCAGCTGTTTCTACCGGGTAGTTTTTGCACTATAGACACTTTTATTTGTAGGTAATTGCCACCTGTTTTAGCGACGCGGGAGCTCAATTTCGAGGCAAACAGAAACAGAGCAGCCTGTATTCCGACTGGTGAACCAGCAAACTTCTGTCTAAGCATGTGCAAACTGCTGGATGGCTCAGAGAGCATGCAGACAGGGGTGAGGTGAGTGTACAGCATGTTTTGCATGTAGCACAGTTATCCTGAGAGGCATATATCATTTACTTATGGACAACAAACTGTCTCAGTAGTTACAAGCCACGCAAGTTTTTGCAAGCTTGGATTACTTCATTCCAGTTTGCACTGTAGAGGCACACGCCATGAACTTTGAACTGAACAGCCACCATGTTGGAGTAGCTTCTATGGTCTTGGCATATGGAAGGAGATACTCCTAGTATTTGGTTGAATCGGACAAACCCCCACTGTTAAAACCTGCCATGTCAATCAATACCACATATTGACCATATACACTGAGATTGCAGCTCGAAGTTTGGTATACGAGAATTAGATGAAAGTACACATGTACTGCGTAGTGCTTCTTGAAAGTACAACACAAGCTACCACTCCACACATGAAAGGCACACCATTGGCTTAGTGTCTCTATCTTATACCACAATGGAATCCAAACCTATACCTATTGATAGCAGCCATTCTTCATCTTGCCTGTGCACACACCTGTGTCTTCCTGAACTGTCCAAACTCTACTAAAACCCAAGTGCAACTCATTCGTTACACTTGTGTTTCACATAAAATGTATACAGTGCAGAACAACGAGTGGCTTGCTGGGCTAAGCTGACTAAATATCACTCTGACCTCCAAATTGCACACGGCTAAACAGCTATGCAAATTATTGTTTGCGTGGCCTCTTCATGCGACTGACTTAGCATAAATCACCGGCTTTCTCATATGTGTTGACACGCCCTAGCCCAACAGTGCTTGACAATGTCTCACAACTCTTGGCCACAGCATATCACAGAGTTGCTGCTTCTGTGATGCTCAGAGACTGTATTCAATATACCCTAACTAGTATGGCATTCAGAAACTGGCTGTTCTGATGGTCATGCTGAAGCCAAATCTGCTGAAGAAATGTTTTCACTACCACACTCATGCACAGACTATCCCAATTTAGTGCCTCTCAGGATAACTGTGCTGCATGCAAAACAGACTTCCGCTACTGAAGTTAAAATCCAATTATCCGGGCCACTGGCCCAACGACTGTTTAAGTTGTTGAAGAGTTCTTATCAGACACTGCCCTTCAACAAGTGTGCATAAGAATGGCGGCTTGAGTAAGAGCGTGTAACTCCATCCAATTTGAAACCGGTTGGAATTTACCGCCAGTACTAAAAATAGTAACATATGCTGTGCAGCTGCACGTAGACGTAAGCCATTTTGACTGGACTATGGGCTTCTTATTGGAGTTCATGCTCTTACTCAAGCCTCCCATTCTTATGCGTTCTTGCCTTCAATATTAATGGCCCACATCCTTGAATTGTTGCAATATTAATGGCCCACATCCTTGAATTGTCGCTGCCCTTAAATAGTAGTCACCATTAATAAACAGCAGAACAAAATTAACAGTAGCTGTGGGGTCAGGGGTATTAGAGATGCCTGTTCACGACAAGATGCTAGAAGGGTGGCGTTTCTGACCTGCACAAACATGACGTAACGTTCCAGGTCTATTCTTGACTTCATCAGGAGCTCGTAGGGGTGTGTTGGGAGGGAAAGATCGGGGTGGTCTGTGGAAGAGAGCATACTTCATTAATCAAAGAACCATGGCTCCCTAAAAAAAGGCAGGCCTAGATTTGGTTCAGTCTGGTTCCAAGACTACCCGAGGTGTAATACAAAGCCACCCACTATGCAGGATGCATATCAGGTCTCATCAGCTGTTCCAGGGTGATCAGAGAACGGGGACTGCCATCTCAAGCAAGAAAGACAGCCAGGTGGCTGGCCTTCTCTAGACGGCATCTAGAAGATAGCTGTTAATTTGATAAAGCAAGGGCCAAGAGGGCTAACGGGTGTCAAATGTGACTTCATGAAAAATGCACTTGCAAATACTCGGAGACTGGCTACCATTCCAAGGGTACCATTGTGAAACAGAAAGTACTCTCAAGAGAAACCTACTGTCAGCAACTGTTACCCTATAGCAGGAAATTCTTGGTATAGGTAAACTTCACTAATTCCATCAGTCACTTCTTGTGCAAGAGATCTTATTGCATTTACATGCAACAAGATGTATGTAGCTTAGTCCCGTCCCCAGACCTGATTAGTCCCGTCCCCAGACCTGATTAGTCCCGTCCCAGACCTGATTAGTCCCGTCCCCAGACCTGATTAGTCCCGTCCCCAGACCTGATTAGTCCCGTCCCCAGACCTGATTTTCCGTGCACGCTCTGCAAAAGCATATCGGCATGTTGTCGCACCAATCAGATTGCTCAGGTAAACAGATAGCCAGCTTACAGCTTTGTGGCACCAAAGCTTATGCTACTAGTAAATGATAATGTAATTAACTATAATTACTGACCGCTTTATATCAACTGCCCCTAGTTTTCCTAGTGAAAGTGTCCAGACCCTATTTTTTGACGAGTCCACAGGGCACGCGAAAAATTGGGTCTGGGAACGAGACTATTGTAGCCAAGGTCTCTCCTCTCAGTAAAGCGTATTCAAGAAACAGAAAAATCCCACACTGAGGTACATTAGAGTACCACAAGCTGGTAGGAGGGGACAAAAATAAATATGATCAAATTTCACTGTAAGACTACACTACCAGCTTTGTCAAAACACTTCCCTGGTGAAATGGTCTAGGGTACTAGGCAAAGAATGTAGGCTGTATTCAAGACCAATGATAACAATCACAAACCACCCCTCTGGTAGTCATAGCCACCCAGTACTGCTCAAGGAGGGGGAAGTCCCTAAGTTCATTTAGGTGTGAACGTTCAGCTTTGTTGATACAACACACACCTTCTTCAGAGGAGTCGCTGAAGGATGAAATTTGTGTGATACTGCCTCTTAGGTCTTCTGGCACTCCTGTAATCCTGGACTTGGCAGCTATGTGCCAGTGCATGAGAGAAGAATAGGACAACAATGGAACACAAGATGAAGACTCTCTAAAGAGATGATCACTCCCACCAACATGCTGTAGTTATAGCTACGACCAGGGTCAAGAAATTCATTCTACATATGAAGACTAGCTTCATGTGATAAATGTTAAAAGGGCAAAGTTCGAAGTAAAATATCAGCACAAGTTTCTGATCTGAATTTGGTAACAGAGAGAACTCTACGAGAGAGAACTCTGCCAGAGAGAACTCTGCCAGAGAGAACTCTGCACCTTTGCGAGTGATGTCCAGGATTGCCATCAATGGCTTAGTAGTGCCTTTGATCTTCTTTTGTTCTTTCTTTGTTCTCTAATCACAACCCTAACCCTAACCCCTAACCCCACCCCCTAACAATGCATTGTTGGCAAACCTGGACGAGCCTTTGCTGCAGAATGCAAGTTTGTCAAACTCAATCCGAAAATGCTTACTGTTTTATGATTCACAGGTGACACCTGAAGCATTTGATCAGTTGAAACATAAGAAATAGTTCCTAGTCTTAAATTGAGCTTTATATCAACTCCTAATTAAGGGGACACCTTAACCTGAACATTATTTTTAAGCTCCACTACAGTACAGTACAAGTCCTAACATGAGTTGCACAATCGGGTCATGAATTGTAGAGGAACAGAAATTGAGTTCAGAGAGAAAGAACAAAATTGTACCGAGGGAGACCCATCATGACTTACTCTCAAGCATCTTAAGTATATCCTTTAGTCTCTCCACCACTGAGGTAGCTCCGAGGATGACTGACTCCGTTGTGGAGAGCATCGCCAGGAGAATCCGACCGTGGGACTCACAGAGAAAGGTGTAGCCAAGGCAGGGAGGGGGACTCTGGATGGGCAGCTGGATAGGAGAAGGAAAAGGGGGAGAGGAAAGGGTGGAGGGGGTGAGAGGAAAGATAAAAAGGAAGAGGAGAGGAGAGGAGAGAAGAGGAGAGGAGAGGAGAGGAGAGGAGAGGAGAGGAGAGGAGAGGAGAGGAGAGGAGAGGAGAGGAGAGGAGAGGAGAGGAGAGGAGAGGAGAGGAGAGGAGAGGAGAGGAGAGGAGAGGAGAGGAGAGGAGAGGAGAGGAGAGGAGAGGAGAGGAGAGGAGAGGAGAGGAGAGGAGAGGAGAGGAGAGGAGAGGAGAGGAGAGGAGAGGAGAGGAGAGGAGAGGAAGGTAAAACAGCAGACATACTTACAAGACTTCCCTTCCTCTGCCGCAGAATGAGCATCCCCACGTGCTGATCCAACAGCTCAAGGCATTTGGTAAAGTCCTTGATCCTCTGGCTCAGTACCAAGATCACACCCTCCTTGTCGCTGTTCTTACCAGAGGTGTCGTTAGTACCCGAGGTAGGTCTCTTGCTGTCACCACTTGTTTCACTACCGGGTGTGAAAAGGACAGCCTCTCTCAGACACTGTACCAGCACCACACGCACTCGCAGCCACAAACACTGTGTGTGTGTGTGTGTGTGTAGGAAGGCATACATTACGCCGACATAATTTTGAGCATAATATTATTAGTAACCGCAGCATACAAGCATTATCATTAAATTCCACATATACTTAAAGTTCAGAGTATGTCGTAAAACAATTTTACATGTTGTTACAAAGTTATCACTTGTGACTAATTAGCCTCGTTCCCAGGCTCTTGTGAGGGGGAGGAGGAAAGAGAGCCTGGTACACACTGTTCGCGCATGCGCCAAGTTCCCTTGGTAACCTGCATACTACACTAAAATTACGGTCAATTTCTGTTTACTTGCTGAAAGACCGCACTGCATGGTTATACTCCCTGTGGGACACCTACGGGTGGTTTTGAAGTCAACAACAATATCGCTTTGACGGTAACGGTCTGGATTGTTTTGTTTGAGGCGATCGGTGAACTTCAAAGGGAAAGATTGCGTCATTCACATGCCGCAACGTTTAGCTGACCGCGTGGACAACTACTGCAAGCGATGAGTTGAGTAACTTTGTCGCTCCCTTGTCATCGTCTACACAGAGTGTGGTCAGTGGCAGGCGTCTTTTATACGGGAGAAGTTGGCGTGCCTCGCGGAGGTTAGTGTAACTGAGCATATTTTACGGAAATTTCCAAATTCCCAGAAATCCTGGGGGAACTGAGCATGCGCAAACAGTGTGTACCAGGCTCTTTTTCCTCCGCCCATGCACAAGAGCCTGGGAACGAGGCTAGTGACTAATGTGCTCTAGTCACTGACTAGACCACAACACAAGTTCCAGCTCACCTAACAGTGAGCAACAGCTGGCATTTACATCCTGTGAATCTGAGTCTGGCATTGTTATGTCACCATAACACTATCAATATCGTATTTTGCACAGTTCTATGAAGAAAGATGAATGTAACCCATTACCTAGGCAATATATAAGAATGTTGCTCATATCTTTCTTCTACTGTGGTGTTGCCTAGGTAACAGGTCATAATAATAGCCATATCCCTTCCTGGGCAATGGGTAAAACAACCACCCCACCCAGAGACCATAATTTGGGGGGTTGTGGAATAGCATAACCAGGAGCGCAATGTACAGGTGCCTGGCAACAAGGAGAA
Organism: Agelas oroides; assembly: GCA_949130485.1. Classification (NCBI taxonomy): domain Eukaryota; kingdom Metazoa; phylum Porifera; class Demospongiae; order Agelasida; family Agelasidae; genus Agelas; species Agelas oroides. The sequence goes on along the minus strand of OX422201.1, from coordinate 5,395,733 downwards.
GGCGGCTCCTATTTTCCACAGAAGTGTGAGTAACATTGTACTGTGGCCACAACAGTGTGGGCTGCCTACCTACACCTGCAGCCACACAGTGAGCAACACTAAAAGGAAGCCTCACTGCCAACATTCACATGATCTACCAGGAAACTGAGATCAATACCACAAACATCTGCTGCAGTGAGAATGTAGAGCATTACGGGGTGAGCCCCAGTGGGCAATGCAGAGCAACATGTTTTTACTAGCTAAGGCTTCGCCATTGCACCACCAGCTGAACACCTACTACGCAACACCCACATCTACTACTTCACTGGCTCGTTCTCAGCTGCTACCTCAGCCTTCCAAAGTAGCTACCATGGTTGAAGTGTTGCTCTAACCCCCTGCGTGTCTATCCAGCTAGACCATTTTTTTCACAAGCCTCAACTTCTGGTGAGCCAGAGAAATTGGTATAGCTGGCTAGACAAACTGCCTCCATGCATGGCTGACTTCTCTTCTGACACAACAAAAAAAACAAACCTCCAAATCGAAGGATATCTTCACTTCAATGTCAGACAGGCGGCTAGAAAACAGAAAGAAAAATACCATTAGTTGTTGGCTCCCACCCACTCACCATCCCGTCTCCATACTCCCACCCTCCACCTTATTAGTTGTTGGCTCCCACCCACTCACCATCCCGTCTCCATACTCCCACCCTCCACCTTATTAGTTGTTGGCTCCCACCCACTCACCATCCCGTCTCCATACTCCCACCCTCCACCTTATTAGTTGTTGGCTCCCACCCACTCACCATCCCGTCTCCATACTCCCACCCTCCACCTTATTAGTTGTTGGCTCCCACCCACTCACCATCCCGTCTCCATACTCCCACCCTCCACCTTATTAGTTGTTGGCTCCCACCCACTCACCATCCCGTCTCCATACTCCCACCCTCCACCTTATTAGTTGTTGGCTCCCACCCACTCACCATCCCGTCTCCATACTCCCACCCTCCACCTTATTAGTTGTTGGCTCCCACCCACTCACCATCCCGTCTCCATACTCCCACCCTCCACCTTATTAGTTGTTGGCTCCCACCCACTCACCATCCCGTCTCCATACTCCCACCCTCCACCTTATTAGTTGTTGGCTCCCACCCACTCACCATCCCGTCTCCATACTCCCACCCTCCACCTTATTAGTTGTTGGCTCCCACCCACTCACCATCCCGTCTCCATACTCCCACCCTCCACCTTATTAGTTGTTGGCTCCCACCCACTCACCATCCCGTCTCCATACTCCCACCCTCCACCTTATTAGTTGTTGGCTCCCACCCACTCACCATCCCGTCTCCATACTCCCACCCTCCACCTTATTAGTTGTTGGCTCCCACCCACTCACCATCCCGCCTCCATACTCCCACCCTCCACCTTATTAGTTGTTGGCTCCCACCCACTCACCATCCTGTCTCCATACTCCCACCCTCCACCTTATTAGTTGTTGGCTCCCACCCACTCACCATCCCGTCTCCATACTCGTCCCTCACCCTCCACCTTATTAGCTGTTGGCTCCCACCCACTCACCATCCCGTCTCCATACTCCCACCCTCCACCTTATTAGTTGTTGGCTCCCACCCACTCACCATCCTGTCTCCATACTCCCACCCTCCACCTTATTAGTTGTTGGCTCCCACCCACTCACCATCCCGTCTCCATACTCGTCCCTCACCCTCCACCTTATTAGCTGTTGGCTCCCACCCACTCACCATCCCGTCTCCATACTCCCACCCTCCACCTTATTAGTTGTTGGCTCCCACCCACTCACCATCCCGTCTCCATACTCCCACCCTCCACCTTAAGTTGTTGGCTCCCACCCACTCACCATCCCGTCTCCATACTCGTCCCTCACCCTCCACCTTATTAGCTGTTGGCTCCCACCCACTCACCATCCTGTCTCCATACTCCCACCCTCCATACTCCCACCCTCTATCTCCCACCCTCCACCTCCCACCCTCCACACCTTACACCCCTTCAGTCTCCTAATACCATTTCTTTATCTCCCAACACACACCCTCAATGCTCCCCACCCATCCTGTTGCCACCCACCACACTAGCTAGTCTATTCCCAACCTCCATATCTTATACCCTCCATCTCCCACCCTCCATCTTTCCACCCATTACATCCCACACCCATCACACCCACCACACATCACCCACCCTCCACATCACCTATCCTCCCCTCCCACCCTCCATCCTCCCACCCACTACATCGCCCACCCTCTACGTCCCACCCACCACATCACGCACCCTCCACTGCCCACCCTCCATCCTCCCACCCTCCATCCCCCACCTTCCATCCTCCCACCTTCCCATCCTCCATCCTCCCACCCTCCATCCTCCCACCCACTACATCACCCACCCTCTACGTCCCACCCACCACGTCACGCACCCTCCACCCCCACCTTCCATCCTCCCACCTTCCACCTCCCACCCTTCATCCTCCTACCCACTACATACCCACCCTCCACATCCCACCCATCACATCACACACCTTTCACCTCCCATCCATCACATCACACACCTTTCACCTCCCACTCTCCATCCTTCCACACTATATCCCAACCATCATATCCACCCCATCTTCCTGTGCTCCTACCTTCTAGAAGGACTCCAGTCGTCAAACACTCTAAGGTCTCTACTGTCCACCAGCCGGGAACAATACGCTAGAAAGTCAAACCAGCGGAGGAAAGAGGGGGAGGGAGGAGGGGGAGGGAGGGGGAGGGGGGAAGAGTATGGTCAGAGAATGAGCTACTACTGAGGCACTGAAGGTTTTAGAACCAGAGTGGGCTAACTGACAAAATATTTCCTGTTCAATCATCCGCAGAGGTACCACCTATGTTATGGGACGTTTCTAGGTGGTATACTACCTGGTAACTATGTTACTAGGTACGTTGGGCGGTGTACTACCTGGTAACTGTGTTACTAGGTACGCTGGGCGGTGTACTACCTGGTAACTGTGTTACTAGGTACGCTGGGCGGTGTACTACCTGGTAACTGTGTTACTAGGTACGCTGGGCGGTGTACTACCTGGTAACTGTGTTACTAGGTACGCTGGGCGGTGTACTACCTGGTAACTGTGTTACTAGGTACGCTGGGCGGTGTACTACCTGGTAACTGTGTTACTAGGTACGCTGGGCGGTGTACTACCTGGTAACTGTGTTACTAGGTACGCTGGGCGGTGTACTACCTGGTAACTGTGTTACTAGGTACGCTGGGCGGTGTACTACCTGGTAACTGTGTTACTAGGTACGCTGGGCGGTGTACTACCTGGTAACTGTGTTACTAGGTACGCTGGGCGGTGTACTACCTGGTAACTGTGTTACTAGGTACGCTGGGCGGTGTACTACCTGGTAACTGTGTTACTAGGTACGCTGGGCGGTGTACTACCTGGTAACTGTGTTACTAGGTACGCTGGGCGGTGTACTACCTGGTAACTGTGTTACTAGGTACGCTGGGCGGTGTACTACCTGGTAACTGTGTTACTAGGTACGCTGGGCGGTGTACTACCTGGTAACTATGTTACTAGGTATGTTACAGTTATGGAGATGTTTCTACCGCACATTTGTGGGTACACACACAATCAATGAATGCCACCAAACATTTCTTGGACTTGTATTTGCATGATATGAATAAGCCCTTGTTTCCACCACTCTGGTTCTAGGACCTTCAATTCATGCTAGCAAGAGCACATAAGAATGGGCAGCTAGAGTAAGAGCGTGTAACTCTGCAAAATTTGAAACCGGGCAGAATTTACCGCCAGTACTAAAAATAGTAACACGTATGTGCACGCTGCCTAGACATAAGCCATTGTTGCTAAGCATGTGACCGGGTGTTCAATTTTTATTACATTTTGACCGGACTATGGGCTTCTTATTGGAGATACACGTTGTTACTTGAGCCGCCCGTTCTTATGCGCTCTTGTGCTAGGATCAAACCTCAAGAAACATGCCAACGACAAAAAGATCTTCTCCCACTTCCTCAACCTCACTCCTTTCCCTCCAATCCTTCTTTCATCTCCTCCTCCCCTCCCTCCCTCCCCTCCCTCCCTCCCACCTCCCCACCTCACTTTCTCCTCCTTCCTTACTTTACCCCATTCCTGACAGCCTGTACAAAGTACCTTGCAAGTTAGAGCTGCTGTATGGCATTCCCGAGAACCAATCCTTTGCAAAGAACTCTCTCCCTGTCTCAATACTGAACAAAAATAAGCAACAACATTAAAACTAACTTACACAGCGATTACAATACAACCTTTATCCATACACTACTTCATGTTACATTGCATGCACTGAGTGGTAAGTTTTGGGTTCTTATCCAAACATGTGTTACACCATGTTACACTTACACATACATATGCAATGTTACATAGTGTTACAGGTTACACAGTATAATGCTACGAGAATGTTATGTGGCACAACTTGGTCTGCCAATGCTCTGACCACTGAGCTATGACAACCACCAACCCTCACAATCTTCTCAATCTATTGTCAATTTTTCTCAATCTATTGTCAATTTTTCTCTTTGGTGTTACACGATGTTTGCTACAAAATGTCAAATGCACTACACAATGTTACACAATGTTACACAATGCTACACAATGCTACACAATGCTACACAATGTCATTACTATGTACCTTCGCACTGATGTGATAAGCTCCAGGACGTTCATGTCCACCAGAACACAGGCAAAGTTGAGCGAGTGTGAAATGCGATCACGCAGCGCAACAAATTCCATAATCTGCAGTGTTTGTAACAAACCATTTAATACAAACTAAAAGTTAACAATTCCAAGAGATCAACAACCTTGCTGGCCACACAACCTGTTATAAACAGCTGGCAGTTACCGGGAATCAAACCCATGCAGGCCCCCTGGCTTGGTCTGCCAGTGCTCTGACCACTGGGCTATGACCACCGGGCAACCACAATCTATTGTCAATTTTTCTCTTTTTCCTCCGTATTACGTCATTTTTTCCAGCTAAGGCAAGATGTTCCACAGACAGTAGCTGTAGTTGCTCCACTCTGTGAACACACACACGTCTGAAACAAACGACAGTACCTTTTGAAACATTCCGTTCTTGTATGCCTGTATGATGTACTCGGAAATCTGCCAAGAGAGAGAAATGAAACACAATCAGTATGTGACACCGCTGCAAATCAAACTCATCTAATCTTGTCTTCCAGTAATCAACCTCCTCAATTTATTTCCTCCATACGCAGCTTCGCAATAATAATCATCTTTAGCTCCCTTTAGGTGCACATGTGAACAGTGAATTGTCTGTGGTGCTGTAATATTCCAAATTTGGTACTTATTAGGGACCAACCTCATTCCCAGACTGTTTTTTCTCCCCCTACACAACCCAGGAATGAGGCTAGACAATACATATACCTTATTACATGAGTTAGCATGCAATATCGCGAGTTATTGCACGAGTGGGCGTGGTATTTTCACGAGCCGAAGGCGAGTGAAAATGCAGTCCACGAGTGCAATAACCGCGATATGCACGCTAACGAGTGTAATAAAATGTTTATTATCCATTACCACAACAGCGTCGTGTCTCAACTCACACAAACAACCGAGTAACTCGCTGTTCGAACGCACCGGTTCTAGTTAAAGCACACCGTAGTTGCTAGGATACCGCGTAGTTCCAGCCGTGCAATAACACCCGTGCAATAACTACCCGTGCAATATCGTGTGATATTGCACGGCTCGGGAATAGGAAAATACTGTTGTAGAAATATCAACTGGATAATACAAAACTTTACCATGATCCTACACCCAATAAATTTGTGGGCCAAATACAACACCTTAGCTTGTCGTCACTACTGCCCCATGCTAAGCAGACATGCTAATGATGATGTAATCTTCAGCAGCTTTCCTTGACATACAAATTTAGGAACATCAGCTACATCTATCCCACCATCTTCCCACATGTTACACTGAAGATGGTATACCGTATTCCTTCGAATAGACGCCGCCCTCGAATAGACGCCACCCTCGAATAGTCGCCGCCCTCAAATAGTCGCTGCCCTCGAATAGTAGCCGCACAATTCAAAGCTCTTGAACGAAATAAACGCCGCCCTCGAATAGTAGCCGCGGCTAGTAAACGTGGCACACGCACACATGTGCGAATGATTTCTGGCGACGGTCACCACGCTAGTAGGACTGTACGAGTCGTTCCCACGGCTGACAGCAGGAGTAAGAGGCTGCACGTACTACTGACAGCGTCTAGCAACCTTCACCGTCTCGCTCGTACGTACCTTATCCAGCAGTCGTTGGTGTCTCCGGGCTTTCCAAAGAAATAAATGCCGCCCTCGAATAGTAACCACACCAAACCAGCAGCGAAATAAATAGTAGCCGCGGCGTTTGATCGAAGAAATACATTATGTAGCATACGATGAGATTTGGGAACAAGACTGCATCCACAGAATCAACCCACCTCCTTTATACAGCCATAGTAGACTCTATGTCCACTTCTGTAGAGCTGTTCAGCATATCCAAATGTCCCCATGGACTGCAAGTAGCGTACAGGGATGTACCTGTGTGACCAGGGACAGATAGTGAATTGGCAGGGTCAACAAGGTTTTACGAGTGTCATTCAGCAGTAAATATTTAGTCTACCACACATAACACACACTCACTCACTCACATATACACACATGCACACACACACATTCACTCTCACACACACGCCCATGCACACGTGCACACACACACACACACATGCACTCACACTTATACACACACACACACACACACATCCACGCACACAGACACACACACACACACACACACACACACACACACTTACCCCAACGTCTCTGTCTGCATGTGTTTGATGAAGAGTTTCTCAAAGATGTCGGTGATGCACTCTGAAGCACCGAGGTAGCCATACAGTTTCATGAGAAGCAGGAAGAGCTGTGCATTTGATCCCTTCACCTGCTCTAACAGAAAGACAGCCTCCCACACATGGGACCAGTTCCCTGGAGGTAGGGGAGGGAGAGGGGAGGAAGGGGGGAGGGAGAGGGAAGGGAGGGGAGGGAGGGGAGGGAGGAGAGGGAGGGAGGGAGGGAGGGAGGGAGGATAGGAGGAAGGAAAGGTAGTAAGGAAGGGGGGGGGTTGGTAACCTATGCCCTTTTGTTGTCCTCTACAGTACCAAGGTGATGGGGTGACCTAGCTCACCTGTCTCCTGGTGGAGTTCTAACTGGAGGTGTGTTGCCAAGACAATATAAAAGTCGCTATGCTGGTTGACGTTGGGAGTAAGGTTCCTCCCCAGCTTCAGCCCCTCCTTGTGCCAATGTCGACAGTGGGCCAGGAGTGTCTGCTTACCCTCCACCCCGAGCTCCTGGTGGCGTCCCCACACACGCTGTAGCTGCATCAGAGAGATGTGAGTGCGAAGGTGATCAACCTGGAGAGGGGGGGGGGGGGGGGGGGAGAGGGGGGGGGGAGAGGGGGGAGAGGGGGGAGGGAGAGAAGAGAATAATGTTTGGTCCTTCAATGTCTAGCGTGACTCTACCGAGAAGCTTTAAGTGTTAGACATCTCCTGATTCATGCATACATAGGTCTATCCTGACACAGTAGTAGTGTTAGACATCTCCTGATTCATGCATACATAGGTCTATCCTGACACAGCAGTAGTGTTAGACATCTCCTGATTCATGCATACATAGGTCTATCCTGACACAGCAGTAGTGTTAGACATCTCCTGATTCATGCATACATAGGTCTATCCTGACACAGCAGTAGTGTTAGACATCTCCTGATTCATGCATACATAGGTCTATCCTGACACAGCAGTAGCTGTTTAGTTTCTGTACCACATTAGAAGCCATTGGTCCGGGGACAAGAGAAGGAGAGGAGGAAGTGGCTTATAGTTCCTTTAGCAGAATTTTAACTTTCAGGCAGTTGGTCGGGGTTCTTTAACAAAGTACAAGCACGTTTGCTAAGGCGAGAACAGTGAGCCTTTCTATACCATCTGTTACGTACACAATAATTAGAGGGTTATAGACCTTATCTATATATTGACCAATGAAAAGTGTGTGCTGGTGTGTGTGTTCACATTTTTTTTGATGTGGTCATCATC